>JAMKCF010000001.1:30855419-31375419 GCA_023634235.1 Pisaster brevispinus
GTAACGTCCCCATCTGATACATTCCTCATTTCGATATAGCAGGTCACTTGAGCCTTGTTTTAAATCGCATTTAGCTCTGTTTTACATTCCTTTTGGTCTTTTCTAAGTGGGCAACTAAAAACCTTGTCCACTTTGAGAATATAATCCTGTGATGTGCTGTTGACTGAAGCATTGACAGTCATTTGTCATTTTGGCCACTGAATGGTTCTGTTGTTGGACGCAACGCTGTGGAATTCTACGAAAAAAATCTTGTCTTTGTAATACACGTCTATTTTTACAAAATTGTTGAATGCAGCGGTGGTGTCCATCTTGTGTTGTTCGACCGATAGACTCGTCCCCTGTCTTTATTCGCAAGGATAAAGACAGGCACTGGTCTTACTGGCCCAATGATTGGATAGGGTACATTTATTTCATTGGATGAACGTGCTGTGACGTAAGCTTTCGATATCTGTGTTATGATTGGTCGAGGTAAATGTAGTTTGCATAATATTGTGTACATCATGTCGGGTTGTTTTTATGAGTACATGTACGTGTGATTTTACTGCGAATCAAAGGTTATGGTGTTCTATAATGGACACTCAACCGGCGCTTTTTTTTTTACGCGGCGCCTTTTTTTTACGCGGAGCCTTTTTTTTACGTGTCGCCTTTTTGGCGGGGCGGCGACTTTTTTTTGACGCGTCGACTTTTATTTTATGCGGCGACTTTTTTTTGTGGCGGCGACTTTTTTTTTTTGGCGGCGATTTTTTTTGTTTTTTTGCGGCGACTTTTTTTTTTTGGCGGCGCCTTTTTTTAACGCGGCCACCTTTTTGTTTACCGCGTCGCTTTCCGGGTTGTGTGTGTGTGTGGGTGTGCCCTTACACTGCCAACTTACGGGGTATTTTTAACAATGGAACAATGGACCCCACAAGGTAATTTCAATAGGAACATATGGGCCCCACAAGGGAATTCTTTAGAAAAGGGAATAATAGAACAACAATAGCAGTACCCCACAAACCGGATCCGTAAGGTTGGGTGTGTGTGTGTTTGTGTGAACATGTCTACGCATTCAAACCGAGGACTTTAGCAATAGGGATCCGGAAAAAAAACATATTGGGGACAGTCCTCGGTTTGTTTCGTGTACAAAACCAATGGGAACGTTGCTAAAAAAAACTAAGTCCACAGCATGGGATGTCCGCGGTATTATACCATTTACACACTTGTGTGTTTGTATTGCCAACCCTCTGAGGACATTTTACAATAGGGACAATAGGTCCTCACTAGTCGGTTCTTTGTTTTCAGGTGTCCTCACTAGTCATTTGTGTACAAAACCAATGGGGATTGCTTCAATACAGGAACAGCAGAAAGTACAATAGGTGTCCTCTAACGTATAGGAGTGCTGTACCTGTGTGTGTGAGTTTGTTTTCACATTCAAACCGGGGACCTATAACAAAAGAGGACAATAGGGTCCCCGGTTGGGTAAAGGTCCCCAGTAAGAAATTGTGTACAAAACCAATGGGAGCTGTTGCCAAAAAGTTAGAGTCCAAACAAAAGAGGGACAAAAGGAGGTCCCCGATTGGAGGTGTTTACACACTTGTGTGTGTGTGTGGTGGTGGTGGTGGTGGTGGTGGTGGTGGGGGGGGGGGGTTCCCGTACAGGCCAGTTACGCACAAGCGCATAACTGAAATTACTACACTCTTTTAAATCCATTGAATCCCGACCAGAGAGACATATCCTTTTTCATTCATGACATCTGTGCATACTGTATCCTAGCTACTTTCATGTTTTGAAGAATAAACATATTAAATGTGATAAAGAGGACAATAAAAAAATAAGGTTGAGCTCAAACTCTCTTTTTTGTAATTTTAGACGCTGCACCACACAATGTAGTCCCTCGGTAGACATTATGAAACATAATAATTGTGGATCAAATAACTAGCCCGAATATTTTCCGCGAAATATTCTCGATTTTGTTTCTGCGGCACAGTATAGATTGTTAATGAGATTCCTTATCATTGTTTTAATGGTTTGGGCTTTAAAGGAATATTTTTTTTCATTTCAGGCATTCGTTGTTTCATTACCAGAATTAAAAGATGACAAAAACAAATAATAATTTAAAGATAAACTGCAGCTTTGGTAACTGTAATGTTTGGTCAAAACGTCCCTAATTGATGTATTGAAAATTATGAATATTTCTGCGTTTTAGCAGTCAACATAAGCTTTGTAGTTTGCTCGTCCGTTTGTTTTTCTTCTTTCCCATTATTAAAGGAATACTTATGTATTTTGATTTTAATCGGGCCAAAGACAATGCCACGTGGCAAGGCAGTGACTGACGAATATAATCAACTCTTAATTGTTCCTGTTTAATATTTCTTATAGTACCAGAGCTGTTTACGATGCTGTTTAGAGAGGATTTTACAAAGGCTTAATTTGCGCTGCCAGTCGAGTACAAATGCGGAAGTAGATCAGTTATCGGTTGTGCGCTGGTGCGTGCCTGACCTCTACGGGAATCCCCCCCCCCACACACACACACCCATTCCTGTTTTTGCATCCCTGTGGAGACATCTTTTGTTCTTTCCTTTGTCCCTGTAGTTAAGAACCTCCCATAGACTTTGTACACAAAATTCCTTGTGGAGCAACCCAGTCTTTAGAATTTCCCTATGGAGACCCTTTGTTTTCCCTTTTCTGTTTTGTTCTCGGTCTCCATAAGGTAGTGAATATGAAGGCACACACGCAATCACAACCCACAAAAATCACAACCCCCCAAAAAAGTCGCCGCGTAAAAAAAATGTCGCCGCCCCCCAAAAAAGTGGCCGCCCAAAAAAGTGGCCGCGTAAAAAAACAAGTCGCCGCCCCAAAAAAAATGTCGCCGCCAAAAAAAAAGTCGCCGCGTAAAAAAAAAGCGCCGCCCCCCAAAAAAGTCGTCGCCCAAAAAAAGGCGCCGCCAAAAAAAAGCCGCCGCCCCCCCCAAAAAAAAGGCGCCGCGTAAAAAAAAGGTCGCCGTTTGAGTGTTCATTATAGAACACCATAAGATATATCCCAGTGATGATTGTTTTATTATTGATACGGCGTTCTGAGATAAGGTTGCATGACTACAGAGTAAAGTTTTTTTGTAGTCTTACTGCGCAGTGTTTGTGTATTGAGATAGATTTGAAATTTGTAAACTGGGTTCCATACCTCCACCCACCCACCTACTAGCATTCTATTAATGGCGACCCACTCCCGCACTCTGCATATAGTAACAAATACCCGCTGACCCTAAACATATGAGAGAAATAATTTAAAACCACTCCCTCGCCCTTGTGACGTGCAAACCAAACTAAGTTACCGAAGTTGGTGTGAAGTTTCCATTAGAAAGCTTTGCCGACCATTTAACTCAGACTCTCAGATTCAGACCAATAATAAGAATCAGTCTTGTACTACGCTATGTATTTACCAAAGGAGTTAAGTGACTACGGGGTTACCAGGCCCCAATTTCATAAAGCTGTTGTTAAAAGCAAACAATTCTTCTTGGCAAATTGTTTCTACTTAGCAAGAAATGAGCGGGGTACCAGTGGCAATACAGTAAAATTTATGGAATGTTGGCTGGTAACCTGTTTCTGCTAAGCAAGATTTGTATGTGATACTGCGGACAGGTCGTTTAATGAGTTCAGCAATAAAATGATGCAAGCTCCTGGCAAGCAGAACACTAAACTTAGAGTTCGGCAGTCACTTTCTCCAAGCCAGCATGTTCGAGATAGTCTTTGCCAACTTAAAATCGTGAACACCGGGGACCAGTGGACATGGCACGCCGCGAGAGATGACCGTAGTTATAATCCAGAACACCGAACCTCTATGTGAGGCGCGTGACTGTATGATGCAAGACATACCAGACGCTACAAAGGTGTGACGGCGTTCTGACCGGGCGCTCGCGCGTGAAACGTCCGTTATGTTGTCCATCCGTCTAACGACTTTTCAAATTACAAATCTGTCCCTTGTTTTCAGACATTGAACGGCAGATGCCAGTCGATTTTAGTCCAAAAACTAGCCCAGTATTTTAGTTGGAGCATGTTTTTTTCTTCTACCTCCACGTTGGTCTCCTTAAGTAAAATAAGCCATGGCAGAGGTAGCCCTAAGCTGCAGTGCTTAGACAATGTGACAAAGTGGAGCGGTATAGAAGTACATGTGTACGCAGGAGTTCTGACTAGCGGCGACTGAAAGAGAACAGGTGATGGCAGTGTGGCAAGGAGATTCCGCCCCCCCCCCCCCGTACGGCGTTGTGTGGACAAAACTTTTCCTGGTAGCGCCCTCTTTTGAATCAACCTCCTTCATCAGCTCATGTTAATTTCCCTTGGGGGACGACAGAATCTCCGGGGAACATATTTCCCTATAGGACACCGGCAACCCCAGGAAAGCGCCCCCAATCTGGGGACAAGGCGGCCACTGACGCAACAACATTACTGGAGAAGGTCCTCATCACTTTGCTTTAGTACAAAAAAACAAGTGGGTACGTCGCTAAAAACAGACCAACTCCAAACAAAGATTTTCCACTCTGTCCAAGGGTTTGTTTCACCATAAAAAACACCCCTAGCTGTGTATTAAAAAGTTGGGTACTTGGCGAAACCACTGGATATATTTACAGCAAAGTTGAGACAGCGCTTTGTTGCGTAATGTTCTGAGGCTGGTGTCATAAGCCATACACTTCGTGCACGGTGCCAGACTCTTTCACAGTGCCCAGTTACGGATTCCCAATTGGTCAAGGCAATCGCAGCTGTATCAAATTAGTATCATAAACGTGGCCTGATGGTATACTCCCCTCCCCCCCAAAGTTCATATTAGCGCATTCTTGTCTTCAAGATATTGGTGGAACTGACAACATCACATCACCCCTCAAGATCACATCACCCGTCAAAACACCCTGCTTCAAAAACCCAGCAAAATCACTACACCTCAAAATTCAGGACCGCTATCATAATCACCTCACCATTCAACAAGACATGCTACCAGGGCCCAATGTACCCAAGAACAGCCAAAGAATGGTACTTCCTACCACCAGAGACATCACTTCCTTTAAATCCAGTTTGGCTGATATAAACCTCCAAGAACTTGTTAAGAATGCACATTTTAAAATTTACTCTACACTTCCACACAGGCCTTGTGCGTGATAACTCACGGTGTTCGCACAGTATCAAACAGAAACAGAAGCAGAAGGTGAAGCAGAAGACAAAATAGTCGCAGAAAGTGTTCATATTTTGCGTGATTAACCGCTTACTTGAAATAACAAACTTGTGAAAAGTTGGACTGAACCCTTTGTGTGAGTCAGGACTTGTTAATTAATAGTATTAATAGCAATAGGATTTTGTTATGCTTATTTAATACGGGATCAAAGCGCCTTAGGTTTTTTGTACTCCTGTTTGGCCTTATGCATTTCTGAAACAATCTCAGCTCCTTGGGAGTATGCAGCACCGGCATCCCAATGAGCGCGCAGGTTATGATTCATAACAATGTGTACAAGGTTCTCATCACTCACAGGTACAAGGTGAAAGTTGACTGTCATTCAAAAAGTGATTTTTTTATTTCACTAATCTAAGGTGTAACATTATTAAGACAAAAAGGTAAATTAACAAATATAAATAATACTATTTCAAAAAGTGTTTTCTTAAACACTTTGTTGAACATAAAAAACCCAAAACAATTTGGTCATTCAGATAAACTAAATAATTTTTCAATATCCAGTCCACAAATTTGACTTCCGCTTCGTAAACAAACCTTGTTTACTTCGGTAATTTTTGTTTTGCTGTTCTACTTATCTTTTCAATCATTTCCTCAGAATTGTTTCTTTAATATAAAACTTAGCTAACTATTGGTATCAACTGTGATTGACAAAATCAGATGCCGAAACGTCGAGACTCTACCATACCTTCATACCGGGTAAACATTTTACTAATCTATACGCCAAAAATGCGTTTTATTGATGAACTATGGTCAAGTATATTGACTTTTCTAAACACAAAGCAGTGTGGAGATTTTAAAACGACTGTCCGATTATCACTTTCTCTTCTCAACCTTTCACAGTATTTGGCAAATTGTTCTAAAAGGTCAACCGTTAAACTCAGAGTCCTACAAAACAATTCACTTAGATCACTTCACTTTAAACAGTTTACGTGCCATGTATTTTAACTTCTGACTGCCACTGTGACCATCATCCACAATCTTTGTCGTGAGAAACTCGCGTTTGAAGTTGAACCTTTTCAAACTGCTGTCTCAAAAGAGACAGTCAGTTATTTTTGTCTTTACAATCAAATTAAAGATGACATTTTCAGTCTTCTGTTTTGATGAACTATTCTTAATTAAAACTACTAATTTTAAATCAAGGTGAAGTTAGGAAATACAATTTTATTGCTGAAGAGCTAATCTGTGTGTGCAGTGATGCTTTTTCCTTTACATCAATCAAAATATAAATTAAAAGAAAACATTATTTAACATGAAAGAGAAAGCAAATCCATAACTTCTTGCGGAAAACTCTCTTTGTTCTGATAACTGAATCAGAGCAAGCAATCTTAAATTCTCGTTCCTTACCATAAGACTGAGTTGTAAACTATTTTATATACAGCACTGCATTACCACGATCAAATACATCAAACCAAATGTCAAAAGTGTCAGTGACGTACACATTCATCTCAAGTCATTTCTTCATTGGAGGATTTGTGAAAAAATACATTTTATAGTAACTGTAGTAATTAAATAAAACTTATAAGTGCGACATAGGGTCATAGATTGGTAAATACTCCTCAATTTAATGACCATAAAAACTTACTTGGTGAAAAGCACTGCACCTGTTGATAGTGTAAACATTTTTGAGAAAGGATTCCCTTCGAAGTAATATGGTTTGGATAGTTTTTTACCCCAAAACATTTGTGAAAATACCGTGACTATTTGTTGCTGCTTTTTTCGGCAAGTAGACACTGTTTTTTTTCTTGAAAATTTTGCCGATACATTGATAAAAGCTAATCTAATAACCTACCTTTTCACAAATCTATCATAGTTTAAGAAATATTCAATGCTCTTAAAAAAATAATTTGCCCTCTTATCAAATAGGACAATAATTCACCAATAATACTTCATTTTATCGCATTTAGTTCATGTAATCCAACCGCATGTACCAGCGGTGGAATCACTTTAAACCTTGAATGATTATGTAATTATAGCGTTGATTCTATGAAACACTGCTGTAAGTGTTTTAGAGGGGCGGGCAAGCTGCCACCAGTTATAGACAATAAGTCTGGTAGGCTTTTATGTCATTATTTTAAAACACTGCTGTTTAATTAGTGTTATATATAGAGGCTGGGCAAGCTGCCCCCCTCATTTTATCTATGGCAAGCTGCCAAGTACACTGCTGTTTAGGTAGTGTTATATATAGAGGCTGGGCAAGCTGCCCCATCATTTTATCTATGGCAAGCTGCCAAGTACACTGCTGTTTAGTTAGTGTTATATATAGAGGCTGGGCAAGCTGCCCCCTCATTTTATCTATGGCAAGCTGCCAAGTACACTGCTGTTTAGTTAGTGTTATATATAGAGGCTGGGCAAGCTGCCCCCCTCATTTTATCTATGGCAAGCTGCCAAGTACACTGCTGTTTAGTTAGTGTTATATATAGAGGCTGGGCAAGCTGCCCCCTCAATTTATCTATGGCAAGCTGCCAAGTACACTGCTGTTTAGTTAGTGTTATATATAGAGGCTGGGCAAGCTGCCCCCTCAATTTATCTATGGCAAGCTGCCAAGTAATCCGGGCCCGGTACATTTTGGTGGGCAAGCTGCCCTTGGGCATTTGCCCTTCATTAAGTCATGATTATGTCATGAGTTTAAAAAGTATTGCATCTTATTGTATTCTCGTACATGTTTACCAAACTGGTAATTGACCAGATCTTGTTAGTAATAAAAGCAGTTGAAGCTGCGCCAAAAGTCAAGTAATGTTTTTTGCTATTATATTATTTTGGGGTGTCGTCTGAGAATAAATCATCAGGATCGTCACGATGACGTCTAAAATATAAATAGTTAATCCTATCCTATTGGCTCCTACCTCCTCTCTTTTCTTCGTTTCTCTAATACACAACTTTCTTTTGTTTTTTTTTTTCTGCTGAGTTTGTTTAAAACGATACAGCAAATCCAACCGGTTAACCTAAGTATGTAGTTTTCAACATTACAAGGTTTATTGGCTCTCTGCAATACACCATAAAAACAATATATTTAATCAAATGAAATTAATCATCTAGGGTGTTAAGTCACATAACCATAACCAGTTAAACAGTTTGGGTGTTGAGTTACTGTATAATGTTGGACTGATGATGAGTACTGCACAAGCTGGTGTGCGCAAAGAATGCTTAATACAAGCATGTAAAAAATAAAATATGATATCGAAATTATGGCCACAATTTTTTTCAAAACATCGTGGGAGGTAAAACATTTGATACATGATGAATGATGTTAACAGGTTAATGAAAAGAAAAGAAATAACCTGAGCACATAATGTAAAATTGTCATCAAAAGTGGTTGAGTTGAAAGGGTTTAGTTTACATTGATACCTCACCATGCTCGTCACTCTATGCAACGCCTCGAAACTCGTAGAGATCTGTAATCTTAATTGATGAAACGTTTTGACTTTTGAGCTTATATAATTTGGCGTATTTTCATGCTGCATTTCTTCAGGGAGTATAAGTGGCTTCTCCAGGGATGCCAATGTATTCCCTGTGCATATTCAACAGCTCTCCCATGGTTGTATTTACCATTAAGATGAGCCCAAAAGCAGTTGTTAAACCACCAGCCACCCGGATAAAACTGTGCACAATTACCTGAGTGTCCATCATTGTCCTGATCCTTTGTTGTGAATGGATATCCATTATGATAGTTCATTGAGTTGCCTGCTGTACTCTGAGCATCATATGAACCAATATGGAGAGTGTACTTGTCACCTGTAACAGCAAACTCACCATAAGAAGCCCAAGCTGTGTTGGACTCCCAATCTTCCATATCTACTCTGAGCTGCCATCGTCCTGATCCAGTAAGGTCACGCAGGATATCATTCCCCAACCAGAACTCATTCTGCAGATCACCAAACCCAGATTGGTATTCAGCCCAGGTACGGTAAAAGTCAACAGAGCCATCTTGTCTCCTCTGGAACACGATCCAGCCTCCTCCATCTGTCTCCATATCACAGTAAACCTGTAACCCATCAGTCAGACTTGTAGGAAATATGGTGAATAAACCATTGACGCGGTAACCAGCTTGATACAACTCCAGACAACTACTGTATGTTGTAGTGCTGGGTAGTGAAAATGACAAAGTGTCCAAGTTGTCATCATAGTAGGCATTCCCTTGAATCTCAACAAAGTCATCAGGGCTGTGAGCTCTGCTGGCGTTATTCAACTCACAAATACCTCTTATGATGTGATAGTTGAATGATGCACACTGTGGATCCATAGAGCAGTCTCGCCCACAGATCACAGGAGAAGATACAGTCTTCCACTGAATCACATGATTCAGTAAGGCTCTGTTTTCAGCCAAGTAGAATGTTTCATCGAACCGTTGTTGGTTTTCACTCTGGCAGGATTGTACCATCAAAATCAGAAACAAGAATGTGATGATTACTTCCATGATGAATGTTCGTTGTTCCCAGTTTTTCCCTACTCAACTGTCAGTGAAAAAAATGCCCCGACACTGACTGTTAGTCTTCGACACAGTAGCAGATCAAATGAACCAAATCTTTGGTGGCAAACGATTTCTATACAGTAAGCTCCACCCATTAACGTCACCGTTTCCACAGCAATGAGATAAAAAAAACCCATAAAAAACCCAGACCAAATATAATATAATTCTTGGCAACAAACATCCAAATCATCTGCGGTGACAAAAGCTTCAAAATAATTAAGCCTTTCACATAACAGGAGACCTACAGATTAATTTAGAATCACCCACGCGCAACTAATGATTGTCAAAAAGGCATTAGCGCATACAGAGGATTTGAACAAAAAACCCCATTATCATCGCGGCCTTCCCTAACAAATCCACTTTTTGACTCATTTTGTCAGCAGCGGCGCAGCCAAGGGAGGGCATGTGGGGGCACGTGCCCCTCACAAATTTTAAGTGCCCTCCCAGGTGCCCCCCCGAAAAATTGCGATAGTGCTCACCCAAAAAAAAAAAAAAAAGGAGAGAGAAAAAAGAGAGGAAAATGCGTGTTTGTATAATCAAATAGTAGTGAACGACCGCAATCGGGATCGCTTTCGCGGCCACAAAATGCCATAAGAGGATGGTGGACCCCTGCAGCGCCCCCTTTCAAAATAAAAGCATGCACTCCCTCATTGACAAACCCTTTCACCCTGCCCCCCTCCCCCACTCAAAAGCAATGCCCCCTGTGCCCTCCCCCATCGATAAAGTCCTGGCTACGCCGCTTTTTGACAACCGATTCTTCTGGTCACATTTGTTTTGTTCGTCAAATCCCCCCGTCAACCTGACAAAAATACGAATATAAAAAAAAACCCAAAACACAGACCCTACCCATAAAACATTCAAAAACACGTTTACGGTTTTATGTCAAGCTCAAGTCAACAGTGTTGGAGTGTCACTGAATTGGGCAGCGCCATCATTTGTCGACCATTTATAGTCTATACCCCTTGGCTCTTTTGGGGGGTACTGTGGGTCGATGGCTACACAAGCTACCGGGGTATCCCACTCTTTATAGCGGGACTGGTATCTTCAGGTTGCTCCACACTGCACCACAACAGGTATAAAACATGCTTTATATCACTACACGACTTGAAACACCGGTCCGTCCTAAAACACGACCTAACAACATGTATCGCCGAGATGTCCCAATCCCACATTGTTCCGAAATAAAAGAACGATTCTGACATCCTCACTGAACATAATAAACATATTGAAACTCGTAACCTTTTCCTTCCGCGTTTGGAATTTCATAAAGGACGCCGAACACATTTCAGTATTTCTGCATTCAGATGGAATACACTTAGTCCTAATGGGCACTCACGCCTCTTAATTGACGACTATTTTCAAAGTTAATTATCCTTTACAAGATTAAGCAAAACTGCCAACAGTAATCCAACATTCTTTTTCCAAAAACCAACACCAGTAATCCACCATCTAAAGTTTTGATGTCAAACCCGTTGAAACACCGTAAGTGTACCAAGGTGTCACACACTACGATCACCAGCAAACGGGATGGTACACATTATTTGCTCTGCAATTGGGATTTTGGGAGGATCTGAAAAAAAATATCCTCTTGGTCTCCCTTTAAAAATTGTTTCGTTAGACTACTCCGACAAAGAAAAATATTGTTGATGGCAGCCTTGCTTGCCAAGTGAGAAATGCAACGGCTATTAGAGTATGCCCAACTCAAGTATTCATTCTCCGTCCAAATACATGGGCTTAAAAAAATCTAAACAGCCGTTGGCTTTACAACAGTGGAAGAGGCTAAGAGGTTTCAGATTTGACAAGAAAACTCTTTCGAAAACTTGTAGTAATCTTTTTTTTTTGAAAGTCTTAAATAATTGTTTTATGGTAACTTGTGGATTTTGAACTAAAGGGGTGTCCTCGATTAAAACCTTTTACAAACGTACGTGGGTGTGCCCTTACATACGCCAACTTATGGGGTATTTTTGACAATAGAACAATGCTACCCCACAAGGTTTTCTTTGTTCAAGTGGTACCCCAAAGAGGATTTCTTTAGAAAAGGGAATAATAGAACAACAATGGAAGTACCCCGTAACTGCCATATGTAAGGGTTGAAGTGTGTTGAAAGGGTTGAAAACGATTTGAAAATCCAGTCAGATTTGCCAAACCAACACTCAACACCATTCATATCGACCATGTTACACGGGGCATCCTACAGAGGTCCAGGCATTCCCCGTGTAAAAAAACCCAGCCCCCCTTGTTTGAATTTTTACGGAATTTAATTTGACGTTTCGTAGTAGACACTGTCACAACAATGGATTCGTGCTTCCGCAGCATTGCTTAAAAACAGTGCTTGCCCCAAAATGGCCCTCTAAAAACTGCCTCATATTGCGACAAGTACCTTTTAAGATATTGTTTCGTTACTCACCCCCAATCGGAAGACAGATCATCAAACACAAGAGAGGCCAGCTTCTCAGAAGTCCCTTCCGTTTTCTCCCGGCAGCCATTTCACTTGTAATCCAACTTAAACACCTTCAGTTTCTTGAAGATCCCACACTCTCTCGATGGGTTTGCTCCACCATAGAAATAAGCCCAAGCTGTGTATGAATGAAACAAGTTGGACACTTGACAAAAACCTTTGGGATATATCGATATAGTAAAATTGAGACAGCGCTTTGTTGCGTAATGTTCTGAGCCTGGTGCTATACGCCAGACACTTCGTGCCACGATGGCAGACTCTTTCACCGTGCCCATGTTCGAATAGGCCCAATTGGTCAAGGCACTCACACATGTATTTATTTGGTATTATGAACGTGGCCAGAATGTATAGCCACCCCCCAATCAAGAAGTCAAGTTTTCGAGATTTAAAAGTTCATATTAGGGCATTCTTGTGTTAAAGTTATAATTTGGGATTGGTAGAGCTCACAAAATAGTCGCAAACAGTGTTCATGTTTTGTGTGATCAACATACACGACATAGCAAACTTGTGATAAACTAAAGGCTTAATCCGTTGTGTGAGTAAGGAGAGAATAGTTTAAAAACAAGCACAATGTTCAGCGTGTAAAACACTTTGCCCTTAAATTTTGTAACAACAGAAATCAGGTGTTGCATTTTCAAAAAGTAGGCTTTCAGATACAGTTTTCTCGAATATTACTTCATTTTAGAGGGTAATATTTCACAGGAAAAAAAAGGGTTCTGGTACGAACTTTATAAGTTAGTGAGCTTTCAGACTGAAATTACACAATGGTGGCTTGTACCATTACCAGTTCTGTATGAAACATTTATTTAAAATGTACGTAATTTGCCAGTTGTGTATGTCTCTGTTCTCATACGGGTATCGTTTACTGTTTGTGACGCTGTGACGTTGTGCATAGAGTGTTTGGCTTTTAAGCACCAATCAATACTTGGGCTGATCGTCCATTTTGTTCGATCGGGGATTAACGGCAATGCAACAGGGCACTCTGACAACAGCACAGCTAAACCAAAACAATATCGATTAGTTTGGGACCGTTTTTTGGCTCGTCTTCATTTACAAGAGTTTATGTTTGTGTGTGTGTTGTTCTTAAAGTAAAAGGCTGAAGAAATTTTCAACACAATGTTTGTTGAATTAAACTGAGTTGAATTGAGACTACTGTATCCGCGTACTGTACGCAGTAGTGGGGTATCCAAGCGTGCAAGACTTGGATACCGTAGTCTCATTTCAACTCAACAATTTACACCACAAGGAAAAGGTTAGGGCTGGTTGTCAAAAAACTATTATACAAAATTGGATGCATATATATTATAAGTAAAATATATGCAGAATGTAATCACGAGGTGAATTGAACTGTTCCATTTCACGAGGCGAAGCCGAATGACGGGGAACAGTTCAGATGTCAACGCCTGAGGCCTATGTGCGGCCATTGGGACAAACAAAGCTAAACAGGGGGGGGGACAACAAAAAGGAAACAATAATAATAAAAAATAACAAACAACAACAAAAACAAACAAATAAATACCCCCAACAAACAAACAAACAAACAAAACAACTAAACAAAAAAACAAACGAACAAACGAACGAACGGATGGAGGGAGGGAGGGAGGGAGGGGGAGGAGTGGGGGAGGGGGAGGGAGGGAGGGAGAGAGGGACGGATGGAAGGGCAGGCGGGCGATAGCAAAATATAAACAAACACATTGTAAAATGCAGTGGAGCAGCTGCGGATTAATTATACAATAATAAAAATGCCGATTAACAGGCGCAGTACATAGATAAAAAGTTGATACAAAAATCTATGCAAAATAACTAGAAATAAATAGAATCGTGGTTCAAATTTCAACAGATACCCAAGGCGTGTTATTTACGTACAATTTTCGTCCTTTTTGTTAATATTGTCATTGAATAACAGACAATGTCGAGTTGAGAAATAATACGTCCCTGGGATTAGAAGTGCTTTTAATTAACGGCTAACGGTAATTTCTATGGCGATTATTTTGCGTAAGGATGAAAACAATAGTTTTGAAGGCTTATCGTGGCATCGAATGCTCTCACTAATTAATTGCTAAGTGTTTAATTTTTGACAGTATCGGCATGATGAAAGAAAATTATAGTTTTGGTTACAAGTGCTCGTGGTTGTTGGTAAGGTCTAATTTATTTTAACGCCATTAGCGTTAACTTTACATGTCAACTGTGAATGTTACCTTTTAGCTACTGGACCGCCCAGCCACCCAAAGCCCTACACCGTCCGCTCACCAGCGTGTGTTTGTAAAAAAAATAGCAATATCAAAATAAAACTAGATATCATTGCTACGCGTTGGTCAAGTCAATGGCAATCGTTTATTACGGCCTAGATCATTATTAAAGGCAGTGAATATACTGTTGGATATTACTCAAAAATGTAATGATCATGAAAACTTACTTGGTAAAGAGCACTGGAGAGCTGTTGATGTTATAAAAAATTGTCAGAAATGACCCTCTTTGAGGTAATGTAGTTTTGGAGAAAGTGGTCATTTTCCACCCAAACATTTGATTCTGAGAAAGGCTTCAGGAATAAAGCCTGTCTCAGGCATCTGAAAACACACAATTCTATGCAACAAGAAGTGTTTTTTTTCGTACATTATATTCATGCAAATTCGATGACCAGTTCAGCCAGAATACACTACGTGAAGATACTGGTCTTTGACAATTACCCAAAGTATACCCTGCCTTTAATTTACCTCTTTCACAGTTGACTTGTACAATGTTAACTCTATAAGGATATTTGAATTATTTATTTGTTTTTTAATTTAGTCGATATGCAACAGATATCCCCTATCATTTAGAAAACAAAGAGAATTATGTCGAAAAAACAAACAAACGAGAACTCTAAACACCCATCAAGCAAACAAACAAACAGACAAACAGACACACAGACAAGTACCCAACGGACATCTTTAGGATAGCTACATTGTGGGCTTTCCACAGGTGTTGTCTATGATCCCTTTTCTTAAATCTTTCCTGTTAAAAATATTGTGGGCACAGCCCCACAATGTAAAAAAAGCCCAAAACTGCACATCCTACCGAAAACTCACCCCCACAATGTATCTCTCGTACGCCCAGCCCAACAGACAAACAGACAGACAGACAGACACAAAAAAGCAAGCAAACCAAAAACACACACCAAATCACACAGTTTTATAGAATTTACACAAACATTTAGCTCTCAGCACAAAAGTAAACTCATCCCATCACTCCTGCACTTCCCGAGTTTGCTGATGCTAGAAATAACTAGAATCGTGGTTCAAGTTTCAAAAGATACCCAAGGCTATAGTTATTTACGTACATTTGTTCGTCCTTTTTGTTAGTATTGTCGTTAAATAACAGACAATGTCAAGTAAAGAAGTTACAAATCCTTGGGGAACAGTTAGTGCCTCTCGTTAACGGCTACCGGGAATTTTTATGGCGATTATTTTACGTAAGGATGAACACAATAGTTTCAAAGGCTTATAGTGGCAGCAATTGCTCTCACTAATTAATTGCTAAGTGATTAATTGTTGACAGTATCAGCATGATGAAAGAAAATTATAATTTTGGTTACAAATGCTCGTGGTTGTTGGTAAGAGCTAAATTATTTCAACGCCGTTGGCGTTAACTTTACATGTCAACTGTGAATTTTTCGCTGGGATAGATTTCAATGTCGGGAAGAGTTGAATAGTAGGTTGTACTACAGGAACTCACAAAAGGTTTAGCCGTAATCTCAACGGCTCTAATGTTTCAGTGCATGCTGTTGACAATCAGATATGAGCTCTAACTATCTAACTGTTCTCATTCTAAAAGACACAATTATTCACAGTTGATTTGTAAAGTTGACACTAAACGCGATGAAATAATTTAGGTCTTACCAACAACCACGAGCACTTGCAACGAAAATTATAATTTTCTTTCATCATGCCGATACTGTCAAAAACTAATCACTTAGCAATTAATTAGTTAAGCATTCAATGCCACGATAAGCTTTGAAACTATTGTGTTCATCCTTAAGCAAAATAATCGCCATAACAATTATCGGTAGCCGTTAACGAAAGGCACTGTTCCCCGGGGACGTATTACATGTTTGTTTGTTTGTTTGTTTGTTTCTTGGGGGGTGTTTGTTTGTTGGGGTGTTGGGGTGTTTGTTTGTTTGTTTGTTTGTTGTTTTGGGGGTGTTTGGTGTTTGTTTGTTTGCCTGTTTGCTTTAGGGGTGTTTGGAGTATTCGTTCGCTCGTTTGTCTGTTTGTTATGTGGTGTTTGTGTACTTAATTGGTGTGGGACTGTCAAGTCTTTTTTTCTTATGTGCGTTTCAATTTGCTTGTTTTTTCTCAGAAATTGTATTTGTTTCTTAATGATACCTGTGAAGGACGGATATCCCTTACTGCTGCATATCGACTTAATAAATAAAATGAAGTAATAAATTAAAATCATCCTTAGAGTTAGCATTTTACAATTTATAGGACGTCCTTAGCAACACCTCGTTAGCTACAGTCGTAGCCGTAGCTGCAGTCGCCATTGCGGATACGGCCTTCACTATGGCTTGAGCTCCCTCAGTAGTATTTTGAAGACGGTGGTTCGGTGCGGAATTTAATTAATAGGCGGACGCTGTGCTCTAGGCCAGTGTCATTGGGGTTTTGTCCCCCGGTGCGTACGTGTCCCCCATACGCTAAATATAACATGGGCCGAAGGAAGTTTAATCAGTAGAGGGCGCTATCAAACAAAAATTTCTACACAATTCAACATTGGGGAGACACCAGAATCTCTTGCCACACCGGAACCGAATCCAAAGCAGTGGTTTCGAAAAAAAAACGGCCAGCAAATAAAGTGAAACAGCGCCCCCTTTATTTAGAACATGTCCATAAAAAAAGGAACCGAATGACAACGTCTTCAAACTAAGACAAACTATAGCAAATGAAATTTCCCTACACACTGTACGCACATAAACAGCCTATGTATAAGTGGTCAGAACGGGAGGCAATTAAATATTATTTTATTTTGTTGTTTTTGTCGCGATACCACCGGTCTTTTGGGTTGGTAGCCTAAGCAGTTTGCTACAGTTAGTCCTAATATTTCTCATTATACGATGTGCCCCATCTAAAAAATAGCCAACGATTTTTGACTCCATGATAAGCGATTGCTATTGAAGGTTAAAATATAAATTCGTGAGCCCCCCTCCTCTCTCTCAACAAAGAAATAATCAATTGATCGAAAATAACTAATTTCAAGGTGTTTCATCTTACTATTCATATGTCGATACTTTAATAATAGTTTAAAGTTCACTTTGGTTTTTTGCAAGCAGATCTGTATTTACTAAGCATTAAGTTTTAGTCTAAATGAGTTTCAAAGCTTTTAATAATTCGTCACTTTAGAGTTTCAAGTTTGTGTAAATAAATCATGATGGCTCAAAATACTGGAATTTAAATAACGAGGCTCGTTCCCGACCCAAAACAAGGGGGAAAATTGCTGCCACAATTTATCTTATTTCTTGCCCCCCCCCCCATAGTGTCTTCATTGAGTGCTTGGAATCTCAGGAATTCTTCAGATGATTTTAGAGGGGGTACTTTTGTACAAGAAGAGGTTGATAGTGTGTCAAAGTACGGGAACAGTTTGGGTGGGTTTCCTTTTGCCACCATATCGGGGATGGTATAGAATTTATAGGGCCGTTTTCGAAAGCACGGCTTTGGGGCTTGAGCTCCGACTGGTGCTCCGGCTTGGGATTCCTGTTTGATGCCTAGAATAACTGACGGAGCCCTAGCCACTTCCTAAGCCCGATCTGCGGTTTCGAAAACGCCCTACTACTCGAAACGCCGAGAGCTCCTGCCCCTGCCAAAACTATATACCATGCCCGATATTGGGGCAGAGGCTACACCCCCCGCCAATGTTCCCATACTTTAACACACTGTTTTCCTCTTTTTTCAGAAGTACCCCCATAAAACCATCTAAAGAAATCCTGAAACTCTAAGCACACGACGAAGACAAAATAGGAGGGGGGGGGGGGCTACCATATCGAGCACCAAAGACGTATAAAGACAACAATAGGCTGGTTGCTATCAGAGTCACGAGCATTATTACACATGTATGCTACGGGGACCAAGACACAAGGTGGCGGGCTTACTGAAAACATGAATAGCAAGCATAAAAACAACCCGAAAACAACAAACTAACCTCGCTTGGCACTCTCCAACAATTCTTCCATCATCTTCCTTTACAGTGCAGAGACCTCCATCGGACTATTCTCCAAATAATGACAGCCGTGAATCTCAAAGTGTCACATGTAGGTCCTCATGTCATTCCCTTTCTAAAAATAGGGTCCTCCATACACGATTTACATCGTCTAGTTACAATGACTGCCTTGGGTAACTTGGTTTACATTCAATATGAATGCTCGATATCTAACATGGTGTACCCGCCTCCTATTGTGTCTTCATTGTGCTCTAGGAATCTTAGGAATTCTTTACAGGATTTCAGGGTGTGTGTGTGTGGGGGGGGGGGGGGGTGGGACAGAGGTCTGAGGTCAGAGCACACATTGAAAGAGTTGCGGCAAGGAGGGACCAGTCTTCTTTGGTCACATGCCATGGACGCTGTTTTTCAGTCCAAATGGAGCTCGACCCAATGAGCAGTCTAGTCTGGTACCCTGTGGGGTGCATTTGCGTTTTTTTGACCAAAAATGCCTTCTAATCGCAAGCTGTCTCAATCAACTCTCCCAATACACAGCTCGGGGAGGGGTGGGAGCTTGGGGGGAGGGGTGGACTTCTGTACAAGAGGAACAGAATGTGTTAAAGTACACGAGTGTTGGGCATGGAACAATTAGTAGATCTTTCCACTACGTGGAAAACTGCCCAAAATAGACTCGGTTGATGTTTTCTCTGGCAAACCGCGTTTGCATTTTATTAAACAGTCTTCGTTTATGAGTGCCGTGAAGGTTTGTAGTTTGTTATCAGTTTGGTCGTACACAAAAATCATTAAATAGCCCCCCGCTAGATTTAATTGCACCTTAAATCTTTCAAGTTTTGATGGTTATACTTGAGATAATCAGATTTAGTCCACAAAAGCAATTCAATTAGTTGCCGAGACAACACCGGCAAAACAGTCTGAACAATCACATCCTATAAAGGTTAAATTCAAATAACATCAAAACAAAGAGTTTTCTTTCACTTTTTGTCAACGTGTTGGTTTATTGTCTCACAGCATATTCATTTGAAACTACAGTTAATCAATCAGAAGCGCGTATTCAAACATTTGGAGGAACCTTACTTTGCAACATTCATTGATTCTTTTGTAAATGAAAATAAAAAAATACATTTTAATGAATTAATAAAATCAAATAATAATAAATTTAAAAAAAGAGAAAAAAGTCTCTCTTTAACTGGTCCAACTTTCGCGAGTCTTCCACGGTCTATTGTAGTTTCAATACAATTAAAATGTATATGACTGTGAAAGTTCAAGTACATTCAAACAAATTTGGACTTAACCCGTTGTGTGAGTCAGGACTTGTTAAATAGGATTTTGTTATGCTTATTTAATACTGAATCATAGCGCCTTAGGTTATTTGCACTACTGTTAAGCCTCATGCATTCCTGAAACAATCTCAGCTCTTTTGGAGTATGCAGCACCGGCATCGCAATGAGCGCGTAGTTGTTAATGATTCACAGCAATGTGTACAAGGTCCTCACTGACATGTACCAGGTGAAAGTTGACTGTCATTCAAAAAGTGATTTTCGTTTTATTCACTAATCTAAGGCGTAATATCATTAAGAGAAAAAGGCTATTAAAATATTATAGATACCATTTCAAAAAGTCTTTTTCTTAAACACTCTGTTGAACCTTTCTCAAAATGAAAATACTTTCCAGTTCACAAATTTGACTTCCGTTTTAAAACAAACCTTGTTTATTTTGGTCATTTCTTTTGCTGTTCTACTTATCTTTTCAATAATTTCTTCAAAATTGTTTCTTTAATATAAAACTTATAGCTTACTATTGGTATCAACTGTGGTTGAAAAAATCAGAAGCCGAAACGTCGAGACTCTACCTTACCTTCATACCGGGTAAACATTTTACTAATGTATACGCAACAAATGCGTTTTATCGCTGTACTTATGAACCATGGTCAAGTTGATTGACTTTTCTAAACATGAAGCAGTGTGGACATTTTAAAACGGCTGTCCGATTATCACTTTCTCTTCTCGACATTTCACAATGTTCGGCAAATTGTTCTAAAAAGTCAACAGTTAAACTCAAAGTCCAAAAAAACAATTCACTTAGTCCACTTATATGTATCATTTCAAACAGTTGACATGCCATGTATTTTAACTTCCGACTGCCATTGTGGACATCTATACCACAATCTTTGTCGTGAGAAAATCGCGTTTGAAGTTGAACCTTTTCAAATTGCTGTCTCAAGGAAGACTGTCAGTTATTTTAGTCTTTACAATCAAATTAAAGATGACATTTTCTGTCTTCTGTTTTGATGAGCTATTTTCTTATTTAAAACTTTTCAATTTCCTTAAAAATAATTATATTGTGAAGTTATGAAATACACTTTTATTGCTGGAGAGCTAGTCTGTTCATGCAGTGATGCCTTTTCCTTTACATCAATCAAAATTAAAATTATATAGAACATTATTTAAAATCGAAAAGATTAAAGCAAATCCATAACTTCTTGCGTAAAACTATCTTTGTTCTGAAAATTGAATCAGAGCAAGCAATCTTAAATTCTCGTTCCTTACCATAAGACGTACAAGCTGTGAGTTGTAAAATATTTTATATACAGAACTGCATTACCACGATCAAATACATCAAACCAAATGTCAAAAGTGTCAGTGACGTACACATTCATCTCAAGTCATTTTTTCATAGGAGGATTTGTGGTAAAAATACATTTTATAGTAACTGTAATAATTAATAAAAGCTTATAAGTGCGACTAGAGGTAGGGTCATAGATTGGTAAATACTCCACAAATTGATGACCATAAAAACTTACTTGGTTAAAGCACTGCAGCTGTTGATAGTGTAAACATTTTTGAGAAAGAATTCCCTTCGAAGTAATATGGTTTGGGTAGTTCTTTACCCAAACACATTTGTGAAAATACCGTGACTATTTTGTTGCTGCTTTTTCATCAAGTAGACACTGTATTCAGCTGAAACTCTCACATGTGACCTATCTGTCTCGGTAATTTTGCCCATACATTGACAAAAGCCAATCTAATAGCCTACCTTTCTACAAATCTATCATAATTTTAGAAATATTGAATGCTCTTTAAAAAATCATATCTCAAAAACATCAGGGTTCCAATCATGAGTACTTGTGTATTATTTTATGTATTTAAATAAACAAAGTAACTTGTAGTAAGTTCATCTTAATTATCTACTGATACGGATACAGACAATAAATAAATCCTCTTCTTTTTCTTTTTCTTTTTCTTTTTCTTTTTCTTTTTCTTTCTCTTCCTCGTATTATCCGTCAAAATCTCAAAATTTCAAAACCACCAGAGATCCCTGAATAGTTTTTTGACGTTTATATTAATATTGTAGCTAGGTAGCTCAGTTCATTGGTGCAGCGCTGATATATTTAGCCAGAGGCTGCTGGTTCCAGTCCAGCTCTAGTAATTGTTTTCATTGACCCAAATGAATGAATGAATGAATGAATGAAGTAACTCTTCGTTCACTCATCAGGTTTTAGATGAAAAGATCTGATTCAAAAGATACTCATATTAATTTGACCATTGTTATCAACTCATTGGTTTTTAAAAAATGAACTGAGTTCGACAAAACTTTGAATATTCATTTACAAATACTGGATATTCAAGCTATTGCAACCTTCAGAAATTAAAATTTCAATTTACAGATATCTTTTTTCCTCGATTTTGTAAATCTCAATTATCTTTTGATCTGATCAACATTTATGTAGTTATAAGAATACAAACCCCCAAAACATGACTTTCACTCAAAGATAAAAAGAAAAGTATTTCTTATTCAAAAGGCAGAGTATTGGCCTTCATAATGGCCAGACCTTCAAGTCAATTCAAATCATATCCTCTCATCATCCAAGATTACACATGTTCATGGTAAGATGTGCGCCCATCTCTGTTTCTATTACTGCACCACACTTATTTTGTTAGTGAGATGGTTATGACCAGAAAAAGCTTGGCCTGATTAAGAGTGGCAACACAAACATAATGTAGAGGCATGGGAAGGAGGGGGACCATCTTATCAAAAAGGACAAGAATTCACCAATAATACAACATCCAAATCCCCACGATGACGTCTAAAATATAAATAGTAAATCTAAAATTCTATTGGCTCCTACCTCCACTCTTCTCCTCTTTTCTCTAATACACAACTTTCTTTTGTTTTGTTTTCTGCTGAGTTTGCTTATAACGATTCAGCAAATTCAACTGGTTAACCTATGTGTAGTTTCCAACATTACAGGGTTTATTGGCTCTCTTTAATACACCATAAAACAATAGAATTAATCAAATGAAATGAATCATCTAGGGGTTTTAAGTCACCAAATTGTGATGAACTGAAAACTGCAAATTGATCCTCCTTGGAGTATGGAATCAAGTCAAACACCATAACCAGTTAAACAGTTTGAGTGTTGAGTTACTGTATAATGTTGGACTGATGATGAGTCCTGCACTAGCTGGTGTGCGCAAAGAATGCTTAATACAAGGTACCAGGAAAAACATTTTTGCTTACCTGTGATATGTGCTTTTGTTAAGCCCAAAATTTCTGCTTTGACCGTAAGCGCTGTATTTTTACTTACAGTAAGCAGGAATCAAATTGAGCCCAGTTTGCAGTCGCCAAATATAATCAATCCTTTTGTATTCTGCAGCTCAATTTTTTTCCATCTTATCCTTTTCCACCTTTCTTAATATGTTCACTTAATTAAGAAATAAAATGATCGTAATGAATTAAGTAATGAAGATTTTTTTTTTTACACAATTTTTTTTCCTATCTAAACATTACCTAAGTTTGGTATAAACACAAATTTTCAAATGAAAAGATTAAGAACAAATCCATGACTGCTTGCGTAAAACTCTCAGAGCAAGCAGAGCAAGCAATCTATAATTTCTCATTCCTCATTAAGAGACACGGGCAACCTCTGCCTGATTCTTCAAAGTATCAGGCTTGGCAACATTTTCAACATTTTCCATATGCAGCACTTCATGTGCAATTTTACAATCTTTTATATCCAACCAAATGTTAATTTAAACCATGAAAGCATCAATTCATTTTGAACCAACTATATAAGTCAGGATTTGTTTCAGAAATATAAAACAAAGAATAATTTTCAGTTCTTAAAAATAAAATTGTTAGCCAGCTATCAAAAATGTAAGGTTCTAAAATTGTGCCGTTTCAACTTCCAACATTTACATCGCTTAAAACCATATATCTGATATGGCAATAAACGCAATTATTGATCGTGTACATTCGGTGATGTGTTTTTGGTTTGTGGTAACACCATGTGTATAAATGTACTTTGCTGTGTTGATTGTTCATTAGAAGTTATGAGAACTTGACATACTCTGCGGCTGGTAATCAAGAGAAGCCTTCTCAATACAGGCTGATTTTGTTTACCTCCTTACGTAGTACTTAATTAGCGGGACAGTTCTTTTTAGATCTAAGAAGTCTCCCATATTCCAAAATTTACTTCGCGGTTAGTAGAATTAGTAGTAAGACAAGTTCTCAAAAGAAAAATGTACAGTAGAAATATACACATGGTTTTACCGCACACTTAAAACCCCTTCAACTCGACTCAATGTAAAATCGGTCACTGGTGACCGATGTAAGAAATAAAAGATATCGAAATTATGGCCACAATTTGTTTTCAAAACATCGTGGGAGGTAAGATACTCGATACAAATGTACCCTTTAAGCAAGTTATGTAATGGTGTATGATGTTAACAGGTTAATGAAAAGAACAGAAATAACCTGAGCATATAATGTAAAATTGTCTTCAAAAGTGGTTGATTTGAAAGGGTTTTAGTTTACATTGATACCTCACCATGCTCGTCACTCTATGCAACGCCTCAAAACTCATAGAGATCTGTAATCTTAATTGATGAAACGTTTAGACTTTTGAGCTTATATGACTTGGCGTATTTTCATGCTGCATTTCTTCAGGGAGTAGTTTCTTTTCCAGGGATGCCAAAGTATTCCCTGTCCAATTACAGCAGCTCCCCCTTGGTAGTATTTACCATTAAGATGAGCCCAAAAGCAGCTGTTAAACCACCAGCCACCCGGAAACACCTCTGCACAATTATTTGAGCGTGCATCATTGTCCTGATCCTTTGTTGTGAATGGATATCCATTATGATAGTTCATTCCATTACCCGCTGTACTCTGAGTATCATATGAACCAATATGGAGAGTGTACTTCTCACCTGTAACATTAAACTCACCATAAGAAGCCCAAGCTGTGTTGGACTCCCAATCTTCCATATTTACTCTGAGTTGCCATTGTCCTGATCCAGTAAGGTCACGCAGGATATCATTCCCCAACCAGAACTCATTCTGCAGATCACCAAACCCAGATTGGTATTCAGCCCAAGTACGGTAAAAGTCAAAAGAGCCATCTTGTCTCCTCTGGAACACGATCCAGCCTCCTCCATCTGTCTCCATATCACAGTAAACCTGTAACCCATCAGTCAGACTTGCAGGAAAGATGGTGAATAAACCATTGATGCGGTAACCAGCTTGATACAACTCCAGACAACTACTGTAACTTGTATTGCTGGGTAGTGAAAATGACAAAGTGTCCAAGTTGTCATCATAGTAGGCACTCCCTTGAATCTCAACAAAGTCATCAGGGCTGTGAGCTCTGCTGGAATTATTCAACTCACAAATACCTCTTATGATGTGATAGTTGAATGATGCACACTGTGGATCCATAGAGCAGTCTCGCCCACATATCACAGGAGAAGATACAGTCTTCCAGTGAAAAACATGATTCAGTAAGGCTCGGTTTCCAGCCATGTAGAATGTTTCGTCGAACCGTTGTTGGTTTTCACTCTGGCAGGATTGTACCATCAAAATCAGAACCAAGATTGTGATGATAACTTCCATCATGAATGCTGTGATCCTAATTTTTTCGAAAACGTATCAGAGAGAAAATGATATATTTTGTTTCTACTCAACTGTCCGTGAAAAAAAAATGCCCCGACACTGACTGTTAGTCTTCGACACAGTAGCAGATCAAATGAACCAAACCTTTGGTGGCAAACGATTTTAATGCAGAAAGCTCCACCCCTTCACGTCATCGTTTCCACAGCAATGAAATAAAAAAAAAAAAAAAAAAAAAAAAATAACCCCCCCCCCAAAAAACCCAGACCAATTATATTATAAGCTTGGCGACAAACGTCCAACTCATCTGCGGTGACAAAAGCTTCAAAATAACTAAGCCTTTCACATAACAGGAGACCTACAGATAAATTTAGAATCACCCACGCGCAACTAATGATTGTCAAAAAGGCATGAATGCATACAGAGGATTTGAACAAAAAACCCAATATTTACGTGGTGTTCCCTAATAAATCCGCTTTTTGACTCATTTTGTCAGCAGCGGCGCAGCCAAGGGAGGGCATGTGCGGGCACGTGCCCCTCACAATTTCAAGTGCCCCAGGTGCCCCCCCCGAAGAAATCGCGATAGTGCTCACAAAAATAAAAATAAAAAGAAGAGAGAACGAAAAGAGGAAAATGCGTGTTTGTATAATCAAATAGTAGTGAACGACCGCAATCGGGATCGCTTTCGCGGCCACAAAATGCCATAAGAGGATGGTGGACCCCTGCAGTGCCCCCTTTCAAAATAAAAGCATGCCCTCCCTCATTGACAAACCCTTTCCCCCTGCCCCCCTCCCCCACTCAAAAGCAATGCCCCCTGTGCCCTCCCCATCGATAAAGTCCTGGCTACGCCGCTTTTTGACAACCGATTCTTCTGGTCACATTTGTTTTGTTCGTCAAATCCTCCCGTCAACCTGACAAAAATACGAATATAAAAAAAAAAAAAAAACACAGACCCTACACATAAAACATTCAAAAACACGTTTACGGTTTTATGTCAAGCTCAAGTCAACAGTGTTGGAGTGTCACTGAATTGGGCAGCGCCATCATTTGTCGACCATTTATTGTCTATACCCCTTGGCTCTTTTGGGGGGTACTGTGGGTCGATGGCTAAACAAGCTACCGGGGTATCCCACTCGTTATAGCGGGACTGGTATCTTCAGGTTGCTCCACACTGCACCACAACAGGTATAAAACATGCTTTATATCACTACACGACTTGAAACACCGGTCCGTCCTTAAACACGACCTAACAACATGTATCGCCGAGATGTCCCAATCCCACATTGTTCCGAAATAAAAGAACGATTCTGACATCCTCACTGAACATAATATACATATTGAAACTCGTAACCTTTTCATTCCGCGTTTGGAATTCCATAAAGGACGCCGAACACATTTCAGTATTTCTGCATTCAGATGGAATACACTTAGTCCTAATGGGCACTCACGCTTCTTAATTGACGACTATTTTCAGAGTTAATTATCCTTTACAAGATTAAGCAAAACTGCCAACAGTAATCCATTATTCCTTTTCCAAATACCAACACCAATAATCCACCATCTAAAGTTTTGATGTCAAACCCGTTGAAACACCGTAAGTGTACCAAGGTGTCACACACTACGATCACCAGCAAACGGGATGGTACACATTATTTGCTCTGCAATTGGGATTTTGGGAGGATCTGAAAAAAAATATCCTCTTGGTCTCCCTTTAAAAATTGTTTCGTTAGACTACTCCGACAAAGAAAAATATTGTTGATGGCAGCCTTGCTTGCCAAGTGAGAAATGCAACGGCTATTAGAGTATGCACAACTCAAGTATTCATTCTCCGTCCAAATACATGGGCTTAAAAAATGTTACTATCTAAACAGCCGTTGGCTTTACAACAGTGGAAGAGGCTAAGAGGTTTCAGATTTGACAAGGAAACTCTTTCGAAAACTTGTAGTAATCTTTTTTTGTGGAAAGTCTTAAATAATTGTTTTATGGTAACTTGTAGATTTTGAACTAAAGGGGTGTCCTCGATTAAAACCTTTTACAAACGTACGTGGGTGTGCCCTTACATACGCCAACTTATGGGGTATTTTTGACAATAGAACAATGCTACCCCACAAGGTTTTCTTTGTTCAAGTGGTACCCCAAAGAGGATTTCTTTAGAAAAGGGAATAATAGAACAACAATGGAAGTACCCCGTAACTGCCATATGTAAGGGTTGAAGTGTGTTGAAAGGGTTGAAAACGATTTGAAAATTGCCAGTCAGATTTGCCAAACCAACACTCAACACCATTCATATAGACCATGTTACACGGGGCATCCTACAGAGGTCCAGGCATTCCCCGTGTAAAAAAACCCAGCCCCCCTTGTTTGAATTATTACGGAATTTAATTTGACGTTTCGTAGTAGACACTGTCACAACAATGGATTCGTGCTTCCGCAGCATTGCTTAAAAACAGTGCTTGCCCCAAAATGGCCCTCTAAAAACTGCCTCATATTGCGACAAGTACCTTTTAAGATATTGTTTCGTTACTCACCCCCAATCGGAAGACAGAACATCAAACACAAGAGAGGCCAGCTTCTCAGAAGTCCCTTCCGTTTTCTCCCGGCAGCCATTTCACTTGTAATCCAATTTAAACACCTTCAGTTTTTTGAAGATCCCACACTCTCTCGATGGGTTTGCTCCACCATAGAAATAAACCCAAGCTATGTATAAATGAAACAAGTTGGACACTTGACAAAACCTTTGGGATATATCGATATAGTAAAGTTGAGACAGCGCTTTGTTGCGTAATGTTCTGAGCCTGGTGCTATACGCCAGACACTTCGTGCACGATGTCACACTCTTTCACCGTGCCCAGGTACGAATATGCCCAATATTGGTCAAGGTACTCACACATGTATTTATTTAGTATTATGAGCGTGGCCAGAATGTATAGCTCCCCCCTAATCAAGAAGTCAAGTTTTCGAGATGTAAAAGTTCATATTAGGGCATTCTTGTGTTAAAGTTATAATTTGGGATTGGTAGAGCTCACAAAATAGTCGCAAACAGTGTTCATGTTTTATGTGATCAATATACACGACATAGCAAACTTGTGATAAACTAAGGCTTTATCCGTTGTGTGAGTAAGGAGAGAATAGTTTAAAAACACGCACAATGTTCAGCATGTAAAACACTTTGTCCTTAAATTTTGTAACAACAGAAATCAGGTGTTGCATTTTCAAATAGTAGGCTTTCAGATACAGTTTTCTCGAATATTACTTCATTTTAGAGGGTAATATTTCACAGGAAAAAAAAGGGTTCTGGTACGAACTTCATAAGTTAGTGAGCTTTCAAACTAAAATTAAACAATGATGGCTTGTATCATTACCAGTCCTATATGAAACATTTAATTAAAATGTACGTAATTCGCCAGTTGTGTCAGACTCTGTTCTCATATGGGTATCGTTTACTGTTTGTGCATAGAGTGTTTGGCTTTTAAGCACCAATCAATACTTGCACTGATCGGCCATTTTGTTCGATCGGGGATTAACGGCAATGCAACAGGGCACTCTGACAACAGCACAGCTAAACAAAAACAATATCGATTAGTTTGGGACCTTTCTTGGCTCGTCTTCATTCACAAGAATTTAAGTTTGTGTGTGTGTTGTTCTTAAAGTAAAAGGCTGAAGGAATTTTCAACACAATGTTTGTTGAATTAAACTGAGTTGAATTGAGACTACTGTATCCGCGTACTGTACGCAGTAGTGGGGTATCCAAGCGTGCAATACTTGGATACCGTAGTCTCATTTCAACTCAACATTTTACACGCACAAGGAAAAGGTTAGGGCTGGCTGTTAAAAACTAATATACACAAACTGGATGCATATATATTATAAGTAAAATATCTGCAGAATGTAATCACGAGGCGAATTTTGAACTGTTTCATTTCACGAGACGAAGCCGAATGACGGGGAAAAGTTCAGATGTCAACGCCTGAGGCCTATGGGCAACCATTTGGACAAACAAAGCTAAACAGGGGGGGGGGGCAACAAAAAGGAAACAATAATAATAAAAAATAACAAAAAACAACAAAAACAAACAAATAAATACCCCCAACAAACAAACAAACAAACAAAACAACTAAACAAAAAAACAAACGAACGAACGAACGAACGGATGGAGGGAGGGAGGGAGGGAGGGGGAGGAGTGGGGGGGGGGGAGGGGGAGGGAGGGAGGGAGAGAGGGACGGATGGAAGGGCAGGCGGGCGATAGCAAAATATAAACAAACACATTGTAAAATGCAGTGGAGCAGCTGCAGATTAATTATACAATAATAAAAATGCCGATTAACAGGCGCAGTACATAGATAAAAAGTTGATACAAAAATCTATGCAAAATAACTAGAAATAAATAGAATCGTGGTTCAAATTTCAACAGATACCCAAGGCGTGTTATTTACGTACAATTTTCGTCCTTTTTGTTAATATTGTCATTGAATAACAGACAATGTCGAGTTGAGAAATAATACGTCCCTGGGATTAGAAGTGCTTTTAATTAACGGCTAACGGTAATTTCTATGGCGATTATTTTGCGTAAGGATGAAAACAATAGTTTTGAAGGCTTATCGTGGCATCGAATGCTCTCACTAATTAATTGCTAAGTGTTTAATTTTTGACAGTATCGGCATGATGAAAGAAAATTTTAATTTTGGTTACAAGTGCTCGTGGTTGTTGGTAAGGTCTAATTTATTTTAACGCCATTAGCGTTAACTTTACATGTCAACTGTGAATGTAAGCTTTTAGCCACTGGACCGCCCAGCCACCCAAAGCCCTACACCGTCCGCTCACCAGCGTGTGTTTGTAAAAAAAAATTGCAATATCAAAATAAAACTAGAAATCATTGCTACGCGTTGGTCAAGTCAATGGCAATCGTTTATTACGGCCTAGATCATTATTAAAGGCAGTGTATATACTGTTGGCTATTACTCCAAAATGTAATGATCATGAAAACTTACTTGGTAAAGAGTACTGGAGAGCTGTTGATGTTATAAAAAATTGTCAGAAATGACCCTCTTTGAGGTAATGTAGTTTTGGAGAAAGTGGTAATTTTCCACCCAAACATTTGATTATGAGAAAGGCTTCAGGAATGAAGCCTGTCTCAGGCATCTGAAAGCACACAATTCTACGCAACAAGAAGGTTTTTTTCGTACATTATTTTCATTCAAATTCGATGACCAATATAGCCAGGATACACTACGTGAAGATACTGGTCTTTGACAATTACCAAAAGTATACCCTGCCTTTAATTTACCTCTTTCACAGTTGACTTGTACAATGTTAACTCTATAAGGATATTTTGAATTATTTATTTGTTTTTTAATTTAGTCGATATGCAACAGATATCCCCTATCATTTAGAAAACAAAGAGAATTATGTCGAAAAAACAAACAAACGAGAACTCTAAACACCCATCAAGCAAACAAACAAACAGACAAACAGACACACAGACAAGTACCCAACGGACATCTTTAGGAGAGCTACATTGTGGGCTTTCCACAGGTGTTGTCTATGATCCCTTTTCTTAAATCTTTCCTGTTAAAAATATTGTGGGCACAGCCCCACAATACAAAAAAAGCCCAAAACTGCACATCCTACCGAAAACTCACCCCCACAATGTATCTCTCGTACGCCCAGACCAACAGACAAACAGACAGACAGACAGACACAAAAAAGCAAGCAAACCAAAAACACACACCAAATCACACAGTTTTATAGAATTTACACAAACATTTAGCTCTCAGCACAAAAGTAAATTCATCCCATCACTCCTGCACTTCCCGAGTTTGCTGATGCTAGAAATAACTAGAATCGTGGTTCAAGTTTCAAAAGATACCCAAGGCTATAGTTATTTACGTACATTTGTTCGTCCTTTTTGTTAGTATTGTCGTTAAATAACAGACAATGTCAAGTAAAGAAGTTACAAATCCTTGGGGAACAGTTAGTGCCTCTCGTTAACGGCTACCGGGAATTTTTATGGCGATTATTTTACGTAAGGATGAACACAATAGTTTCAAAGGCTTATAGTGGCAGCAATTGCTCTCACTAATTAATTGCTAAGTGATTAATTGTTGACAGTATCAGCATGATGAAAGAAAATTATAATTTTGGTTACAAATGCTCGTGGTTGTTGGTAAGAGCTAAATTATTTCAACGCCGTTGGCGTTAACTTTACATGTCAACTGTGAATTTTTCGCTGGGATAGATTTCAATGTCGGGAAGAGTTGAATAGTAGGTTGTACTACAGGAACTCACAAAAGGTTTAGCCGTAATCTCAACGGCTCTAATGTTTCAGTGCATGCTGTTGACAATCAGATATGAGCTCTAACTATCTAACTGTTCTCATTCTAAAAGACACAATTATTCACAGTTGATTTGTAAAGTTGACACTAAACGCGATGAAATAATTTAGGTCTTACCAACAACCACGAGCACTTGCAACGAAAATTATAATTTTCTTTCATCATGCCGATACTGTCAAAAACTAATCACTTAGCAATTAATTAGTTAAGCATTCAATGCCACGATAAGCCTTGAAACTATTGTGTTCATCCTTAAGCAAAATAATCGCCATAACAATTATCGGTAGCCGTTAACGAAAGGCACTGTTCCCCGGGGACGTATTACATGTTTGTTTGTTTGTTTGTTTGTTTGTTGGGGGGTGTTTGTTTGTTGGGGTGTTGGGGTGTTTGTTTGTTTGTTTGTTTGTTGTTTTGGGGGTGTTTGGTGTTTGTTTGTTTGCCTGTTTGCTTTAGGGGTGTTTGGAGTATTCGTTCGCTCGTTTGTCTGTTTGTTATGTGGTGTTTGTGTACTTAATTGGTGTGGGACTGTCAAGTCTGTTTTTCTTATGTGCGTTTCAATTTGCTTGTTTTTTTCTCAGAAATTGTATTTGTTTCTTAATGATACCTGTGAAGGACGGATATCCCTTACTGCTGCATATCGACTTAATAAATAAAATGAAGTAATAAATTAAAATCATCCTTAGAGTTAGCATTTTACAATTTATAGGACGTCCTTAGCAACAACTCACTAGCTACAGTCGTAGCCGTAGCTGCAGTCGCCATTGCGGATACGGCCTTCACTATGGCTTGAGCTCCCTCAGTAGTATTTTGAAGACGGTGGTTCGGTGCGGAATTTAATTAATAGGCGGACGCTGTGCTCTAGGCCAGTGTCATTGGGGTTTTGTCCCCCGGTGCGTACGTGTCCCCCATACGCTAAATATAACATGGGCCGAAGGAAGTTTAATCAGTAGAGGGCGCTATCAAACAAAAATTTCTACACAATTCAACATTGGGGAGACACCAGAATCTCTTGCCACACCGGAATCGAATCCAAAGCAGTGGTTCCGAAAAAAAACGGCCAGCAAATAAAGTGAAACAGCGCCCCCTTTATTTAGAACATGTCCATAAAAAAAGGAACCGAATGACAACGTCTTCAAACTAAGACAAACTATAGCAAATGAAATTTCCCTACACACTGTACGCACATAAACAGCCTATGTATAAGTGGTCAGAACGGGAGGCAATTAAATATTATTTTATTTTGTTGTTTTTGTCGCGATACCACCGGTCTTTTGGGTTGGTAGCCTAAGCAGTTTGCTACAGTTAGTCCTAATATTTCTCATTATACATTGTGCCCCATCTAAAAAATAGCCAACGATTTTTGACTCCATGATAAGCGATTGCTATTGAAGGTTAAAATATAAATTCGTGAGCCCCCCTCCTCTCTCTCAACAAAGAAATAATCAATTGATCGAAAATAACTAATTTCAAGGTGTTTCATCTTACTTTAGATTCATATGTCGATACTTTAATAATAGTTTAAAGTTCACTTTGGTTTTTTGCAAGCAGATCTGTATTTACTAAGCATTAAGTTTTAGTCTAAATGAGTTTCAAAGCTTTTAATAATTCGTCACTTTAGAGTTTCAAGTTTGTGTAAATAAATCATGATGGCTCAAAATACTGGAATTTAAATAACGAGGCTCGTTCCTGACCAAAAACAAGAGGGAAAACTGCTGCCACAACTTATCTCATTTCTTGCCCCCCCTCATAGTGTCTTCATTGAGTGCTCGGAATCTCAGGAATTCTTCAGATGATTTTAGAGGGGGTACTTTTGTACAAGAAGAGGTTGATAGTGTGTCAAAGTATGGGAACAGTTTGGGTGGGTTCCCTTTGCCACCATATCGGGCATGGTATAGAATTGATCTAGGGCCGTTTTCGAAAGCACGGCTTTGGGCTTGGGCTCCGACTTGTGCCCCGGCTTGGGATTCCGTCCGCCTACTTGATGCCTAAAATAACTGACGGAGCCCTAGCCACTCTGTAAGCCCGATCTAGGGTTTCGAAAACGCCCTACTAGTCGAAACGCCGTGGGCTCCTGCCCCTACCAAAACTATATACTATGCGCGATATTGGGGGCAAAGGCTACGCCAATGTTCCCATACTTTAACACACTGTTTTCCTCTTTTTCAGAAGTACCCCATTAAAACCATCTAAAGAATCCCTGAAATTCTAAGCACACGACGAAGACAAAATAGGAGGGGGGGGGCCTACCATATCGAGCACCAAAGACGTATAAAGACAAAAATAGGCTGGTTGCTATAAGAGTCACGAGCATTATTACACATGTATGCTACGGGGACCAAGACACAAGGTGGCGGGCTTACTGAAAACATGAATAGCAAACATAAAAACAACCCGAAAACAACAAACTAACCTCGCTTGGCACTCTCCAGCAATTCTTCCATCATCTTCCTTTACTGTGCAGAGACCTCCATCGGAGTATTCTCCAAATAATGACAGCCGTGAATCTCAAAGTGTCACATGTAGGTCCTCATGTCATTCCCTTTCTAAAATTAGGGTCCTCCATACACGATTTACATCGTCTAGTTACAATGACTGCCTTGGGTAACTTGGTTTACATTCAATATGAATGCTCGATATCTAACATGGTGTACCCGCCTCCTATTGTGTCTTCATTGTGCTCTAGGAATCTTAGGAATTCTTTACAGGATTTCAGGGTGTGTGTGTGGGGTGGGGGGGGGGGGGGGGACACAGAGGTCTGAGGTCAGAGCACACATTGAAAGAGTTGCGGCAAGGAGGGACCAGTCTTCTTTGGTCACATGCCATGCTGGACGCTGTTTTTCAGTCCAAATGGAGCTCGACCCAATGAGCAGTCTAGTCTGGTACCCTGTGGGGCGCACTTGCGTTTTTTGGACCAAAAATGCCTTCTAATCGCAAGCTGTCTCAATAAACTCTTCCAATACACAGCTCGGGGAGGGGTGGGAGCTTGGGGGAGGGGGTTGGACTTCTGTACAAGAGGAACAGAGTGTGTTAAAGTACACGAGTGTTGGGCATGGAACAATTAGTAGATCTTTCCACTACGTGGAAAACTGCCCAAAATAGACTCGGTTGATGTTTTCTCTGGCAAACCGCGTTTGCATTTTATTAAACAGTCTTCGTTTATGAGTGCCGTGAAGGTTTGTAGTTTGTTATCAGTTTGGTCGTACACAAAAGTCATTAATTAGCCCCCCCCCGCTAGAGTTAATTGCACCTTAATTATTTCAAGTTTTGATGGTTATACTTGATATAATCAGATTTAGTCCACAAAAGCAATTCAATTAGTTGCCGAGACAACACCGGCAAAACAGTCTGAACAATCACATCCTGTAAAAGTAAAATTCAAATAATATCTAAACATAGAGTTTGCTTTCACTTTTTGTCAACGTGTTGGTTTATTGTCTCACAGCATATTCATTTGAAACTACAGTTAATCAATCAGAAGCACGTATTCAAACATTTGGAGGAACCTTTCGTTCCAACATTCATTGATTCTTTTGTAAATGAAAATAAATAAATACATTTTAATTAATTAATAAAATCAAATAACAATAAATATTAAAAAAGAAAAGGAAAAAAGTCTCTCTTTAACTGGTCCAACTTTCGAAAACACGCGAGTCTTCCACAGTCTATTGTAGTTTCAATACAATTAAAATGTATATGACTGTAAAAGTTTAAGTACATTGAAATAAATTTGGACTTAACCCGTTGTGTGAGTCAGGACTTGTTAATAGTTTTAAAAGCAATAGGATTTTGTTATGCTTATTTATTACTGGATCATAGCGCCTTAGGTTACTTGTAATCCTGTTAGGCCACGTGCATTCCTGAAACAATCTCAGCTCATTTGGAGTATGCAGCACCGGCATCGCAATGAGCGCGCAGTTGTTAATGATTCACAGCAATGTGTACAAGGTCCTAACTCACAAGTACCAGGTAAAAGTTGACTGTCATTGAAAAAGTGATTTTTTTCCACTAATCTAAGGTGTAATATTGTTAAGACAAAAAGGTTAATAAATATATATACCATTTCAAAAAGTCTTTTTCTTAAACACTCTGTTGAACCTTTCTCACAGAGAAAATATTTTCCAGTCCACAAATTTGACTTCCGCTTCGTAAATTTTAAAACAAACCTTTTTTATTTCGGTCACTTCTTTTGCTGTTCTACTTATCTTTTCAATCATTTCCTGAAAATTATTTCTTTAATATAAAACTAAGCTTACTATTGGTAACAACTGTGATTGAAAAAATCAGAAGCCGAAACGTCGAGACTCTACCATACCTTCATACCGGGTAAACATTTTACTAATGTATACGTAACAAATGCGTTTTATCGCTGTACTATATGAACCATGGTCAAGTTGATTGACTTTTCTAAACATGAAGCCGTGTGAACATTTTAAAACGGCTGTCCGATTATCACTTTCTCTTCTCAACATTTCACAATATTTGGCAAATTGTTCTAAAAAGTCAACAGTTAAACTCAAAGTCCTCAAAAACAATTCACTTAGTCCACTTATACGTATCACTTCAAACAGTTGACATGCCATGTATTTGAACTTCCGACTGCCATTGTGGACATCTAAACCACAATCTTTGTCGTGAGAAAACCGCGTTTGAAGTTGAACCTTTTCAAATTGCTGTCTCAAGAGAGACAGTCAGTTATTTTTGTCTGTACAACCAGATTAAAGATGACATTTTCAGTCTTCTGTTTTGATGAGCTATTTTCTTATTTAAAACTATTCATTTTACATCAAAATAATTATATTGTGAAGTTATGAAATACACTTTTATTGCTGGAGAGCTAGTCTGTTCATGCAGTGATGCCTTTTCCTTTACATCAATCAAAATTAAAATTATAAAGAACATTATTTAAAATGGAAAAGATTAAAGCAAATCCATAACTTCTTGCGTAAAACTCTCTTTGTTCTGAAAATTGAATCAGAGCAAGCAATCTTAAATTCTTGTTCCTTACCATAAGACGTACAAGCTGTGAGTTGTAAAATATGTTATATACAGCACTGCATTACCACGATCAAATACATCAAACCAAAAGTCAAAAGTGTCAGTGACGTACACATTCATCTCAAGTCATTTTTTCATAGGAGGATTTGTGGAAAAAAGTACATTTTATAGTAACTGTAATAATTAATAAAAGCTTATAAGTGCGACTAGAGGTAGGGTCATAGATTGGTAAATACTCCACAAATTAGTGACCATAAAAACTTACTTGGTGAAAAGCACTGCAGCTGTTGATAGTGTAAACATTTTTGAGAAAGGATTCCCTTCGAAGCAATATGGTTTGGATAGTTTTTTACCCAAACACGTTTGTGAAAATACCGTGACTATTTGTTGCTGCTTTTTCATCAAGAAGACACTGTCTTCAGCTGAAACTCTCACAATGTAACCTTTGTTGTATCTTTCATGGTAATTTTGCCGATACTTTGACAAAAGCCAATCTAATAACCTACCTTTTCAAAAATTTATCATAATTTTTAAAATATCCAATGCTCTTTAAAAATCTCATAAACATCAGGGTTCCAATCGTGAATACTTGTTTATGATTTTATGTATTTAAACAAACAAAGTAGGTCGTGGTAAGTTCATCTGCTTAAATGTCTACTGATAGGCAGATACTTAAAAAAAACTCATCATTTTCTTTTTCTTTTTCTTTCTCTTCCTCTTTTTATCCGTCAAAATTTCCAAATTTCAAAACCACCAAGAGATCCTTGACGTTTATATTAATATTGTAGCTAGGTAGCTGAGTTTATTGGTACAACGCTGATATATTTATCCAGAGGTTGCTGGTTCCAGTCCAGCTCTAATAATTGTTTTCATCGACCCAAATGAATAAATACACGAAGTAACTTGTCGTTCACTCATAGGGTTTAGATGAAAAGATCTGATTCAAAAGATATTCATACAAATTTGACCATCTTTATCAACTCATTGGTTTAAAAAAAATGAACTGAGTTTGGCAAAACTTTGAATATTAATTCACAAATACTGAATATACAACTTATAAAAACCTTCAGAGATCCAAATTTCAATTTACAGATATACATCTTTTTCGATTGTGTAGATCTAATTTCCTATTGATCTGATCATAATTTATAAGAGTTATAAGACTACAAACCAAAAAACATGACATGCACTAACCTCTAAAAGAAAATTATTTCTCTTTCAAAAGATACTCGTAATGATTTTACTACAAAAATCAAAGCTTTAGTTTTATGAATAATTTATGAGTGTTTCGCAAAAAACGTCAATGACACGTCATTAAAAACAATTGCAGAACTTTAAAGTTGTGTTCATTCCACTGAGACTAACCGTGGATTTGCTCATTCTTGGCGTGTGCTGCATAGCAGTGTGAGCTTAAATAATGAGGATTTGAGTCTATCTGCCCGTCTGTCCATCCGTTCCTTTCGGTCTTATTTGAGGCCCATGCTGTGGGGTGACGAACCCTGACCTAGCCACACGTGCGGGTTGATTTTGTACTAGTTGGATGGTATCCAGTAAAAGCGGGATGTTATTCACTGTTCTTTAAAGATTGACTGTCTGTTCGACGGGGCCGTCTGCTCACTCAAAAGCCAATACTGACATATCAAGTCATATAATGAAACACGAATAACCAGGAAAAGTTTGTGTTTCCAGTATATTGTCATGATTTAATTTATTTCTGATGTTGGGTAAAAGTTTCTTAACTCTGAGCTTAAGTCGTGATTGGCCGTATTTTCATGCTGCATTTCTTCAGAGAGTAGTACAATCCTTTCCAGGGACGCCATTGTATTCCCTTTCCAAATGGGACTTCTCCCTGTGGGTAGTAGTCACTATTCAGACTAGCGTAATGGCAAGCATTAAACCACCATGCACCTCTAAATCTCTCTGCACAATTATAGGATGCTTTATCATTGTCTTGATCCTTTGTTGTGAATGGATATCCATTATGATAGTCCATCGGGTTGCCTGCTGTACTCTTAGCATCATATGAACCAATATGGAGAGTGTATTTGTCACCTGTAACAGCAAACTCACCATAAGAAGCCCAAGCTGTGTTGGACTCCCAATCGTCCATATCTACTCTGAGCTGCCATCGTCCTGATCCAGTAAGGACACGTAGGATATCATTCCCCAACCAGAACTCATTCTGCAGATCACCAAACCCAGATTGGTATTCAGCCCAGGTACGGTAAAAGTCAACAGAGCCGTCCTGTCTCCTCTGGAACACGATCCAGCCTCCTCCATCTGTCTCCATATCACAGTAAACCTGTAACCCATCAGTCAGACTTGTAGGAAAGATGGTGTATAAACCATTGATGCGGTAACCAGCTTGATACAACTCCAGACAACTACTGTATGTTGTAGTGCTGGGTAGTGAAAATGACAAAGTGTCCAAGTTGTCATCATAGTAGGCACTCCCTTGAATCTCAACAAAGTCATCAGGGCTGTGAGCTCTGCTGGCATTATTCAACTCACAAATACCTCTTATGATGTGATAGTTGAATGATGCACACTGTGGATCCATAGAGCAGTCTCGCCCACAGATCACAGGAGAAGATACAGTCTTCCAGTGAAAAACATGACTCAGTAAGGCTCGGTTTTCAGCCAAGTAGAATGTTTCGTCGAACCGTTGTTGGTTTTCACTCTGGCAGGATTGTACCATCAAAATCAGAAACAAGAATGTGATGATTACTTCCATGATGAATGTTCGTTGATCCCAGTTTTTCCGAAAACGTATCAAAGAGAAAAGTTATCTAAATTTCCCTACTCAACTGTCAGTGAAAAAAATGCCCCGACACTGACTGTTAGTCTTCGACACAGTAGCAGATCAAATGAACCAAATATTTGGTGGCAAACGATTTCTATGCAGTAAGCTCCACCCATTAACGTCACCGTTTCCACAGCAATGAGATAAAAAAAAAACCCATAAAAAACCCAGACCAAATAATAATATAAGCTTGGCGACAAACGTCCAAATCATCTGCGGTGACAACAGTTTCAAAATAATTAAGCCTTTCACATAACAGGATTAATTTAGAATCACCCACGCGCAACTAATGATTGTCAAAAAGGCATTAGCGCATACAGAGGATTTGAACAAAAAAACCCAATATCATCGCGGCCTTCCCTAACAAATCCACGTTTTGACTCATTTTGTCAGCAGCGGCGCAGCCAAGGGTGGGCATGTGGGGGCACGTGCCCCTCACAATTTCAAGTACCCCTAGGTGCCCACCCCCCCCCCCGAAAAAATTGCGATAGTGCTCACAAAAAAAATAATTAAAAAGTAGAGAGAAAAAAAGAGAGGAAAATGCGTGTTTGTATAATCAAATAGTAGTGAACGACCGCAATCGGAATCGCTATCGCGGCCACAAAATGCCATAAGAGGATGGTGGACCCCTGCAGTGCCCCTCTTCCAAAATAAAAGCATGCCCACCCTCATTGACAAACCCTTTCCCCCTGGCCCCCCCCCCCCCCACTCAAAAGCAATGCCCCACTTAAAGACAGTGCCCCCCTGTGCCCTCCCCCATCGATAAAGTCCTGGCTTCGCCGCTTTTTGACAACCGATTCTTCTGGTCACATTTGTTTTGTTCGTCAAATCCCATCGTCAACCTGACAAAATACGAAAATAAAACAACCTAAAGCACAGACTCTACCCATAAAACATTCAAAAACACGTTTACGGTTTTATGTCAAGCTCAAGTCAACAGTGTTGGAGCGTCACTGAATTGGGCAGCGCCATCATTTGTCGAAGCTAAAAAATAAAAAAATGGAAACAAACCAAAAACAAAACAAAAACGGAAACTGAAATTCGCAAACTTGCGTATTTGAACGATCTTATCCCCTAATTTTTGCCCTTAATAATACCATGGAGGTCTATTTTACCTCCATAATAATACTTTTTCATCAACAACCATTTCCATGAATTCGTGAATAAAGGATCGCTTGTTTAAAACTTCTTTTGCAATACATTTTCGATTGAATGATCGGTCGAACGATCGGTCGACAACGCACATTCGGGAAAAATGTGCAGCGAGAGCAATGTGTTTATCATTACGAGGTTACAATTTTGTACAATATATTAACGGAAGGAGGTCGTGATTAGACTCCACCGCACGTCTTCTAACCCCTGGAAAATCGAGTTGTGCGTTTCCCTTCTCGCCTACGTATTCTAGTAGGAACACGGAGGAGAGAGCCAGACTAACAATGTGCATGCGTGTTTTTACGTTCGTTTACTGGAATGAACGATCGCGGCTTGTAAATAACAAGACTAGGGACTTTATCGACAGAATTTTGAAGGATTTTGAAAATTACAAACAATTAATTTTACGACGTTATTTTATTTTACAAATTATGAAATATGATTACGCTGGAAATGTATGCCAAGGCGTGCGTTATAGAGGGATCAGGCGTGTGATTTTTCGCACGCCCGAGGAAGCTTTTAGGCGTGCGATGGCGTGCGGGTGCGATCGCACGCCTTAAATCAGAAGGACTGGTTACCCACACTCTAAAAACTGCCGGGTCAAACATGACCTAGGTTCATGGCCCCTTGTGACCTGACCCAGAATGCTCACCCGGAAAGGGGTCAACAAATGGGACTCTTTTATGGGTTATTTTGACCCTTTTAGGGTCATTTGAACACTGATTCCGGGCCATACTGACTCCAACTATAATATACTGACTCCAATATGACCCATTTTTGGTTATGACCCATTTTGGGTCAGTATAAAGTTTTTTATGGTGGCAGAATTTAATAGGGCCTAGTGCAGATCTTACTATGTGTGAAGTTTAAAGGCTAAGTATTCTTAGCAAATAGGTCTTTCCAAGCGAAAAATCGCGGGGAGGGAAAGAGTACCAAGAAAGAAGAAAAAGAAAAGAAAAAAAGTGTTCCAAGCATTTCTCCTAAGTAAGGTTTGCGGGAAAACATGGTGTTACCGCAAACCTTACTAAGTTATACTTCCACCATGCAAAGTTTCAAATCCTACTTAAGCATTGCTCCGTTCACCCAATAAACTGAATTTATCGTGCGAGAAGTGAGTGCAGTAAAGCATTATCCAGAATTCTTCAGCATCTCTTAGAGTGATTTTGATTTACTTGGCACACGTTTCTTGTATCAAAAATTATACAATGCCATGTCTACATAGGCGTAAGGTGGCGACGGCAACCATTTTGTACTTATATAAAGCTCGAAACCAATTTTCAGGAATTTTTTATTTTCTTCTGCTTCATGTTTCTCACATGGTCCTCAAGTCAAAATGCTTTAGTAATTTTCACATGGTTTGTGTTGACATCTTCAAAAACAAGTTTACAGCATTTTTACATCTGGCGGTTGTTTTCGTTGGGGGAGTAATTTTCAGTGTAAAACATTTCAGACACTTGTTAGGAAAAACACAAACAGAAATAAACTGTGACCGCCAGCTTTGGTAATCATACTCGTTGGGTTCCCAGGAGGCACTGCGATGATCACGTGATATTCTTTATTCGTACACGGTCTAAAGAGTGAGAAATAAAATTATTCAAAACGATGACATAGAAATGCCAATACGTAGACCTGTACTCGAATTTCAAACCAGAAATCATACTGCATAAATGGCTGCCAGTTTTGTAGAATTTTCAGTTGCCATGAACGACTGTGGGGCATGTAACAATAATAGTTCTTTCCACTACGTGGAAATTTCCCCAAAATAGACTCGGTTGATGTTTTCTCTGGCAAACTGTGTCAGCATTTAAATTAAGTGGTTTTCGTTCATAGTGCTAACTTAAAGAAAGTTTGTATGTAGTTTGTTATCATGTAGTTTGTCGCATCAAGGTTAGACAGTAATACTGAATATTTTAAGGGATATCATACTATTGGTTTTGGGATTAATATTATTCATCCACGTATAATCTCTGTTTATTTAGTAACCTTAATCTACACAAAGAAACATTACTTTCAAACCGGTGGCCATACTAAATTCCTAATATGCATTAAAGCAGCAGGGATATTTTAATTGAATCAAAAATAAGTCTTATTCTGAGTCTCTCGTGGCAAATAACACATACCCTGAAGCAAAACAGTGGCATTTTGAGGCATAACTGATGTACAAAACTGAGCCATTTCTAAAAGTGTTTCAATGAAAGTGGTAAAATAATTACACTAATTGTTATTTACTTAGTCATGTAAACAATTTAAGACTGTATATGAAGCAATTAGGGGAACCTATTTATCATATAAATAATTTTTAAACTAGTTTTTTTTCTTTTTCGGAAATTTTGAACATGGCAGGTTTTGAATCTAAAGTTGATTCTGTGATTCAAGGAACACGGTCTTCCAAGGAGGGGACAAACTGACATCAATAACTAGCTGCGATATGCTGGTCATGCTCAGTCACACTGTATTACAGAGAAATGCACAGGGTGTCCAAATATTGATCAAACAGATATCAAAACAAATAAACAACATTTATCATGCGAAAAGTGTGTGCAGTAAAGCATAGTTAACATCCAGAATTCTTCAGCATCTCTCAGAGTGATATTGATTTACTTGGCACACGTTTCTTGTATCAAAAATTATACAGTGCCATATCCAAAATGGCGACAGCAGCCATGTTGTATTAGTTCGAAACATAATTCCAGAATCTTTAATATGGCAATAGTTTCTTACTTTTGATGTCAAAAAACGATAACAAAATGTTGTATGATCTTCTGATGCGTCTGTTTGAAATCCAATGAGGCCGCCAAATAAATACGAAAATAAATTTATTTGTGTCATTATTTTCGTATTTCTTTGGCAGCCATATTGAATTTCCAACAGACGCATCAGAAGATCATATGACATTTTGTTATCGTTTATTGACATCAAAAGTAAGAAACTATTGCCATATTAAAGATGATACAATGGTGTGGGTGAATTATACTTATTCCCAAACCGTTGTCATTGTATCCCTTAAAACTTTCAGTATATTTACTGACCAACCTTAATGTGACAGGCTTGACAGTTTGCCTTTACAATTTTGAGGAGCGAAATAGTGTTCTATGGTCACATGTTTGCTTTTCCCGAACAAATTTTGAAATGTTTTACACTGAAAATTACCAACGAAAACAACCTCCGAATGTAAAAATGCTGTCAACTTGCTTTTGGTGTCAACACAAACTTTGTGTGAATTTTAGAAGCATTTTGTCTTAAAGACCATGTGAGAAAAATTACCAAAAATTTAGTTTTCTAGAATTCTGTTTCGAACGAATACAAGATGGCTGCTGTCGCTATTTTGGATATGGCACTGTACAATTTTTGATACAAGAAACGTGTGCCAAGTAAATCAATATCACTCTGAGAGACGCTGAAGAATTCTGGATGTTAACTATGCTTTACTGCACACACTTCTCGCATGATAAATGTTGTTTATTTGTATTGATATATGTTTGATCAATATTTGGACACCCTGTGCATTTCTCTGTAATACAGTGTGACTGAGCATGACCAGCATATCGCAGCTAGTTATTGATGTCAGTTTGTCCCCTCCTAGGAAGACCTTGTTCCTAGATTCAAAACCTGCCTAGTTCAAAATTTCCCAAAAGAAAAAAAAAACTAGTTTAGAAATTATTTAAATGATAAATAGGTTCACCCAATTGCTTCATATACAGTCTTAAATTGTTTACATGACTAAGTAAATAACAATTAGTGTAATTATTTTACCACTCTCATTGAAACACTTTTGGAAATGGCTCAGTTTTGTACATCAGTTATGCCTCAAAATGCCACTGTTTTGCCTTAGGGTATGTGTTATTTGCCACGAGAGACTCAGAATAAGACTTATTTTTGATTCAATTAACATATCCCTGTTGCTTTAATGCATATTAGGAATTTAGTCTGGCCACCGTTTTGAATGTAATTTTTCTTTGTGTGAATTAAGGTTACTAGTTATTAACAGAGATTCGTGAATGAATAATACTAATCCCCAAACCAATAGTATGGTATCCCTTTAAACTTTCAGTATTACTGTCTAACCTTGATGCGACAAACTACATGATAACAAACTACATACAAACTTGCTTAGCACTATAAACGAAAACCACTTAATTTAAATGCTGACGCAGTTTGCCAGAGAAAACATCAACCGAGTCTATTTTGGGGAAAATTTCCACGAAGTGGTTAGCCTTGTCCAAGGCTCTTTACGCAAGCACCCCGCTTTGAATTCACCAGCAATACTGGCATGGTACTGCAGTACTTGATATACAGTATACCGTGGGGTCGAAGCATGGTTTTTCAACATCGTACCAAAAAACGAAGCCGAAACAGAGCCTTGTTCCCACTGTAAAAAGGTCAGATTGTGGGCGGAGTTGCTTTATGCTAATATTTCCCGAAGGTATATGCTCATTGGTTAATGTATAGCGGCAAGGTGATTACAACATAAATTAAAAATGCCAATCATCTTAACGAGAGTTTATGATTGGACGGTTATCCGCCCAGTACAGGAAATGAATATTCAATATCTGATTTTAGCGTACGTAATTTGCACTGGAATCCCTGCGCAATGATAAAGAAAAACATAAGCTGCCGTTCACAGTGGGAACAAGGCTCTGTTTCGGCCTCGTTTTTGGTACGAGGTTGAAAACCATGCTTCGACCCCACGGTATACTGTATATCAAGTACTGCAGTACCGTGCCAGTATTGTTGTGCTACCTGGTGAATTCAAAGCGGGGTGCTTGCGTAAAAGGCCTTGAACAAGGCTACGTAGTGGAAAGAACTATTATTGTTACATGCCCCACAGTCGTTCATAGCAACTGATAATACTACAAAACTGGCAGCCATTTATGCAGTATGATTTCTGGTTTGAAATTTGAATAAAGCTCTACGTATTGGCATGTATTATGTCATCGTTTTGAATAATTGTATTTCTTACTCTTTAGACCGTGTACGAATAAAGAATATCACGTGATCATCGCAGTGCCTCCTGGGAACCCAATGAGTATGATTACCAAAGCTGGCGGCCACAGTTTATTTTTGTTAGCCTTTTCCTTGACAAGTTTCTGAAATGTTTTACACTGAAAATTAGGGGTTAATTGCACATCAATTCTTTCAAGTTGTAAAGTACATCTCTTTAAGTTGTCACGACAGAGAGCTGTTGAAGGTAGCGAAGGTTAACGAAGTATGATTAAAAACAGAAACAAGAAACTTCAACTTCCGGTTTCAAATGGAGGTCAAGGTCAAAGGAGTTGGCATTGTACAATTTCAATCTAATTCAAATATAATTTCAGTATAATTCGAATATAACCTTGACGCCACGGGTTTGGCAGTCTTGCATTTACAGGAGCACGATAGTGTTCAACGAACAAGAAACCTTCCTAGTACACACAAACGCCACTTAACTAATTTTTTTGCTTGCGCTTTGCCAGAAAAAACAAAAAAACGTCAGTAGCATCTGGTATATGATCAACTGTTTTACACAATTTTTTTACGGAAGTAAACACAGTTAATATTGTCACATGCACCGCTCTCGTTCGAGGCAACTGGAAAAAACTGCAAGAGCTGCGGCCATGTTTGATTTTTAGGTTTGGCCGACAGCCGAAACCTATTGTTACTTTACTGGGTTTTTTTCTTTCAAAGGTTTCTTTTTACCCAATAACGTTCTCTCGTGTACTTAGACCTTAGTTTATAGATGACCCGCTGCAGTATTGTGAGATGACGTCATCAGTGACGTCATAATATCATTGTATGATATGTGACGTTTATTATGTCAAAGCTCCCTATCTGAAGAATCACAAATATTTTATACAAGATCTTGATGCTCTGTTCAAATCGCACACAATAAGTGACCCCATGTGACCTTTGCTTCTGGTCGAAACCGGAAGTTTAAGTTTAAGTTTTATATGAGGTAGACGTATAAAGACAAAAATAGGCTGGTTGCTATCAGAGTCACGAGCATTATTACACATGTATGCTACGGGGACCAAGACACAAGGTGGCGGGCTTACTGAAAACATGAATAGCAAACATAAAAACAACCCGAAAACAACAAACTAACCTCGCTTGGCACTCTCCAGCAATTCTTCCATCATCTTCCTTTACTGTGCAGAGACCTCCATCGGAGTATTCTCCAAATAATGACAGCCGTGAATCTCAAAGTGTCACATGTAGGTCCTCATGCCATTCCCTTTCTAAAATTAGGGTCCTCCATACACGATTTACATCGTCTAGTTACAATGACTGCCTTGGGTAACTTGGTTTACATTCAATATGAATGCTCGATATCTAACATGGTGTACCCGCCTCCTATTGTGTCTTCATTGTGCTCTAGGAATCTTAGGAATTCTTTACAGGATTTCAGGGTGTGTGTGTGGGGTGGGGGGGGGGGGGGGGACACAGAGGTCTGAGGTCAGAGCACACATTGAAAGAGTTGCGGCAAGGAGGGACCAGTCTTCTTTGGTCACATGCCATGCTGGACGCTGTTTTTCAGTCCAAATGGAGCTCGACCCAATGAGCAGTCTAGTCTGGTACCCTGTGGGGCGCACTTGCGTTTTTTGGACCAAAAATACCTTCTAATCGCAAGCTGTCTCAATCAACTCTCCCAATACACAGCTCGGGGAGGGGTGGGAGCTTGGGGGGAGGGGTGGACTTCTGTACAAGAGGAACAGAGTGTGTTAAAGTACACGAGTGTTGGGCATGGAACAATTAGTAGATCTTTCCACTACGTGGAAAACTGCCCAAAATAGACTCGGTTGATGTTTTCTCTGGCAAACCGCGTCTGCATTTAATTAAACGGTCGTCGTTTATGAGTGCCGTGAAGGTTTGTAGTTTGTTATCAGTTTGGTCGTACACAAAAGTCATTAATTAGCCCCCCCCCCCGCTAGAGTTAATTGCACCTTAATTCTTTCAAGTTGTGATGGTTATACTTGAGATAATCAGATTTAGTCCACAAAAGCAAATCAATTAGTTGCCAAGACAACACCGGCAAAACAGTCTAAACAATCACATCCTGTAAAAGTAAAATTCAAATAATATCTAAGCAAAGAGTTTGTTTTCACTTTTTGTCAGCGTGTTGGTTTATTGTCTCACAGCATATTCATTTGAAACTACAGTTGATCAATCAGAAGCGCGTATTCAAACATTTGGAGGAACCTTTCGTTCCAACATTCATTGATTCTTTTGTAAATGAAAATAAATAAATACATTTTAATTAATTAATAAAATCAAATAACAATAAATATTAAAAAAGAAAAGGAACAAAGTCTCTCTTTAACTGGTCCAACTTTCGAAAACTCGCGAGACTTCCACGGTCTATTGTAGTTTCAATACAATTAAAATGTATATGACTGTAAAAGTCCAAGTACATTGTCTTCACATTTATTTATAACGATCTTAATGGACCATGATCAAGCCTTTTTAAGCATAACATTTTTATAGCTACTCAATATTTCAGACCAAGTCTATTTCCCGATCACTTTTAAGGTAATGATGACTTTTTATTATTTGTTTAGGAACAAGACATTACAGACCGCATGCATTGACGTCATCCAGCCGCCATTTAAAAGGTAAAACCGTGACGTAACAATAAAAACGCACAGATTTGTACGCGCAGCGCACACGATTGGCCAATAAACAACCCCCTCTTGACCTCTAGGCGAGGGCGCCCTACTGGAATGACGTCATGTGCATAAGGTCTGTTTTCCCGAAAGTTCATATCAGCGTATTCTTTAAGGAATTATACAGCATTGGTAGAGCTGACAATTGGTCACATACAATGTTCATGTTTTGTGTGATCAACCGCATACATGAAATAACAAACTTGCGACAATTTGGACTTAAAACGATGTGTGAGTCAGGACTTGTTAATAGTTTTAAAAGCAATATGATTTTGTTATGCTTGTTTAATACTGGATCAAAGCGCCTTCCTGAAAGTGCATTCTTGAAACAATCTTAGCTCCTTTGGAGTGTGCAGCACCGGCATCGCAATGAGCGCACAGGTTGTTAATGATTCACAGCAATGTGTACACGGTCCTCACTCACATGTACCAGGTAAAATTTGACTGTCATTCAAAAAGTGATTTTTTTATTCACTAATCTAAGGTGTAATATTATTGAGACAAAAAGGTAATTAATAAATATATATAACATTTCAAAAAGTCTTTTTCTTAAACACTCTGTTGAACCTTTCTCACAGAGAAAATATTTTTGAACATCCAATCCACAAATTTGACTTCCGTTTCGTAAATTTTAAAAACAAACCTTGTTTATTTCGGTCATTTCTTATGCTGTTCTACTTATCTTTTCAATCATTTCTTAAAAAATTATTTCTTTAATATAAAACGTAGCTTAATATTGGTATCAACTGTGATTTTAAAAACCAGAAGCCGAAACGTCGAGACTATACCATACCTTCATACCGGGTAAACATTTTACTAATGTATACGTAACAAATGAGTTTTATCGCTGTACTTATGAACCATGGTCAAGTTGATTGACTTTTCTAAACATGAAGCAGTATGGACGTTTTTAAAACGACTGTCCGATTATCACTTTCTCTTCTCAACATTTCACAATATTCGGCAAATTGTTCTATTAAGTCAACAGTTAAACTCAAAGTCCTAAAAAACAATTCACTTAGTCCACTTATATGTGTCACTTCAAACAGTTGACATGCCATGTATTTGAACTTCCGACTGCCATTGTGGACATCTAAACCACAATCTTTGTCGTGAGAAAATCGCGTTTGAAGTTGAACCTTTTCAAATTGCTGTCTCAAGAGAGACAGTCAGTTATTTTTGTCTGTACAATCAAATAAAAGATGACATTTTCAGTCTTCTGTTTTGATGAACTATTTTCTTATTTAAAACTATTCATTTTACATCAAAATAATTATATTGTGAAGTTATGAAATACACTTTTATTGCTGGAGAGCTAGTCTGTTCATGCCTTTTAGTCTGTGATGCCTTTTCCTTTACATCAATCAAAAAATAAAATTATATAGAACAATATTTAAAATGAAAAAGATTAAAGCAAATCCATAACTTCTTGCGTAAAACTCTCTTTGTTCTGATAATTGAATCAGAGCAAGCAATCTTAAATTCTCGTTCCTTACCATAAGACTCGCAAACTGTGAGTTGTAAACTATTTTATATACAGCACTGCATTATCACTATCAAATACATCAAACCAAATGTCAAAAGTGTCAGTGACGTACACAGTTCATCTCAAGTCATTTCATCGTAGGAGGATTTGTGATAAAAATACATTTTATAGTAACTGTAATAATTAATAAAAGTTTATAAGTGCGACTAGAGGTAGGGTCATAGATTGGTAAATACTCTACAAATTGATGACCATAAAAACTTACATGGTGAAAAGCACTGCAGCTGTTGATAGTGTAAACATTTTTGAGAAAGGATTCCCTTCGAAGAAATATGGTTTGGATAGTTTTTTTACCCAAAAACATTTTTGTGAAAATACCGTGACTATTTGTTGCTGTTTTCTCAGCAAGTAGACACTGTATTCAGCTGAAACTCTCACATGTGACCTATCTGTCTCGGTAATTTTGCCCATACATTGACAAAAGCCAATCTAATAGCCTACCTTTTTACAAATCTATCATAATTTTAGAAATATTGAATGCTCTTTAAAAAAATAATATCTCAAAAACATCAGGGTTCCAATCGCGAGTACTTGTGTATGATTTTATTTATTTAAATAAACAAAGTAACTTGTAGTAAGTTCATCTTAAATATCTACTGAGATACGGATACAGACACTGAGTAAATCCTCTTTCTTTTTTTTTCTTTTTTTTCTTTTTTTCTTTTTCTTTCTCTTCCTCTTACCATCCGTCAAAATCTCAAAATTTCAAAACCACCAAGAGATCCCGGAATAGTTTGTTGACGTTTATATTAATATTGTAGCTAGGCAGCTCTGTTCATTGGTACAGCGCTGAAATATTTATCCAGAGGTTGCTGGTTCCAGTCCAGCTCTAGTAATAATAATAATAATAATAATAATAATAATAATAATAATAATAATAATAATAATAATAATAATAATAATAATAATAATAATAATACAGCATTTGTAAAGCGCACTTTATCTGTGTGACATTCAAAGGCGCTGGTCAAGAACAAGAAGAAAATTTCACTCGATATGTTTATAGGCTAATCTGAAGAGATGGGTTTTGAGAGAATGTTGGATTGTTGGAATGTTGGAATGTTAGTAATTGCTTTCATCTACCCAAATGAATGAATGAATGAAGTAACTTGTCGTTCACTCATCAGGTTTTAGATGAAAATCTCTGATTCAAAAGATACTCATATTAATTTGATCGAATTTATCAACTCATTGGTTTTCAAAAAATGAACTGAGTTCGGCAAAACTTTGGATATTCATTTAGAAATACTGCATATTCAAGTCATTAAAACCTTCAGAAATCAAAATTTGAATTTACAGATATATATTTTCCTCGATTTTGTAGATCTCAATTATCTTTTGATCTGATCAACATTTATGTAGTTATAAGAATACAAACAAACAAAAAACCCAATGACATTCACTCAAAGATAAAAAGAAGTAAAAAACAAGTATTTCTCATTCAAAAGGCAGAGTATTGGCCTTCATAATGGTCAGACCTTCAAGTAAATTCAAATCATATCCTCTCATCATCCAAGATTACACATGTTCATGGGAAGATGTGCGCCAATCTCTGTTTCCATTACTACATGCACACTTATTTTGTTAGTGAGATTTTCTCTTGTTTAAGAAATAAAATGATCGTATATGTTAAGTAATGAAGAATTCGACTTTTTTGAACACAATTTTTTTCCTTTCTAAACATAACCCAAGTAGAAATATATACAAATTTTCAAGTGAAGAAATTACGATCAAAACCATGACTGCTTGCGTAAAAATCTCTTTGCTCTGGAGATTGAAACAGAGCAAGCAATCTATAATTTCTCATTCCTCATTAAGAGACACAGGCAACCTGAGCCTAATACTTCAAGAGAGTCAAATTCCTCTATGTCCCTGTATCTCAGTGGTCATCACTTTGGTGTTCCTTAAACATAATCCAGACGCTAATTATGACACGCCTCAAAGAGGTGCTTTCTTTAACGTAAGGAAAATACTGCCTTGGCTTCACAAGAACGAGGTATCAGGCTTGGCAACATTTCAAAACTGTCCAATTGCAGTATCTTATGTGCAGTTTTACATTCATTTACATCCAACCAAATGTCAATTAAACCATGAAAGCATCAATTCATTTTGAACCAATTATATAAGTCAGGATCAGAAATATAATACAAAGAATAATTTTCAGTTCTTAAAAATACAATTGAAAGCTAGCTATCAAAAATGTAAAATTGTGCTGTTTCAACTTCCAACATTTACATCGCTCAAAACCATATATCTGATATGGCAATGAGGGCAATTATTGATCGTGTACGTTCGGTGATGTGTTTTCGGTTTGTGGTAACACCGTGTGTATAAATGTACTTTGCTGTGTTGATTGTTCATTAGAAGTTATGAGAACTTGACACACTCTGCGCTTTGTAAACAAGAGAAGCCCTCTCAATACAGGCTGATTTTTTACCTCCTTACGTAGTACTTTAATAATAAGCAGGACGGTTCTTTTTAGATCTAAGAAGTCTCCCAAATGCCAAAATTTACTTCGCGGTTAGTAGAATAAGTAGCAAGACAAGTTCTCAAAAGAAAAAATAAAAGAAATAAAACATTAGATATAAACGTACCCTTTAAGCAAGTTAATGTTAACGGGCTAATCAGAAGGAAACCAGTCGATTCCTGAGCACATAAAATCGCAAAATGGGGTTGAGTTGAAAGGTTTTTACTCTTCGCAACGCCCAAAAACCCATGAAGATCTGTAATTTTAATTGATGAAACGTCTAGACTTTTGAACTTAAATGACTGGCCGTATTTTCATGTTGCATTTCTTGAGGGAGTAGAAGGATTCTTTCCAGGGATAGCATTGTAGTCCCTGTCCATACTCAACAGCTCCCCCTTGGTAGTATTTACCATTAAGATGAACCGAAAAGCAGTCGTTAAACCACCAGCCGCCCGGATACACCTCTGCACAATTATCTGAGCGTGCATCATTGTCCTGATCCTTTGTTGTGAATGGATACCCATTATTTTGGTTTATTCCATTACCTGCTGTACTCTGAGCATCATATGAACCAATTTGAAGAGTGTACTTGTCACCTGTAACAGCAAACTCACCATAAGAAGCCCAAGCTGTGTTTGACTCCCAATCTTCCATATCTACTCTGAGCTGCCATCGTCCTGACCCAGTAAGGTCACGCAGGATTTCATTCCCCAACCAGAACTCATTCTGTAGATCACCAAACCCAGATTGGTATTCAGCCCAAGTACGGTAAAAGTCAACAGAGCCATCTTGTCTCCTCTGGAACACGATCCAGCCTCCTCCATCTGTCTCCATATCACAGTAAACCTGTAACCCATCAGTCAGACTTGCAGGAAAGATGGTGTATAAACCATTGATGCGGTAACCAGCTTGATACAACTCCAGACAACTACTGTAACTGGGTAGTGAAAATGACAAAGTGTCCAAGTTGTCATCATAGTAGGCACTCCCTTGAATCTCAACAAAGTCATCAGGGCTGTGAGCTCTGCTGGCATTATTCAACTCACAAATACCTCTTATGATGTGATAGTTGAATGATGCACACTGTGGATCCATAGAGCAGTCTCGCTCACAGATCACAGGAGAAGATACAGTCTTCCACTGAATCACATGATTCAGTAAGGCGCGGTTTCCAGCCAAGTAGAATGTTTCGTCGAACCGTTGTTGGTTTTCACTCTGGCAGGATTGTACCATCAAAATCAGAAACAAGATTGTGATGATAACTTCCATGATGAATAATCGTTGATCCCAGTTTTTTCGAAAACGTATCAAAGTGAAGTTTTTTAAAAATTTCCCTACTCAACTGTCAGTGAAATAATTGCCCCGACACTGACTGTTAGTCTTCGACACAGTAGCAGATCAAATGATCCAAACGTTTGGTGGCAAACGATTTTTATGCAGTAAGCTCCACCCATTAACGTCACCGTTTCCACAGCAATGAGATAAAAAAAACCAAAAAAAAAACCACGAAAACAACCCAGACCAAATAAAATATAAGCTTGGCGACAAACGTCCAAATCATCTGCGGTGACAAAAGCTTCAAAATAATTAAGCGTTTCACATAATTAACAGGAGACCTACAGATTAATTTAGAATCACCCACGCGCAATTAATGATTGTCAAAAAGGCATTAGCGCATACAGAGGATTTGAAAGAAAACCCCAATATCATCGCGGTCTTCTCTAACAAATCCACTTTTTGACTCAATTTTGTCAGCAGCGGCGCAGCCAAGGGAGGGCATGTGGGGGCACGTGCCCCTCACAAACTTAAAGTGCCCCAGGTGCCCCCGAAAAAAATTGCGATAGTGCTCAAAAAAAAAAAAAAAAAAAAGTAGAGAAAAAAAAGAGGAAAATGCGTGTTTGTATAATCAAATAGTAGTGAACGACCGCAATCGGGATCGCTATCGCGGCCACAAAATGCCATAAGAGGATGGTGGACCCCTGCAGCGCCCCCCTTTCAAAATAAAAGCATGCACTCCCTCATTGACAAACCCTTTCCCCCCGCCCCCCTCCCCCCACACACACATAAAAGCAATGCCCCCTGTGCCCTCCCCCATCGATAAAGTCCTGGCTACGCCGCTTTTAAACAACCGATTCTTCTGGTCACATTTGTTTTGTTCGTCAAATCCCCCATCAACCTGACAAAAATACGAAAACAAAACAACCTCAAACACAGACCCTACCCTTAAAACATTCAAAAACACGTTTACGGTTTTATGTCAAGCTCAAGTCAACAGTGTTGGAGCGTCACTGAATTGGGCAGCACCAATTTGTTGACCATTAACCTGGTCTCTTTTTTTTTTTTTTTTTTTTGGGGGGGGGGGGTACTGTGGGTCGATGGCTACACAAGCTACCGGGGTATACCACTCGTTATACCGGCACTGGTATCTTCTGGTTGCTCCACACTGCACCACAACAGGTATAAAACATGCTTTATATCACTACACGACTTGAAACACCGGTCCGTCCTAAAACACGACCTAACAACACGTATCGCCGAGATGTCCCAAACCCACATTGTTCCGAAATAAAAGAACGATTCTGACATCCTCACTGAACATAATATACAGATTGAAACTCGTAAACTTTTCCTTCCGCGTTTGGAATTTCATAAAGGACGCCGAGCACATTTCAGTATTTCTCAGAATTTCTGCATTCAGATGGAATACACTTAGTCCTCTTAATTGACGACTATTTTCAGAGCTAATTATCCTTTACAACATTCAGCGAAAATGCCAACAGTAATCCATTATTATTATTTTTTAAAACAACACCAATAATCCACCATCTAAAGTTTTGATGTCAAACCCGTTGAAACACCGTAAGTGTACCAAGGTGTCACACACTACGATCACCAGCAAACGGGATGGTACACATTATTTGCTCTGCAATTAGGATTTTGGGAGGATCTGAAAAAATATCCTCGTGGTCTCCCTTTAAAAGTTGTTTTGTTGGACTACTGTGACAAAGAAAAAAAATTGTCGACGGCAGCCATGCTTGCCAAGTGACTAATACGACGGCTATTAGAGTATGCGCAACTCAAGTATTCAGTCTCGGTCTAAATACATGGGCTTGAAAAATGTTACTATCTAAACAGCCGTTGGCTTAACAACAGTGGAAGAGGCCAATATATTTTAGATTCCACAATGGAAATCTTTCGAAAACTGGTAGTATTATAATTTAAAAAAAAAGTTAATATCGTAGCTTATTGTAACTTGTGGATTTTGAATTAAAGGTGTGTCCTCGATTAAAACCTTTTACAAACATGGGTGTGTGCCTTCATATTCACTACCTTATGGAGACCGAGAACCAAACAGAAAAGGGAAAACAAAGGGTCTCCATAGGGAGATTCTAAAGACTGGGTGGCTCCACAAGGAATTTTGTGTACAAAGTCTATGGGAGGTTCTTAACTACAGGAACAAAGGAAAGAACAAAAGATGTCTCCACAGGGATGCAAAAACAGGAATTTTGTGACAAGTACCTTTTAAGATATTGTTTCGTTACTCACCCCCAATCGGAAGACAGATCATCAAACACAGGAGAGGCCAGCTTCTCAGAAGTCCCTTCCGTTTTCTCCCGGCAGCCATTTCACTTCTTATCCAACTTAAACACCTTCAGTTTCTTGAAGATTCCACACTCTCTCGATGGGTTTGCTCCACCATAGAAATAAACCCAAGCTGTGTGTAAGTGAAACAAGTTGGACACTTGACAAAAACCTTTGGGATATATCGAAATAGTAAAGTTGAGACAGCGCTTTGTTGCGTAATGTTCTGAGCCTGGTGCTATACGCCAGACACTTCGTGCACGATGTCACACTCTTTCACCGTGCCCAGGTTCGAATATGCCCAATTGGTCAAGACACTCACACATGTATTTATTTAGTATTATGAACGTGGCCAGAATGTATAGCCCCCCTAATCAAGAAGTCAAAGTATTTGAGCTTTTAAAGTTGATATTAGGGCATTCTTGTGTTAAAGTTATATATCGGGATTGGTAGAGCTCACAAAATAGTCGCAGACAGTGTTCATGTTTTGTGTGATCAATATACACGACATAGCAAACTTGTGATAAACTAAGGCTTAATCCGTTGTGTGAGTAAGGAGAGAATAGTTTAAAAACACGCACAATGTTCAGCGTGTAAAACACTTTTTCCTTAAATTGTGTAACAACAGAAATCAGGTGTTGCATTTTCAGAGAATAGGCTTTCAGATACAGTTTTCTCGAATTTTACTTCATTTTAGAGGGAAATATTTCACAGGAAAAAAAGGGTTCTGGTAAGAACTTCATAAGTTTGTGAGCTTTCAGACTGAAATTAAACAATGATGGCTTGTATCATTACCAGTCCTGTATGAAACATTAAATTAAAATGTACGTAATTCGCCAGTTGTGTCAGACTCTGTTCTCATATGGGTATCGTTTACTGTTTGTGCATAGAGTGTTTGGCTTAACAATTATCCAAGAGAGTACATTCACATGTGGATTCAATCCTCCAAAACAATGTTTGGATGACACTATTTTCAAATAGACCTTATGCACATGACGTCATATCAGTAGGGCGCCCTCGCCTAGAGGTCACAAGAAGGTTGTTCATTGGCCGATCCTGTGCGCCGCGTGTAAAGGTTTGTGCGTTTTGATTGTTTCGTCACCTTTTTACCTCGAAGATGGCGGTCTATCGGAAATCCCTTTTTCCCCATTTGCTAACGCAGCAAAATTGTTGTTGACACCAATTGTTAAAAATTTAAAATTTATTTATCTATCTATGTAACGAAAAAAGCTTGGGACGTTCGAAAAGTTCCGCCATTACTTTTGACACTGCAAGCATGAAATTGTTGTGAGCAAAAGTACATTTTTTTCACTTAAAAATTTAGAAGCACGATCAGATAATTTGGACCTGGCTTTGTACATGTACCTAATTAATTAACTGTGAAGCCCATTTTACCTGAATTTGTACGATGTGCAAATTGCATTTAAGAATGTTAGTTGTTGCAAAGAAAATCTGGACAAGAGCCAAAAAGAAGAGGGGCAAAAAAAGGCACAAGATTCTGATCATTGATCAGGAAAGTAGATATGTAAGGTTTTGTCTAACTGCATGGATTGGAAATAATTTCACCTCCCCTTCCCCTTATACATGGACCCGGCAACCTCAAACAACCCACTCATAAAATTCCTTATTGGAAAACCAACCCTGACAGAAATATTGCTCAGATTTATTAATGACTTTTAAGCACCAATCAATACTTGCACTGATCGGCCATTTTGTTCGATCAGGGATTAACGGCAATGCAACAGGGCACTCTGACAAGGGCACAGCTAAACAAAAACAATATCGATTAGTTTGGGACCGTTTTTGGCTCGTCTTCATTCACAAGAATTTATGTTTGTGTGTGTGTTGTTGTTAATGAAAAAGGTTGAAGAAATGTTCAACACAAAGTTTGTTGAATTTAACTGAGTTGAATTGAGACTACTGTATCCGCGTACTGTACACAGTAGTGGGTTATCCAAGCGGGCAAGACTTGGATACCGTAGTCTCATTTCAACTGTTCATTTTACACGCACAATGCAAAGGTTGTCAAAAACTATTATACACAAATTGGATGCATATTATATGAGTGCAATATATGCAAAAGGTAATCACGAGGTGAATTGTGAAGCCGAATGTCGGGGAACAGTTCAGATGTCAACGCCTGAGGCCTATGTGCTTTTCATTAACAGCTAATGGTAATTTTTATGGCGATTATTTTGCGTAAGGATGAAAACAATAGTTTTGAAGGCTTATCATGGCATCGAATGCTCTCGCTAACTACATGCTAAGTGATTAGTTCTTGACAGTATCGGCATGATGAAAGAAAATTATAATTTTGTTTACAAGTGCTCGTGGTTGTTGGTAAGAGCTAAATTATTTCAACGCCATTAGCGTTAACTTTACATGTCAACTGTGAATGTAACTGTTTAGCCACTGGACCGCCCAGCCACCCAAAGGCGATTCACCGTCTGCTCACCAGCGTGTGTTTGTAAAAAAAACATCAAAATAAAACTAGATATCATTGCTACGCGTTGGTCAATTCAATGGCAATCGTTTATTACGGCCAAGATCATTCTTAAAGGCAGTGTATATACTGTTGCCGATTACTCCAAAATGTAATGATCATGAAAACCTACTTAGTAAAGAGCACTGGAGAGCTGTTGATGTTATAGAACACTGTCAGAAATGACTCTCTTTGAAGTAATGTAGTTTTGGAGAAAGTGGTAATTTTCCACCCAAACATTTGATTATGAGAAAGGCTTTAGGAATGAAGCCTGTCTCAGGCATCTGAAAGCACACAATTCTATGCAACAAGAAGTGTTTTTTCGTACACTATTTTCATGCAAATTCGATAACCAAATCGGCCAGAATTTTCACAGGTTTGTTATTTTATGCGTATGTTTGGACACACTACGTGAAGATACTGGTCTTTGACAATTACCAAAAGTATACCCTGCCTTTAATTTCCCTCTTTCACAATTGACTTGTAAACTGTTAACTCTAAGGATGATTTAAATTAATTATTTGTTGTTTAATTTAGTCGATATGCAACAGATATCCCCTATCATTAAGAAAACAAATAGAATTCTGTAGAAAAAACAAACAAACGAGAACTCCAAACACCCCTAAAACAAACAAACAAAACAACAGACAAACAGACAGCAAGCCCGACAGACAGACAAACAGACAGACAGACGGACACAAAAAAGCAAGCAAACCAAACACACACACCAAATCACACAGTTTTAAAGAATTTACACAAACATTTAGCTCCCAGCATAAAAGTAAATTCATCCCATCACTACTGCACTTCCCAAGTTTGCTGATGCTAGAAATAACTAGAATCGTGGTTCAAATTTCAAAAGATACCCCAGGTTTGTTATTTACTTACATTAAATTGTTCGTAAATGTCAAGTAAAGAAGTTACAAATCCCTGGGGAACAGTTGGTGCCTCTCGTTAACGGCTACCGGTAATTTTTATGGCAATTATTTTGCGTAAGGATGAAAACAATAGTTTTGAAGGCTTTTCGTGGCATCGATTGCTCTCACTAATTAATTGCTAAGTGATTAGTTTTTGACAGTATCAACATGATGAAAGAAAATTATAATTTTGGTTACAAGTGCTCGTGGTTGTTGGTAAGAGCTAAATTATTTCAACGCCATTAGCGTTAACTTTACATGTCAATTGTTATTGTAAATTCACACTGTGTGCAACAGGAATGTAGAAATGAAGAGTATCATTCTGCGAAATGGGTACCAGACTATTTCCTTTCGTCCTTTCGGTAACCTTTTAGTCACTGGACCGCCCAGCCACCCAAAGCGATACACCGTCCGCTCACCAGCGTGTGTTTGTAAAAAAAGAGTGTTATCAAAATAAAACTAGAAATCATTGCTACGCGTTGGTCAAGTCAATGGCAATCGTTTATTACGGCCAAGATCATTATTGAAGTCAGGGTATATACTTTTGGCGATTACTCCAAAATGCAATGATCATGAAAACTTACTTGGTAAAGAGCACTGGAGAGCTGTTGGTGTTATAAAACATTCTCAGAAATTACCCTCCTTGAAGTATTGTAGTTTTTGAGAAAAAGGTCATTTTCCACCAAAACATTTGATTATGAGAAAGGCTTCAGGAATGAAGCCTGTCTCAGGCATCTGAAAGCACACAATTTTATGCAACAAGAAGTGTTTTTTCGTACACTATTTTCATGCAAATTCGATGACCAACACAGCCAGGATACACTACGTGAAGATACTGGTCTTTGACAATTACCAAAAGTATACCCTGCCTTTAATTTCCATCTTTCACAGTTGACTTGTAAAATGCTAACTCCAAGGATAATTTGAGTTAATTATTTGTTTTTATTCAGTCGATATGCAACAGATATCCCCTATCATTTAGAAATCAAATAAAATTATGTAGAAAAACAAGCAAACGAATACTCCAAACACCCCTAAAGCAAGCAAACAAACAAACAAACAAACAAACAAACAAACAAACAAACAAACAAACAAACAAACAAACAGACAAGAGGCACTTATTGTTCCCTTGGGACTTTTCTGAACCCAAAGTTGTCTGTTATTCAATGACAATATTAACGAAAGGACGAAAGGAAATAGTATGATACCCATTTCGCAGAATGATATTTTTCATTTCTACATTACTGTTGCACACAGTGTATGCAACAGAAAAGGTCGGAGGACTGTTTTTTTTTTTACCGAAACTAAGAAAATATTGAATTAAGCCTTGACGATATTGACCTATGCAAAGAGGGAAGTAATGAAAACAATTCAACCTCGTACGCAGCAGTGTACTTAAGTTTCATAGATCAGCATGGAGGGTTGGAGGGCATTTTCAACTCAAGCATCAACAAGTAATAAACACGAGGTTGTTTAAAGGTATTATACCGATTCGCTACGGATAAATAAACACCCAGTATTATTGGAATTTAGTCTGAAAGCGTACTGATTATAAAGTTCACACTAGAAGAAATGTTTGTCTGTGAAATACTTCCTTGTGAAATAAAATGGTAGTCGAAAAAAAATTACAATAATGTATATGAAAACCTAAAGACAATGTCACAGCTGATTGTGGTTGTTTCAACCCAAATGAAGGACAATGTGTTTACATGCTGAACATAGTGCATGGTTTTCACTATGTTTTCTCTCGACGCACAGAACGGATTAGGCCCAAATGCTCACAGGTTTTTTATGATTAATAACTGTTACAAACATGGGTGCCCTTACACATGCCAACTTACGGGGTACTTTTAACAATGGAACAATGGACCCCACAAGGCAATTTCAATAGGAACAATAGGGCCCCACAAGGGAATTCTTTAGAAAAGGGAACAAAAGAACAACAATAGCAGTACCCCACAAACCGGATCCGTAAGGTTGTGTGGGTGTGTGTGTGTTAATGGAGAAAGTGGTCATTTTCCACCCAAACATTTGATTTTAGGAAAGGCTTCAGGAATGAAGCCTGTCTCAAGCATCTGAAAACACACAATTCTATGCAACAAGAAGTGTTTTTTTCGTACATTATTTTCATGCAAATTCGATGACCAACATAGCCAGGATACACTACGTGAAGATACTGGTCTTTGGCAATTACCAAAAGTATACCCTGCCTTTAATTTCCCTCTTTCACAGTTGACTTGTAAAATGCTAACTCTAAGGATGATTTGAATTAATTATTTGGTTTTATTTATTCAGTCGATATGCAACAGATATCCACCATCATTTAGAAAACGTATAAAATTATGTATTAAAAACAAACAAACAGACGAATACTCCAAACACCCCTAAAGCAAACAAACAAACAAACAGACGAACAGCCCAACAGCCCAGCAGACAAACAGACAAACAGACAAGCAGACATGCAGACAAGCAAGCAAGTAAACAAGCATACAAACAAACAAACAAGCAAACGAGCAAACAAGCAAACAAGCAAACAAGCAAACAAGCAAACAAGCACGCAAGCAAGCAAACAGACAAACAAGAAAGCAAGCAAGCAAACAAACAAACAAACAATCAAATAAATATACAAATAAACAAACAAACGAACTAGTAAACAAACTAACACCCCCCGATAATCATCATTATTTCAATGATAAAAAAATAGCTCTTACCAACACCACGCTCATTTAGTAAAAAAAGGTAATTTTCTGTTATCATCATGACACTGTTAAATACTAATGACTAAGCAATTAACCAGACGAAGCATTTTATTCTAGATAAAGGCTTCAAAAATTATTGTGTTCATCCTTATACAAAATAATTGTCACAAAAAGTACAGGCAGTCGTTAACGAGAGGCACTTATTGTTCCCTTGGGACTTTTCTGAACCAAACGTTGTCTGTTATTCAATGACAATAGTAACCTTTTAGCCACTGGACCGCCCAGCCACCCAAAGCGATACACCGTCCGCTCACCAGCGTGTGATTGTAAAAAAAGAGTGTTATCAAATAAAACTATATATCATTGCTACGCGTTGGTCAAGTCAAAGGCAATATTTTATATATGGCCGAGATCATTATTTAAGGCAGGGTATATACTTTTGGCGATTACTCCAAAATGTAATGACCATGAAAACTTACTTAGTAAAGAGCACTGGAGAGCTGTTGATGTACTAAAACATTGTCAGAAATGACCCTCTTTGAGGTAATGTAGTTTTGGAGAAAGTGGTCATTTTTCACCCAAACATTTGATTTTAGGAAAGGCTTCAGGAATGAAGCCTGTCTCAAGCATCTGAAAACACACAATTCTATGCAACAAGAAGTGTTTTTTTCGTACATTATTTTCATGCAAATTCGATAACCAATATAGCCAGGATACACTACGTGAAGATACTGGTCTTTGACAATTACCAAAAGTATACCCTGCCTTTAATTTCCCTCTTTCACAATTGACTTGTACAATGTTAACTCTAAGGATGATTTGAGTTAATTATTTGTTTTTATTCAGTCGATATGCAACAGATATCCCCTATCATTTAGAAATCAAATAAAATTATGTAAAAAAAAACCCAAACGAATACTCCAAACACCCCTAAAGCAAACAAACAAACAAACAAACAAACAAACAAACACCCCAACAGACAAACAGACAAACAGCCCACCAAACAAACAAATAAACAAACAAACAAACAAACAAACAACCCCGACCATCATCAATCTTTAACGATGAAATAATTTAGCTCTTACCAACACCACGCTTGTTTAGTAACAAAAGGGTAATTTTCTTTTAACATCATGATACTGTTGAATACTAATGACTTAGCAATTAGCCAGACGGAGCCTTCATTCTAGGTAAAGGCTTCAACAATTATTGTGTTCATCTTTATACAAAATAATCGCCATAAAAAGTACAGGCAGTCGTTAACAAGAGCCACTAATTGTTCCCTTGGGACTTTTCTTAACCGAAAGGACAAACGGACGAACGAATAAACAACCCCCCGATAATCATCAATATTTCAACGATGAAATAATTTAGCTTTTACTAACACCACGCTTGTTTAGTAACAAAAGGGTAATTTTCTTTTATCACCATGATACTGTTAAAAACTAATGACTAGGCAATTAACCAGACGGAGCATTTCATTCTAGGTAAAGGCTTCAACAATTATTGTGTCATCCTTACACAAAATAATTGCCACAAAAAGTACAGGCAGTCGTTAACAAGAGGCACTTATTGTTCCCTTGGGACTTTTCTGAACCCAAAGTTGTCTGTTATTCAATGACAATATTAACGAAAGGACGAAAGGAAATAGTCTGATACCCATTTCGCAGAATGATATTTTTCATTTCTACATTACTGTTGCACACAGTGTATGCAACAGAAAAGGTCGGAGGACTGGGTTTTTTTTACTGAAACTAAGAAAATATTGAATTACGCCTTGACGATATTGACCTATGCAAAGAGGGAAGTAATGAAAACAATTCAACCTCGTACGCAGCAGTGTACTTAAGTTTCATAGATCAGCGTGGAGGGTTGGAGGGCTTTTTCAACTCAAGCATCAACAAGTAATAAACACGAGGTTGTTTAAAGGTATTATCACGAATCGCTACGGATAAATAAACACCCAGTATTATTGGAATTTAGTCTGAAAGCGTACTGATTATAAAGTTCACACTAGAAGAAATGTTTGTCTGTGAAATACTTCCTTGTGAAATAAAATGGTAGTCGAAAAAAATTACAATAATGTATATGAAAACCTAAAGACAATGTCACAGCTGATTGTGGTTGTTTCAACCCAAATGAAGGACAATGTGTTTACATGCTGAAAGTAGTGCATGGTTTTCACTATGTTTTCTCTCGACGCACAGAACGGATTAGGCCCAAATGCTCACAGTTTTGTTATGATTAATAACTTTTACAAACATGCGTGGGTGTCTGTGTGTGTTAATGAATCGAAATATGCCAGTCAGTTTACTAAAACAATGCTCTACACCATTCATATAGACCATGTCACGCGGGGCATCTTATAGACTACCAGGTCCAGACATTCCCCGTGTAACCCCCCCCCCAAAAAAAAACAAAACAAAAACATTCCACAAAACATCGACAACCGGACCTTTTTTTTCAATTCTCACGGAATTTGTTTTAATGGAATAGTGCTTCCGCAGCATTGCTTAAAATGACAATGCTTGCCCCCCCAAATAGCCATCTAAAAACTGCCTCATATTGTGACAAGTACCTTTTAATATATTGTTTCTTTACTCACCCCCAATCGGAAGACAGATCATCAAACACAGGATTAATCACACACAAAACATGAGCACTGTCTGCGACTATTTTGTGAGCTCTACCAATCCTGTGCAATACCTTCTAATGTGATGTGAAGTCTCCAGCATGGCGAAACTGAAAAAAAAAATACAGCCATGTCAAAAGAATAAAATTAAATTAGCTCTTTTTGTTTTTCTTCAAAATGTGTCAGAAAAATTACTCATTACTCCCTAAGGACCCCTGGGAATTGTTTGTTAAAGAGATCCGTTTAGCGTGAGTAAAACACAAATCAAAAATAAACAAATTGCATCACGTGAAGGACAATTTTTGCTCCAAGATCAAATGAAATTATTAAAGAAAAAATATGACATCTATGCTGATAATAAATACCACAAAACAATCAGAAAATAAAGAAGAGTGCAGTCAACATGGCGACTGCGCCTTTAAACGAACTGATAATTAGAAACAAATTCAACAAGGTAACTTTATTGAGTTGAACCATGGATTTATTACCGCTCCGTGGTAGAATGGACGCACCATCATTCTACACCCAATCAGTGCACAACATCAAGATTTGGTTTGGCAGCGACAGAGAGTGCCTCGAAAACCAATTCCAGTTCGTAGGTTACCTGAATCTCAACACCAAAGGGTCGACTAGGAATTGGTTATGGTGACTATAAACGGGTGCAGGGTTGCACCCATTGCTTTGGCTGTGTGCGTCGCCGTTTACGTTGCAGCACCGCGGGTTATGGCCGGCAGAAGAGTGCGGTGCATTCGTCTGGACCGTAGGTGGACTACACCCCGCCTCGCTGAGACAGATAAGCTACCGAGGCTTTCAGAAATGCTTGCCGGGCGACATGTACGTATTTACTTGAGTTGCTGCTACAGAGCTCAATAAGTTGTCGTACCATATATCCATATAACAGGATAAGTTGACTTATTTTATGGCATAAGTCGTGGTTTTATGGTAATTTTTTCTCGCCAAAACGACTAAGTACATCAAAATTCATAAGGACAAGTCGAACAGTATTAGTCGATTGATGATACAAATAACAAGGACAAGACGACATCTTCAACTCAGTAATTCGACTTGGTGATACTAATTACCAGGTCAAGTCGACATTTTAAACCCAGTAAGTCGACATGGTGGTACAAGTTATCGGGGCAAGTAGACATATCATACTTATAAGTCGACTTGGTGATGCGAATTATCCGGACAAGTCGACATTTTAAACTTATTAAGTCGACTTGGTGATACAAATTACCAAAATATGTCGACATCTTAAACTCAGAAAGTCGACTTGGTGATACAAGTTACCAGAAGACAAGTCGACATCTGAAACTCAGTAAGTCGACTTAGTGATTCAATTTATCAGGACTAGTTGGCATCTAATTAAGTCAACGAGGCGGATAATATATGGATATTTAAATGTTTTATTTTACCCCTTTATCTTTAGCTTGCTCTTTCGCCACTGAGTCAACGAAACCTGATAGTTTTAGATTCATCTTTACGCCACTGAGCACCGAATTCAACTTCAGGATAAACTTCAAAGTGAAAGCAGCAGGCAATGTTCTGCTGTCACTAGCAACTACCAGAAAGCAAAGTGTTGCCTTTATAGCCATAGGTGAGTAATTAATGCAAAACCCGTTAATAACAGTGGCTTCTTTTACAGCCCTCAAATCCATCACTCAGTGACGCTCATGGCGCTCCAACATTATTAGCCCTGGTCACCGGGTCATTTATTTGTTTATTCCTCAAACCATCTCAGCTCCCTTGGGAGTAAACAGCCTGTGCTGTCAAATACGTAGCGCACAAAGCTAATCAATCACAAGAACCATCTCTGCCCTCACAAGTGCCCATTTACTGAGGTGCATTCGTCTGGACCGTAGGTGGACTAGACCCCGCCTCGCTGAGAGAGATAAGCTACCGGGACTTTCAGAAATGCTTGACGCTCATGGCGCTCCAACATTATTAGCCCTGGTCACCGGGTCATTTATTTGTTTATTCCTCAAACCATCTCAGCTCCCTTGGGAGTAAACAGCCTGTGCTGTCAAATACGTAGCGCACCAAGCTAATCAATCACAAGAACCATCTCTGCCCTCACAAGTGCAGAGATGGTGTCTTGCTCAAGGACACACTGGAGTCATGACCCGGTTTCAGACCAACACCGGGGTGACTTAGCAACCTGAACTTGAGTCTGAAGCACTAAACCACTCGTCCACGACACGCAATAAACACCGACTGTCTTCGATTTCCCATTTCAACCATAATTAGTCAGTGCGGTAGAGAGTTCAAATTTATGCATCCCTTCCCTTCCCAGCATGCATAGGGTGTGCGGACTATTGATTACGCAATCCATTTAAACTTACTCTCCTTAGAACGTTATTTCTGGTGGAGAGTGACAACAGTCTGATAGAAACATTGCATTGTCCCGAAGTCAATGGACCCCCTTGCATATGACGTCACAATCTTTAATAGCACACTCACTGAGGCAAAAGGAAGCATCATTTTGGATAAAAGCTGTTCTTTGGGCGTTAAAAACTAGCACGTGACCTCAACGTACCTGCAGCGTTTTGCGTTATGCAAGTGGTCTATCACTTTGAGGAGGTAAATCTACGGGAAATGTGCCCTCGTGTACGCGCAACGCGCAAGTTTCAGCCAATGATAGGTCTTCCTTTGACCTCACTATGGGCGTTGCTTGAGCTTTGACGTCATATGCAGGGGGACTAATCTTCCACGATTGGCGTGGGGAGAAGAGTGGTATGGAATCACGATGGTTACTTGCGGCAAGAAGCTTTGGCAAAGTGACGTCATAAGGGAAAATTTGTCAAGATGTTTAGAGCTGCATTAACTCAATGGAGTCCTTTCCTAGCATGCAGGGTCATTCCGGTGGCAATGAAACAGAAACTAAAGCTTAGAATTTGAAGAGTATTTCAAAAAGAAATGTCAATGTTTATTTTTTGCGTGTTTTTAAATTATTTATCATTCGGCATTGAACTATCCGCCGTATTGACTGTATTCCGCTAAACGCCCTCATCGGTCATTTTCGGTCTTTGCATGAAAAGGGTTAAAATTAATTAGCCTGAACATCTGACGTCACACTTTGAGGCTCGTGAATATCGCCAGAGACATGCCTTGACCACCTGGCCGGATCCTGCCAGATGTACCTTTGACCTTGCATCCATTTCACACAGAGAATGTACAAATATTATGCAGACGCTGCACGCAGACGACCGAAAGTGCAAGCTGACAAATAACATCACCTCGGACCAATCATAACATAGATATAAAAAAGCTTACGTCACTCAAAGTTTGTCCACTGAAATCATTGTTATCCAATGAAATCATTGGGCTTGTAAGACAAGTGCCTGTCTTTATCCGTGAAAATGAAGACAGGGGACCAGTCTAGCAATTTAGTCTATGGTAAATAAGGCTCATTCATTTCTCTCTTTTTCAGGACTAGGATCATCTGGTTCAGGGGAAAGAAATGCCGCGATTGGAGAATGTCATGACCTTTGCCCAATATCTCACTTCCTGTACTCACACAGTGAAGATGGACTAGTTTCTAGTGATGAATATCGGCCCTTCTGGATCGAGTGGATGAGGGCGCTGTCACGGTCGGCAAAGGGGGCCACAGTGAGAGTTTTATGAGGGCCGAGGTCACCGCTCACCTTCCAGAAATGCCTAAATTTGTGCACATTGGTATCTGTACTTGGAGCACTAACCACATGGAGACTGGGTGTTTTACGAGGCTTGTGAGTAAACTCCAAGCTCATCCCAGTCTGTAATTTGGGCCGTTTCCGAATTGGCGGTTGCAACTACGTCTGCAGCTAGATTCTCTCGTGTCATCGTGCGTTGAAGTATGGAACGTCCTTATATAGCAACACCCTTAGCTACAGCCGTAGCCGTAGCTGTAGCCGCTCATTCTGATACAACCTTAGATTGTCAGGTTGTTTTAATGAAACAAGACAACTAGCCGCCATGTTGTCACTCATGTTTTACGAATTTATAGGACGTCCTTAGCAACAACACACTAGCTACAGTCGTAGCCGTAGCTGCAGTCGCCATTTCGGATACGGCCTTCACTATGGCTTGCGCTCCCTCAGTAGTATTTTGAAGACGGTGCTTCGGTGCGGAATTTAATTAATAGGCGGACGCTGTGCTCAAGGCCAGTGTCGATGGGGGTTTTGTCCCCCGTTGCGTGCGTGTCCCCCATACGGTAAATATAACATGGACCGAGGGAAGATTAATCAAAAGAGGGCGCTATCAAACAAACATGTCTACACAATTCAATATGGGGCGACACCAGAATCTCTTGCTACGCCGGAACCGAATCCAAAGCAGTGGTTTCGAAACAACGGCCGGCAAATAAAGTGATACAGCGCCCTCTTTTATTTAGAACATGTCTACAAAAAAGTAACTAACTATAGCAAATGAAAGTGAGCCCCTCTCAATCTAGAAAAAAAGAAATAATCAATTGATTGAAAATAACTAATTTCAAGGTGTTTCATCTTACTTTAGATTCATAGGTCGATTACTTTAATAATAGTTTAAAGTTCACTTTGGTTTTTTTGCAAGCAGATCTGTATTTACTGAGCACCAGTGGAGTTAGTCTAAAGTAGTTTCAAAGTTAAACAATTCGTTACTTTAGTCTTACAAGTTTGTGTAAATTAATCATGATGGCTCAAAATACTGGAATTTAAATAACGAGGCTCGTTCCTGACCAAAAACAAGAGGGAAAACTGCTGCCACAATTTATCTTATTTCTTGCCCCCCCCCCCCCCATAGTGTCTTCATTGAGTGCTTAGAATCTCAGGAATTCTTCAGATGATTTTAGAGGGGGTACTTTTGTACAAGAAGAGGTTGATAGTGTGTACAAGTATGGAAACAGTTTGGGTGGGTTCCCTTTGCCACCATATCGGGCATGGTATAGAATTTATCTAGGGCCGTTTTCGAAAGCACGGCTTTGTGCTTGGGCTCCGACTTGTGCTCCGGCTTGGGATTCCTGTTTGATGCCAAAATAACTGACCGAGCCCCAGCCACTTCCTTAAGCCCAATCTGCGGTTTCGAAAACGCCCTACTTGTCGAAACGCCGTGGGCTCCTGCCCCTGCCAAAACTATTTACCATGCCCGATATTGGGGCAGAGGCTACGCCAATGTTCCCATGCTTTAACACACTGTTTTCCTCTTTTTCAGAAGTACCCCCATAAAACCATCTAAAGAAATCCTGAAATTCTAAGCACACGAAAAAGACAAAATAGGAGGGGGTGGGGGGCTACCATATCGAGCACGAAAGACGTATAAAGACAACAATAGGCTGGTTGCTATCAGAGTCACGAGCATTATTACACATGTATGCTACGGGGACCAAGACACAAGGTGGCGGGCTTACTGAAAACATGAATAGCAAGCATAAAAACAACCAGAAAACAACAAACTAACCTCGCTTGGCACTCTCCAACAATTCTGCCATCATCTTCCTTTACAGTGCAGAGACCTCCATCGAAGTATTCTCCAAATAATGACAGCCGTGAATCTCAAAGTGTCACATGTAGGTCCTCATGTCATTCCCTTTTTAGAATTAGGGTCCTCCATACACGATTTACATCGTCTAGTTACAATGACTGCCTTGGGTAACTTGGTTTTTATTCAATATGAATGCTCGATATCTAACATGGTGTACCCGCCTCCTATTGTGTCTTCATTGTGCTCTAGGAATCTTAGGAATTCTTTACAGGATTTCAGGGTGTGTGTTGGGGGTGGGGGTGGGGTGGGACAGAGGTCAGAGGTCGGAGCACACATTGAAAGAGTTGCGACATTAAGGGACCAATCTTCTTTGGTCAGATGGCATGCTGGACGCTGTTTTTCGGTCCAAATGGAGCTCGACCCAATGCATTTGGTGCTCGATATCGGGCATGGTGGCACCCCCCCCCCCCCCCATTGTGTCTTCATTGTGTGCTTGGAATATCAGGAATTCTTCTGAGGATTTATCTATTTATTTATTTATTTATTTATTTTTATCTATTTTTTTATTTATTTTTATTTTATTTTATTTATTTATTTATTTATTTATTTATTTATTTATTTATTTATTTTTTTTTTTTTGGGGGGGGGGGGTACTTTTGTACAAGACGAAAATAGTGTGTTAAAGTATGGGAACAATGGGGGGGGGGGTCCTCTGCCCCATATCGGGCATGGTATAACCCAATGAGCAGTCTAGTCTGGTACCCTGTGGGGCGAATTTTCATTTTTTGGACCAAAAATACCTTTCAATCGCAAGTTGTCTCAGTTCTCTCGATACACACAGCTCGTGGGAGGGGCGGGAGATGGAGGGGGACTTCTGCACAAGAAGAACAGAGTGTGTTAAAGTGCATACACTTTTTTAGGGGGGACACCCTCTGCCACATATCGGGCATGACATATCAACCTGCGTTTCTGTACTGTTTCTTGTCAATAGCAAAAAGTCCTTCTATACTCTTAAGTGTTTCATTTTTTATGTAATCACTTTAGGTATATTCGGTGCTTCTTAGTGTGGCATGGTGTGTTGGTCCTCCCACTGTGACTTTATTGTGTTCCCTTGGAATGCTAGGATTTTCGCGGTTGGGGTATAATAACTCTGTACAATGGGGGAAGGTTGTGATATGAAAATAGTTCCATTCAAATCAAAACTATTGTAAGAAATCAAGTTTACGGACAGTGGTTGCCTTGTTTAAAAGGAAAACAATTACAGATTATGAACAATAAAAATGTGTAAACAAACGGTACTAACATTCAAATTAGTTTAAAATCATGTTTAAAATCAATACAAAAATAATCACCATGCTGACGTCGCTCGTGTCTCGGCCGTTCTGAAGTTCGGGTGGCATTTTTTTCTCTGCGCTCCACAAAATTAACTGAAATTTGCCGAGTCGATCGTAACAAGATCCGGAAGTGCCGTGGGCACGCCTCCTGCAGAAATTAGAGCGCCCCCTATTGCACAGTAATAAACACACCTGACACTCCGCGCTGGGGGATCAGTTCCCGCCAAATGAAGCAATTTTGGCGGGAAAAGTGCAGACGTATCTCGACTGATTAGATTATTAGCTCGAACGGATACGCGGTTCATTCGGTTATCGTTGATAAATGTATTCCGTTGAATGTACACAGTTGGGCTAGCTATTGAATTATAATGACAGTGTTAAGAAGGAAACCCAATGAAGCATGGTTGCGGTGTTGTTGTTTCTAACGGAACGTTAATAACTTCAAGGAAACCTCGTGGACGGCTTGTTTTTTTAAATGAATAAAATTCCTCCCACAAAACCATTCTTCATGGAATCTAAACTTACAAGGGCAAGGTAGGCATATATACAATGCCTAAGTCAAATTGATAATGTCCATTGGGTTCTCTTCGCGCGATGAAATCGCACACGCCTAACATTCAAAACTTCCACGAGCAGAAGAGTGTTTTCGTAGGTCCGGACGACAGAAGTGTTTTTATACATTTTTTTAACCTTGAGTTTGGGGCCTATTGATCGATAATTACTAAAATTCAGAAGTGTACGAATATCAAAATTACATTTAATTGATACACAAACACATTATAAACAAGTTTAAACAGCATTCCCAGATTAAAACTTTTCGCTCAAGTAGCTTTTGAAAGTCGAGACCGAGTACAATTTCAGTCGAGTTTATATCGAGGACACAGATTCTTTGTCAGTTGAGTAGTTAGTATGGACTACTAAAGGAGTATTTGGCTAGCTGATTACGAGCGCAGGTAGTTGAGTGCGAGTACCGTATACGTGTACTACATCACTGTAGTCGAGTGCCGAAAAAGGGGGCGGGGATGGCTCGAGTTACCATCCCTCTAGGATCCGCTGTGCTATCCTGCACTAAAAAGTACGTATTTTTGATTTCCATAGTAACCTTTGAAAAACAGGTCCTCTCAATTTTACCATTTTGTCGAAGTTGTTTTCTCTCGGCGGGCTCGAAGACGCTGGAAACCTGACAAAAACATCACATAGGCTCGCTAATCTCTCCTCCCCAGCATTATTATTATTTTTTTATATGAATTTGTTCAGCTAAATTTCTGCCAGTTTCCTTATTTGTTAACATTGTTTATTTACAGTTTTTAGAGGTCAAACCGTGTACTATTATTTACATTATGTGAATTCTCTACAAAAAATCGCATAATACTCAATCATGTAAGGCGTAGGAATATACAAATCATCCAATATTTACAACAATTTACAACCATTATAATGTACAACCGTCAGATAGAAAACTTGTAATAAATGTCACAGAGCTCGATTTCACAAAGCACTTAGATCGATATTGACCCCATAGTTATTCGTACTGTGACATCACATTGCACGAGTCCCATGTCCTATACAGGAGTCACAAGTTATGTATTTCATTGTTTTTCCCAGTTGCAAAGCTCAGAGCGAGTTGACATCCTTGATATTCTAGACAGGACCATTCCACATATCTATTAAGAGGGGGATACTTTTAATAGACTGAGGAAAACACACAACCATAACCAGCGTAGCATTAGGGTTAACACACATCCAACCCTCTGATGAAGTGAAACCATTCCAGCCATCTGTTTGTTGTCTGGAAGGCACTCTGAACTATGAACAGCTCTGTGGTTTCACGTCCCCCCCACACCACCCATGGGGCTTTCAGGACGCTAGGTTGCAGCAGACTTACCAGGTAAACCAGTTGTTCTCGGTAATGTGCGCATGTTCAGAACTACGTAACGGTGGAAGTTACCCTTGTAAGTCTGCTTCCACTTAGCGTTAAAAAGTGTTCCAAGGTCACTGTAACCGGAGGACCGGAGTGCCAAATTTATGTGATTTTTGGAAGAGGGCGTTAAGTACAAGGTTAACAGTTAAGATTGAGACACAACTAAAGATCAATCACAGCTCCTTGTGAAATCGAGCACAGGGCTTAAAACATGGCTCTGCTTACTGCGAAATTACGTGCTTACGGTCACCGTGATCAGTCTCCGCTTACAAGGTAAGAGCTGAATTTCTGCGTTAGCTGTGTGTATTTTAAAGGAGAGAAGACTTTAAGTAACGTGATGTATGCATGCGCACAGGCAAAGATTCCTTACCTGTGAAGTACGTTTACGTTAAGCGCTTATTTTTCTGATTTCGCGAGGGCCGTTTTTCACCTACAGTAAGCAGAGCCATGAAATTAGATTCTGCTCAGCTCACAAACTCGCTAAGCACGGCAAACCTTGCTAATACCAAAAGCCAGTGTAGTTGCTTGATTGGCTCAAATCTAATAAATTCTTAACAAAATATACACATCAATTAATGTGAATTATGAAGCAATAACTTGCGGCTGAATCTCTCTATGCATGGTAAACTTTGGTAAACGCTAGGTGGCAGCAGACCGAGGCCGTATCCGAATTGGGCGCTACAGTTACGGCTCCGATTGTTGCTAAGGACGTCCTATACTTCAGCGCACGATGACGCGGTGATCGAGCCGTATCCATAGCTGTAGCATCCAAATAAGCCTGACTGGGTTAACTTTCAATGTTTACGTCATTCTGAGCTTGCGCATATATTCAACAGAGAACAATAGATTTACCCTTTGAACATGCTGCCACCTAGCGTCCCTAATAGTCTCCTATTATAGATCTTTATTATGCCGGCATTTTTTTTTACCGAGTCAATCAAGGTTGCCAAATTGAGGCTATTGAGATATATAGTGGTCACTTTCCATGTAAAACAGTTCTTTTAAGTTTCCATATTAGATTTTGTGTGAAAAGCAACTGTAAGGAAAATTGATCGATTTCTTTATATCAAACAGATTTTATTGAATGTGATTTTAGTTCTATGTAACCACACTTTTTTCATAAAGGTCCATGTCACACGAGGATGTTTGCTGTCAGCCTTGCCCAGGCAATTTCCAAGGAACAAACAAACAAACAGACGCCTTCATTTCAATGTTTACTGTTATTTTTCTTGGGAACAAGTCAATGATGGGCCGAGTTCACAGGTCAGTGGTCCAGACGTATACTGTCAATGATAGCTGAACCATTATTATCAATGTACTTTTCAAACAGTCTCAATTGGTGAAAAGACTACGCACAAACAAAATGTGTTGTGCAAAAATCAAACAACTACTAATGCTTGTTTCTACTTCGTCCCAACGGGGAGAGAGTGATCGGGTTGGTCAAGGGTTCGGGGAGGGTGGGGCTGTACCCCCCCTCTGGTTACGCCACGTGGAACTTGTAGTATAGGTAGCCACTTTTAGAGAACAAAGAACGTATCTTCATTGTGCTACTGATGTTTTTTTTTCTTTGCATGAAGTGCAGGCGATCGTTTCCAAGTAGTCATGATTGGCGACGTTAGTTTTTGTAATAGTCACCGGTAGAGGGTCGACGTCAGCTGGAGGGGATGGGCAAGTCTACGAATCTGGATCAAATTGTTTGATACGGATGTATCGTCGTCTCCAGTAATTCGTGTTGCAATATTAGTGACTACGTTACCAAAATGAACGCCGCCAACCAAGACTATAGTCTCCCCTGTAAAACCATGCCTCGTGTGACAAGGCCTAGACGTGTTTCGTGCCGTGGGTTACCACCAGAACTGCTGTTTCTCTTCCAGTACAACCATGGGGACGACGAGGTGTTCTTGGCTGTCACAAAGAGGTTCAATCTGGTTCATTTTGGTCACCTCGAGCCTTCTCTGGATCTTGCGCTTTGACCTGCATGGACAAAATACACCACACCGTCTAAAGTCGGTTACTATGAAATCCGGTCAATGCCTAAAAGACGCTGCCGCCTTTATCTCTGCTTTTAGTATTATGAATAATAAATGGAGATCAATGTACTGCATCTCTCTATCTATTCTCTAGAGGGCGCTCGAGAGGTACCCTTTCAGTGCTGTGTATTGTTGAGAAAGAGAGTTGCGACAATTTAAGATAAGAAGTAATTTTCGGTAAAAAAAACAAAAACAAAAAACGTTCGAACGCATACACTTGGGAAAACATGGAGGCTACATTTAGTACAACATTGAGGCTAAAGTTGTTTATAGGCACAATTAGAAGGCTGCAAATTGAGGTTTCATTTAGGTACACAATAAGGGCTACTTTCAGGTGCAAATTGAGGTGTTACATTATGGTAAACAAAAATTGGCGGTACAGTTAGGTTAGACTTATATTTCAGTCTGGACTGCAAATAGTGCGCCGCAAAAGCTGTTCTTAAAAGAATTGGCGGCTACAGCTACGGCTACGGCTGTTGCTCAGGTTGTTACTAAGGACGTGCTATACCTCAGCACAATATAATGACGCAGTGATCCATCCGTAGCCGTAGCTGTAGCCGCAGCAGCCAATTCAGACACGGCCTGAAACTCGATCTTACTTGAAGCAGTCGCAGAAGCAAATCGCATCCAGGCACGTGTCCTTCCAATGTCTGGCGTTCCGCTGCAGCGCCCCCACGCATGGGTAGGTGTCGGAGCGACAGTACGTGAAGACGAAGATGACAATGAGAAGGCAGCCGGTTGCTATGCCGATGTAGATACCAGTGTCTTTCATCGTGTTCCACCTGATGTGTAGAAACACACAGTCACACAAAATGGAAAGGAACAAAATCAAACATTTTAAAACAGCCCACACCATTGTTCAAATCTAAAATAAAGACCTTGGAGTATTACAGAACTTTCAGGATGTTTGAGCTTGAAATCAGGCTTTCTGCTTGTTCTCACCCACCATACACTCATGATTTGCTGGGATGTGGAATAAAGAGCCATTCTAGCAGCTTTATTTCACGGACTGCATCTGTTTGGAACTCATTGCCTGGTGCCTGTTTCCCTCCATCCTACCAATCTAGGCTCTTTAAGACTGGGTGCTCCACATGGCAATTGTGTGTGCAAACCCTATGGGAAGATGCTAAATAAAGGGACAAAGGGAAAGAACAAAAGATACAAGGTAAAGAACAAAAGATAATAGGTAAAGAACAAAAGATAACAGGGAAAGAACAAAAGATAATAGGAAAGAAACAAAGATAATAGGGACAGAACAAAACATAATAGGTAAAGAACAAAAGATAATAGAGAAAGAAAAAAAGATAATAGGGAAAGAACAAAAGATATTGGGGAAAGAACAAACGATAATAGGGAAAGAACAAAAGATAATGTCTCCTTAGGGATGCATTCGTAAATGCGTCTACGGTGTTTCAAGTCCCTTCATTGTGTGGACCTCTTTTTCTCAAACTCACACTTCGCGCGTAACGCTTAGACCCGCACAATCATTATTGTATGTGCAGTATCGATATGGTAGTTATGCGTCATTGTATTATGTCCATACCTACCTAATTTGTCTACGTAAACAATGCTGGTGGTCATAGGGAGATCCACCGGAAACTGTGTCCCCCTATATGGGAAATTAACATGGGCTGAAGGAGGGTTGATTCAAAAGAGGGCGCTATCAGAAGAGGTTTGAACACAGTTCGCCGTATAAGAGGACGTAATCTCTCATCGGGGGGTACAAAATCTCCTGCCACACCAGTCTTTACCTTTACGGATAAAGACAGGGGACCAGTCTACACAGGAAGGAGCTATTCGACTCATCGAAATTCTGAGATGATAATCACGGGATGAGACGACATAAGTATGATGGCGACTTCCTTGGATGTTATCCTTGTTCTTCCTTGCCTCCCGGGAGATCGTCATGTTCAGATAACTATCTAAGGATGTCAACAAGTCTGATGGCCTTTCCGAAGCTCCGTAGATATCTCAAATGAAATCGAAGGTCATCCGTACCCAACGGCAAAAGCAAGAAACCCTGGCTTCTCTTTCATTACAGCGAGCGAGAAATTAGTGCTTAAAGGGGAGAGTGTCGTCGTGATCATAGCAGGTCTGTGGCTTTGCATGGAATATACCTTATGAACATGACGTCATTTGAGTAGGGCGCCCTCGGCTAGAGGTCAAAAGAAGGTCGCTCATTGGCCCACCGTGTGCGCCGCGCGTGCATGGATGCGCGTTTTCCATCGTTGCATCATCGTTTTACCTCTAAGCTGGCAGCGTGATGACGTCAAATACCGTGTTACAAAGCACCATCTCTAAACTGGTATCCTAATATTTGGTTAAAAGTTGTTCAAAGCAAACGTTGTCCGTAAGCAGCTCTACAAAATTGAGCTCATGGTAGTAGTGGCAGCAAGGAAGAGTTGGCCATAGTGCGCATGTGCAGTTCAAAAGCATAATTCTTGGCTTATCTGGTACACAGCTCGAGCAGGGCCCAATTTCATGGCTCTGTTTCTACCGTCGAATTCTGCGCTTACGATCACCATGATTATCCGCTTACTGTGCAAGCGCCAAATTTTTGCGCTAACTGTGTAAGCGAAGATTGCCTAGTAACGTGGAAAACGCACGCGCACCAGCAAACATTCTCTTTTTATCCGTGAAATACGCTTGACGTAAGCCAAGAATTCCCTGCTTCCGTAAGCGCCGATTCTTTGCTTACGGTATTAAGCAGAGCCTTGAAATTTGGCCCAGATCTCTGGCTGTAACACTGTAAGCTGAGAATTGCAACCGATAGCGCAGAGTTCCAATGGGAAGCAAAGCAAGAAAGTGGGCCGGAGGTACACGCATCAAGAGACTAAGCATGGGTCAACATTGAGCAATACTGATTCACCCTACAATTCCAACGGACACACATCTTACCTCGTAGATGATTTTAGACTCTGACAAAAAAAATGCGCGGCCTGGTAGGGTAAACAATAAGTGTGTGTCTAACTTAATTTGTTGGTATGGACTGAGCGTGGTGTTGGCCCACAGCAAACAAAGTAACGTACGTTCCATACATTTCTCTCTTTTTTTGCGTGTACGTGTGAACACGTGGTGAACGTGATTAATGTATTCACACGCGTTCTTTGTCATGTTAAAGAGACGAAAGTGGATTGATTCTATAAAGGAGCTATGTGGTCTTTTTCCAACGCTTCGGTACAACGTCATATTAAGCGCATTAGTTGCATGCGCAGGTTTCAGTGGCTCAGAAAAAATGTCATACATTGTGTGTACTTCAGGAAGTTCAGGGGCTTCATCCTCTAGACCAAGATGAGAAATAGACCCACTGCCGATAACACCCTGGAGGTCCAGAAGCTTCATCCTCTAGACCAAGAGGAGACCCAGGCCCAGAACCCGTAGCACCCACGATGTCAGGGGCTTCATCCTCTAGACCAAGAGGATTCCAAGGCCCACAACCCATTTAACTAATACTCAGCACCCTGGAGGTTCAGAGACTTCATCATGTAGACAAGATGAGACCCAGACCCAGTACACATAGCACCCAGGAGGTTCGGGGTCTTCAATCTCTAGACCAAGATAAGACCCAGACCCACTAGCCATAGCACCCAGAAGGTTCGGGTCTTCATCCTCTAGACCAAGATAAGACCCAGACCAAGTACACATACATGTAGCACCCAGGAGGTTCAGGGAGGTTCATCCTCTAGACCAAGATAAGACCCAGACCCAGTACACATAGCACCCAGAAGGTTCGGGTCTTCATCCTCTAGACCAAGATAAGACCCAGACCCAGTACACATAGCACCCAAAAGGTTCGGGTCTTCATCCTCTAGACAAGATAAGACCCAGACCCAGTACACATAGCACCCAGGAGGTTCGCGGTCTTCATCCTCTAGACCAAGATAAGACCCAGACCCAGTACACATAGCACCCAGGAGGTTCGCGGTCTTCATCCTCTAGACCAAGATAAGACCCAGACCCAGTACACATAGCACCCAGAAGGTTCGGGTCTTCATCCTCTAGACAAGATAAGACCCAGACCCAGTACACATAGCACCCTGGAGGTTCGCGGTCTTCATCCTCTAGACCAAGATAAGACCCAGACCCAGTACACATAGCACCCAGGAGGTTCGCGGTCTTCATCCTCTAGACCAAGATAAGACCCAGACCCAGTACACATAGCACCCAGGAGGTTCGCGGTCTTCATCCTCTAGACCAAGATAAGACCCAGACCCAGTACACATACATGTATCACCCAGGAGGTTCGCGGTCTTCATCCTCTAGACCAAGATAAGACCCAGACCCAGTACACATAGCACCCTGGAGGTTCGCGGTCTTCATCCTCTAGACCAAGATAAGACCCAGACCCAGTACACATAGCACCCAGGAGGTTCAGGGAGGTTCATCCTCTAGACCAAGTAGAGATCCAGACCCAGTACACATAGCACCCAGGAGGCTCGCGGTCTTCATCCTCTAGACCAAGATAAGACCCAGACCCAGTACACATAGCACCCAGGAGGTTCGCGGTCTTCATCCTCTAGACCAAGATAAGACCCAGACCCAGTACACATAGCACCCTGGAGGTTCGCGGTCTTCATCCTCTAGACCAAGATAAGACCCAGACCCAGTACACATAGCACCCAGGAGGTTCAGGGAGGTTCATCCTCTAGACCAAGTAGAGATCCAGACCCAGTACACATAGCACCCAGGAGGTTCGCGGTCTTCACCCTCTAGACCAAGATAAGACCCAGACCCAGTACACATAGCACCCAGGAGGTTCAGGGAGGTTCATCCTCTAGACCAAGTAGAGATCCAGACCCAGTACACATATCACCCAGGAGGTTCGCGGTCTTCATCCTCTAGACCAAGATAAGACCCAGACCCAGTACACATAGCACCCAGGAGGTTCAGGGAGGTTCATCCTCTAGACCAAGTAGAGATCCAGACCCAGTACACATAGCACCCAGGAGGTTCGCGGTCTTCATCCTCTAGACCAAGATAAGACCCTGACCCACTAGCCATAGCACCCATGAGGATTTAACATAGGGGTTTCATCCTCTAGACCAAGATAAGACCCAGACCCGGTACGCATAGCACCCAAGAGGTTTAGGGGCTTCTTCCTCTAGACCAAGAGGAGACCCAGGGCCATAACCCATTATTATTATAGCACCCAGGAGGTTCAGCTGGCTTCATCCTCTAGACCAAGCGGAGATGCAGGCACACTACTACCCAGTTTCCCGACACTGTGGTTCAGGGGGCTTCATCCTTTATACAAATGGGAGACCCCAGCCCTCTACCCATTTTCTCAGAAGTAATCCCTTGTGTAAGGTCTTCATTTATTTTATCCGGGCTGTAACAAATTCTTCATGATTTATATCCACGTAGGTAAAGTTAAACTTTAAAAAGATGAAAAAAAAGGAAGGAAGAGACCTCAGATAATTGCATTTTACTATGCTATTCAGTTCCAGGTATTCATACCCATTCATTTCATAACAATCCTCTCGCTATAAAAGTGGAGCAGAACATAAAACGCAAGCAGATCCGATTTCCCCGGTGGCTGGGACAAGAACAAAACTACTGAAAGAGATTCTTCAGAATTTGGTAAAAATGAGTCACCAGGAAGAAGAACTACGTTAGCTCTTATTACGTTTGCATTGAATTAGGGGAGTTGCTCTCATATAATGTTTTTGTTTGCATTTAATCAAGGGGGAAATGTACAAAAGTACATTATTTAGTCTGAGAGAAATGGTTTCTGTTTTATTTGTGAATGCTCCACGGTTTTTATATTATACAGACGAACCACAGCACTTACTGCGCTTATTGAATACAAGGCCGTACTCCTAATTCTACCTTGCATTCCGTATTAATTCCATTTTCTCTTCAAACACCTGGCGAGCAAGGGGAGAGAGGGAGGGGAGAGAAGGGGAGAGAGAGGGAGAGAGAGAGAAGAAAAACAAGCGGGAATATGGAGACGGGGTCACCACGGCAACGTCGTCGACGATAAAGCCTGAACCCTCGATTGATTACGTCCATTAAATTCCGACGTTAAGCTGATGCTTTGTAAGGTTGTCGCCTGGAGAGACCACGGGTCAGGTTTCAGGGAACAAAAATGTTGCCGCGGAAATGTATCCGGCTAGAAAGTAGAATTAGACTGCATGGGCAACAGTCACAAACAACACACAGTTCTAGTTTGGTCTGGTTTAAAACCCGTTTCTGCTGGGTGTTACACTAAGTGTCCATGTTTTTTTTTTCTGTTGTTTTTTTTTCTTTCTGTTTTCTGTCTGGCAGTGGGATGATGATCATTTTTGGAATACCTGGAATGTTCATTCTTGAAATACCCGGATCAACAGTTGACCCGGATTTTGAGTCCCGTCGGGCCTGGACCCATTTATGGGTCAGTGTAGGTCCTGCAATCTGTGTCAAAATGACCCGCAATCTGTGTCAAAATGACCCGCAATCTGTGTCAAAATGACCTGGAATCTGTGATAAAATGACCCGGAATCTGTGACAAAATGACCCGGAATCTGTGACAAAATGACCCGTAATCTGTGACAAAATGACTCGGAATCTGTGTCAAAATGACCCGGAATCTGTGACAAAATGACCCGGAATCTGTGACAAAATGATCCGGAATCTGTGTCAAAATTACCCGGAATCTGTGACAAAATTACCCGGGATCTGTGACAAAATGACCCGGAATTTGTGACAAAATGACCCGGAATCTGTGTCAAAATGACCCGGAATTTGTGACAAAATGACCCGGAAGTGGGTCAAACTAAACGCAGAATCCGGGTAAAACTCCAATATTTGAACGAGTTTCTGGGTCAGCATGACCCAGAAATGGGTCGGGCCCCATGGGAACCAGACTAATCCGGGTCCTTTCGGAGCCAACAGTTTCTGGTCCCAATTTCACAGCACAAAAACTTGCTAAGCACTGTAAAATCTTGCTTCGCAGAAACAGGTTACCAGCCAATATTCCATAAAGTTTACATTGTTGCCACTGGTCATTTCTTTCTAAGCAAAGAAATTGGGCACTCATAAATATTTTCTGCTTAACAGCTTTTATGAAATTGGGCCCAGAACGTATGTTTACAAATCCGGTTAAACCGTATAATGGTAAAACTGAATTAGACTTGAAGGTTTGCTTGATGAGGAGGCAACACCATTTGAGATAACATCTTTGTTGAGTGTGTGTGGTTCGGAAGGAACCGATGGGCACAACATTCCGGACAGTATCTGCTGTGTCCGTCGTGTCGTACTCGGGTCCCATGTGCGAATAGTCATGACCCGGATTCAGTGTCAAAATGACCCAGAAATGGGTCAAAATGACGCAGAGTCTCAGCTAAAATCCCATTTATTAAAACAAGTTTCCGGATCAGCCTGGGATTCGGAATCCGGGTCAGTTATTTTAACACCCTATACGGTGTAAAATGTTATTCTTTTATTGGTATCTATACGTATCATCACCCATGGTGTCAATTCTAACACCACAGTTTGTTGCTGTGCAGGCAGTTTTAAGTAAAACTATAGGTAAGACTATTACAGTAGAATCTAAGAGGCACATGTGCATGTGCCAATACGCGAGATCAGCTGGCAACACCGGCAACCATCTTGGCGGGCTGATTTCTGAAGCATTGCGGTACAAACTCACAGCCTGAGCTTTTGCCAATCAAGGTTGGATTTTTAAAGGAAAGCCATAAATGCAAAGCAAAAAAAACCCCAGATAGCCACAGTTTTTAACAATCTTACACAAAAATATTCACAAATTTTGTTGAATCTTGTGGAAACAAAGCAACCAATTTTGGGATGTTTTTCTTTTTATTGAAAGTTTGTGGTAAAAACAATAGTCTGTCAACATTAACAAGATTGTCTGTTTTGCTAACACTCCGCCGTCGTCCATGCCAGCCAGCACGGTTAGAAAGGTGTTTACACAACCATAAAACCTGTCATAATTACATGTAAACTACAGCATGGCGTCCATCTTGGTGTAGGGCGGTCAGGTTGGTGTAGTGGTATCTTGCCTTGCCTTTCACCTCTGGGACCCCGGCTCAAATCCCACCGGGGGCACTATGTGGATTGGGTTTTCAGTCCCTGCCTGATTGCGTGGGTTTTCCCTGGAATAATTCTCTGGGGTTTTCCTCCCACGTCTAAAACAGAAACTTCCTTCATTGTCTACTCTCCTTTGGGTTCTTGCTAGTATAGTGATTTAGTTCGCTTTTCTGAGAGTCCTTGGCTTCACATCCAGAATCAATAAATAAATAAATAAATAAATAAATAAATAAATAAATAAATAAATCTTGGCAGCTTGATAAAATTTGTTTTTTTAACTGTTCTCGGTATACTTTTAAGATGGCGCTTGCATATGGACTTTTGGCAACCAAAATACCATTATAGTACGTTGGCTGGAGGCAAGTCTAATCTAAGATATATTTCTCTCTAACAATTTTTTTAAATGGCCCCCGGGCCACGGCTGCTACAAGAGAGTATATTTTCGTGTTTGGGCATTTAACACTAAAGGTCCTAATGTCTGTACTTTTTAAGACTTTCAACAGAGTTCACTGTGTAAACAAATTGCTTAAAAGCTCACGGCTGGAAAACAGGTGTAAAAGCTGAAAGCTAATTTTCTCTCAAACACCGAAGAGACATGTACATTGGTTAACTTCATCAACTTTCCTAGTCTGAGTGGTTTTCAATCAAGAGTTAATCAATGTTTGCCATGATTAAGCCATTACTCATGGACCGGGGATGCCCTTTTTTTTTTTTTTTAAATCTGAGGAACAACTTCGTGTCGAGGTGAACACACTTTCGAAACATACGGTTTTGTTTTCCGGCTCCGGCTTTGGCTCCGTTTGAAGCCCCTACCGAAAGTACACGATTTCGAAACAGCCTAAGCCAAAGCCCGAGACCGAGCCGGGTTTTCGAAAAGGGTATATTTATATGGACACATGAGGAGTCACAATTCTGCGCAAGGAGAGTAACTTTGCACATTTTCAAAAAGTTACAAATAATAGACTGTTATTACGGATTCCTAATCCGTTATTACGGATTCTTAACCAGTTGTTACGTATTCGCAATCTCTGGTTGCAATCCGTTATTACGGATACGTAATTTGTTTGTACATATTCACTATCCTTTATTACAGATTTACTATCGTTTATTACAGATTTACTATCGTTTATTTCCGGGATCGCAATCCGTTATCACAGATTCACCAGTCATTATTACGGATTCGCAATCCGTTTTTACGGATTGACCAGTCATTATTACGGATTCGCAATCCGTGAGTACGGATTCACTCTCTGTTATAAAATAAGGACTCGCAATTTACCCGTTATTAATACGGATTCTCAAAAGTTGTGAACACACGTAATGACGGATTTTTAATACACAATGTTACTACATTATTTTGTTCAACCGCCGAAATCTCTGGTGTGGCACTCGATTGCTGGCATCCACAGCAAGATTTGTAATCTGTGAGATATAGCCTCGCCATGGGGCTGGAAGGGTAAGGGGGTGGGTTGCTGACTCTGTCTTGCTCAGGACGTGTCCAACCCTAGCTGACCGATGTATGGAGGATTAATAGTGTTTTTTGTTGCTGATATAGAGAGGGAATTATACACGATAAGTTCAGGGTGAGAGTGCACCCTCGGGCAGAGCTTAGACCGTCTTATAAGATTGTCTTAGGGAAGAGATTCTTAAGATTTGTCGTGCTTTGCTGGGGAGTTTCCTGACGGCAAGAGAAAAGGGGAGAAAAGGGAAGGCCTCAAGAAGTCAATTTGTGACAGATTTGGTACTTTCTGTGGGCCATGTAATATAGATAGGTTGCATGCAATACGACGTAAATCGGCCATCTTTACGGGCAATTTGGAACACACAGTCATGCGTTTTGCGCGAGAACGGCGTGCAGCACGCGCACATTTCACAAAACTCATTGCAAGATTGGTTTTTTAGTCAACTGCACGGCTGCGCTAATAATTTGAGCGCTTGACGCGCCTGCAAGCCAAAATTCAATTTGCCCGTAAAAATGGCGTCTATTGGGAACTATCTATACGTATAAGAGAGAGGGTTTCCTTAGGGTATTATGATTAAAATCTGGCCAAGTTTGTTTTTGTTATTACAGGCATCAGTGGTGTCTTCCGCAAGTGAGGTTCCGTAATAAGTGAATAATAATTTAAAATATCAGTCATTTACATAGCGCATGTGCCACAAGATTCAAAGGACCAATAGGCCTACGAATCAGGGCCCAATTTCATAACGCTGCTTAAGCACAAAAAGTAGCTAAGCAGAAAAAGAAACATGCTTACCAGAATAAGGTTACCAGCCAAACCAGCATACCACAAGTACAATGTATGACTGGTATCCTGCTCATTTCTGCTTAGCAGCTCTATGAAATTGGGCCCAGGGGGCAGGGTCGGGGTGGGGCAACTACCCTCCCAACCTCGGGACAATAGTGGGAACAATTCTGGCACCGCAAAAATATAAAAAAATTGGACAGAGAAGAAAGCAAAACGTATCTTTAGCAGGTATTAGAAATTGTTTTTATCTGGGTGGGGACAAATCAACCCCTCTGCCAACCCCCAACCCCCCCCCCCTTAGCGAAAGAGACCCCACATGCCCATTAGGTTTGGAATCTGACAGGTGTGGCAGGTTATGCTCAGTTCAAGTTAGGAAATAGAATTAGCTGTAAGCAAACTGCTTAACAACCAAAAGGACCTATGGTGTAAAATGTATTAACAAAAGTTAATGGCCTGACGTTTCGACCCTAGCAGAGTCTTTCCGGAAGACTAAATGATATCACAACACAGCACACACAGCTCTGTGCTGCAGTCACTGTGTGGACATTCCTTTGAAAAATCCTATTCTTCAACACTGTAATTAACACTGTGTGGTCGTGTGTAATTCATTGCAAAGGTCTATATACCTTTCCATTGTTGGTAAACAAACCGCGCTCATTGGCATGGACAATCGAACATGTTTACAGATGTTTTGACTAAATTCAACCTCTTCTGCAAACTTTCAATTAAACAAAATACCTCCCATGATTGGTTGCTTTGTTTCAAACAAATTCAACACTATTTTTGAATACTTGTGTAAAATTGTTAAAAGCTAAGGCTAACTGTTTCTATTTTTGCATTTGTGGCTTTCCCTAGTTTTCAAACCTCGGTTGGCAAAAACTCGGGCTGTGACGTTGCCAAAAAAAAAGGTCAACACAATACCCATACATGGTGTACAAGGCGAGTTGGGGCATTTTTGCTGCCAGACCGTACATGCCGTTGTTGAATTATTTTGTCTTTGCAATAAACAAATAATAAAATCGATTTTACCTATACACTTTGAAGTCATTTTAAACAACATAGACACAAATGATATCAGACCTTTAATAATGTGTACGTATTAAACAGAAAAGCGAACATGACAAAATGTTGCTCTTTTGAATTTCGAAAAAAAAGAAGGTCGCCAGCACTTAAAAAAAAAATAAAAAAAATACACACACACAGAGCGGCTGGCAGACAATGAACGGCGATTCACGTAACAGTTTATCAACGAGGAACATGAGAACCACGGTGGTGCATTTCACGACAACAATATACAAGGTCCCCCCACTGGGGGTGGAAGTGCTAAAGCAGACGACAGCGCTGATTTCCCCAGCGTGGCGCGCAGACGACCAAAAGAAAGCTCTCCCCGTTGCTATGGGGACTCGCGCCCAAATTGATACCAATCTTGGCGATGTTGTCTGTATTGTAAGCGGATTATAATCATGGCGAGACTGGATGGGAAAAAGGCAAATATTGTAGATGTAGGAGGGGTAGAATTATAGATTTCTCTTTGGAAAAAAAAGTACAGATAATTTCGTACGCAACCTAGCTGAATAGAGGACCCTGCGATTCGAGAGGTGTGCACATTGAATGGGCTCGTGTTGACAGTGTTGTTACATATCGAACCTAGTCATACGATGATGTCAGGAAGAAATCATCTTGCCCAGGGTTGGTTTAATGAAGTGATGCAGTTTTTTTTTCACCCCTTCTCGCTCTTATTCTCACCAGCTTATACATGCATCAGTGAGAAATTATCAGTTTTTCTGTGATACTTCTAATAGTACGCGGGGTTATTTATTAATAATAAGCATGACCTAGTAGGTAGATCAATGCGCTTAACAATATTATTCTTGTTCATCATTATACTTAAACCATTCCGCAAACTTCCCCAACTCCCCTCGGAAGCCGCAAAAAACCCGAAGCTGCTTATTCTAGCGCTAAGGGATTAATCCAACATAATGCTATCTCAGCCACTCTCAGGTACACATTTATACACCTGGGATAAGCGAAGCAATTATGGTAAAGCGCCTTGCTCTCCGATGCCATACGCGAGATTCGAAGCCTCGCTGCGACGATTCAGACATAAAGACATCGAGACCTCTCGGCCGGCCACGACACGCGCACCAGTCAAACTTAACTATTTTTATGACGTCATAATTTTGAAATAAGTGACGCAACGGCCACTAGACCTTATGTAATGACGTCATACACCCACCATCTTAGAGATACATCGATGATGAAACAATGGAAATCGCACAGATTTGTACGCGAGGCGCACAGGACTGGCCAATGACCAACGTCCTGTTGACATCTAGACGAGGGCGCCCTACTCAAATGGCGTCACATGTATAAGGTCTATTCGTGGCAGCCATTTTGTTTTAATAACACGCAAATCAAAAGGGTACTGAGCAACCACATTAAACAAAAAGAAAAATCACATGCCAAGCTTCTTTGATATTTAGTAAAACCCACAACTTTTTATATTAAACAAAAGTTGGAGGTCATTGGGTTTGATGATAAAAATGTCCTTACTGACCGAATTCAGATGACGTCATCACCCGCGACCAACTTCGGTTACGCAAGTTTGGGAGTCTGGCTCCGTGTGTGTTACTGTAAATTGTGCATTTTAGGCAGTGCGGGCATGGTTAGATGCACGTTATATCTGTAGACGCAGTTTAAAACCCTAAATGGCAGACTACGGGCAAACAGTAGCCGCGTGCTAGACGGATTGTTGACTTTCAACCGGGGGGGGGGGGGGGGTGGGGGCTTACGTCTTAAATACTGCAAAAGCTGACGAAACAACACGAAGGCACAAACATCACCAGTGCATATTTCGATCGCAGCACACTCTTAAAAACTTCCGGGTCAGCTTTTACCCGGATCCGTGTCCCGTGTGACCTGACCCATTATTTCTGGGTCGATGTGACCCGGAATCTGTGTCAAAATAACCCCAAAAAAGAATCAACATGACGCAGAGTCCTAGTCAAAATCCCATTTTTTAAAACTACTTCCGGGTCAGCCTGACCAGGAAATGTTTATTCTTTCTTTATCGCATCTACACATGGAGTTCAATCTGAGTTCAACCACATACATGCTGGACGCACGTTTGTAAATTGTGATATACTTGGCGAGTTCTGAAACCAGAATTCCTCAACATATTTGATGAGACCATTCGTCTGAATTATTTGAAACTAACACCTAAAAATTTTCGAAACTATTCCTCTAGATTATTGTAACTATTTCCGTGGCCAGTTTATTTAACTGTTTCTCCAGGTTATCAAAACTATATGATCTAGTTTAATGAAACTAGTCCCCATGTAGTCATTTAACCGTTTAGTGAAACCCTTCCTCTAGTCTCCTCTGGTTAAAAAAAGAAGAAGCTATTTCTCTAGTTTATTGAAACTGTTCCTCTAGTTAACTGAAACCATTTCTTCAACTTTAACTTTACTAAAACTATTCACATAGTTTAATGGAACTACTCCTGTAGGCTATTGAATCTATTCCTCTATTTTATTTAATCAATTCCTCAAGTTCATCTAGTTTTTAAAACTTCTCTCTATAGTTTATTGAAACTATTTCTCTAGTTTATTAAAACTATTCCTTTAGGCTGTTGAAACTGTTCCTTAACGCCATATAATTGCATCTGTTTTGTTTGAACTATTCCTCTGATTTATTGAAACTATTCCATTAAGTTGTTGGAACTATCTTACATCTTATTAAAACTATTCCTCCAGCTCTTTTGAAACATTCAATATATAGTTTGTAAAACTATTCCTCTAGTTTAATGGAACTATCCTCAGCTATAAAAAAACATATTGTTCTAGTTTATGGACCGAAGCTGTTTAAGACTGTTGAAACAATTCCTGTGCGGCTTGTTGAAACTTTTCCCCCTAATTTTTTATCAAAAGTATTCCTCTAATTTATCGAAACTATTCCTCTAATTTATTGAAACTGTTCCTCTAGTTTGTTGAAACTAGAGAACGTGAACGCATTTTATCATCCAAACCCATGAAGTTCACCTTTAAAATCGATCTTCTTTTGCTTTTTCGCCATGAATAATTGAGCATTGTGACGCAATCGATACAGTTATCATTGCCTGATAAAACAGAAATAGCCATCTCGCGGATCCCGTTCCGGGCAGATCCCGTTCCGGGGAAGTTGCCTGGAAACCGCCCTATAATGATCGCTAAAATGCAAGAAAATCATTTCTATATGAATAATACATGGGCTTTCCTCTCTCTTTCTCTCTAATATATGTTTTTTTTTACAAGGGAGGTCGAACTGTTCATGCACGCGGGCTCTGGCATACGAGTAGACTCGTGTGTCTTTGAACCTACATCGAAACTAGGGTAACATTTTAAGGGGGTGCACGGGAATAAATTGGGGGTACATGCCCTTGTGCCCAACCCCCCCCCCCCCAGTTTACACGCCGCTGTTTTGAACACTTTATTATTGTGATGCAGTCTTTATCGTTGTTTTCAAATTCAAAACCAATGGAAACAAACTGAGGTTTTTACGATCAAAATACAGACAGGTCCCTTCTTTGATGTAGTGAGAATGAATAAACGAAGTAGTACAGTGTGATGCCAAATAGCATAGGAAACGCGACAGTACAGGGGAAATATTATGGGCCGGGGAATCGCAGCCTCGCTACCATGGGCAGCGCGCCGTATCAATACCTCTCGTCGCTAAACCCCTGAGAGGGAAACACTGAAAATTAATGCTGATTGGCTAACCAAAATGTACTGCTTTGCGTGCACGCTTGTTAAAACATTCGAGCGCTTGTAGGACGCTTGTAGGACGCTTGTCGGGCGCTCAGTACGCGCGTGTAAAAATGCACGTATTTTGACGCAATACATTTCAAATGAATCATGTTTTTACATAGTCACCTTAAACTGCAGAATGAGAGGGGGCCAGTTGCTCCACAACCTCGTCCCCATGGTTTACTTTATTTCCAACCATGTTTGTCAATAGTAAACCCTGGGATGGAAACTCCTCACTTGGACCCTGATTGGACAACAACATTACATTAGCACATGTACATGTTTCCAATACATACAAGCTACTAAATCTGGTACCGGACCACGAGACTATGGCGAAGATGTGAATTTCGAAATGCTGCCAGACTATTCTAATTTGCATACGTATCCAAAATTTTTGGATATGCAAATGTTCCAATACCAGGGTGAGAGAGCAGTTAACCTCGTACTGCTCGACACACCCTGGGGAAGAGGTTGGTTGCTCCATGACTTGATGCGCCCTTTGACAGCACGTTCTGCCATGTCTCTAACACAGAATGGATCAACCACCAGAACTGATTAAAATATCCAATACATTTGGATATTTTGAAGTCACACTTCCAGGGGTTACGATCGAGCAATGCATTCTGGGGAAAAAAATGGCGCGTCGAGATCGTACACCACTGGGAACGAGGTTGGGGGAAATGTGCCTTTAATGATAAAAGTAGGGAGCTGGGCACACAGTCATGCAGGGTATGTCATGAGAAAAATATATTTCGATTTAGGGCCATTGCAGATTTGTCCTTTGATTTAAGTACAGGTAGAATTACAAGCAGTCATCAACATTTTTTTAAATGGCTGACATTTTTAGCATCGAAAACAGTGAGCATCCTTCGTTGACCCTCCTTTTAGAGGGCGCCCTACCACTTAAATGACGTCAGTGACTCACTTTTTGTCGTCTGCCGATTCTCCAGGCTCGCAGCACTGACGGTGGTGTCCCGATGCGTCCACTCGACCGCTGTTACAGCACTCTATAAACGCATTGGGCGTGCCGTCCTCGTTGAATGCCGGACAGTAGTACGCATTTCCGGGTGACTCCTTTGGGATCTTGCTGTCTGTGATGCAGAAGGTACCCGTGGAAACCAGCTGTGCTGAGGTGGTTCTGACTATGAAAGTAAGACAAGGAGAAGATGTCATATTATAAAGAGTGGTGCACCCAAGGGCGGAGGGGCGGGGCTGGAAAGCCTTAAACCCTTCGCTATCTAAAGACATAAGGCTTTAGCCCATTTACTCACACAAAAAAACACGATGCTTTGTGTTACATCCTCTTTTGGATATTTATTTGTTTTGTGCAATTAAGAAAAAACATATTCCTCGACACAAAACACTGGTGTAAACACTGTGTGGATGTGTGTGAGTCCACATAGTGTTTCAAACCCCTGTCTTGTGTGGACCTCTGTTGTTCTCAGGTCCACACTTTGTACGTAATGCTTGCCTGAAGAAGTTAAGCCACACGATTTCTCTCACGCGTACGTGTAACTTCCGTTACATTACGTTACGTTATCGTCATAATAACGCGTGCTGGGTACGCGCGTAGTACGTCTAGCTACCATGTTTATAAGTAAGACATTGCGCACTTTAAGCCACGCCCACCTCACACAGACTGGCTCCATCGATTACCTGGAAGCCCATAGAATTGCATTGCGCTATAGTTTTGTATGACGATTTGTGTCAGACAAGTTTAATAATTGGAGGTTGCTTTTTACTCACATTTTTCAAAGACTCGCGGTCTTCTCAGAAATAAAAGTTTCTGGTATATAAATGCCGTTGAACGGTGAAATGGGTGATTTTGGAGGGTAAAGTTACATGTAAACGTACGCCTGCTTTGCAGCCGGAAGTAGCGAAAACTGTGGGCGCGCAGCGAAGATCCTTCTGTCTGTATTTTCACGAGAACGTCGAAATCATCCAAAATTTAGCGAAGTGACTGCGGGTACCGATCACATCTCTGGCCGCAGCATTCGCGAACGGACGAGTCCCTCAGAAATCCGAAAAAACGATTCATGCATGAATCGTTTCTCAGATTCAAATGGGCGAAGAAGAAAAAAAACCCAAACCAAACCCCATGTTACTTCGAAGGGATTCCTTTCTCAAAATAGTTTTTATACAGCTGCAGTGCTTCTCACCAGGTAAGCATTTATGGTCATTTATTTTTGGAGTATTTACCCAATCTAGAACCTTACCTTTAAACAGATCAAGGTCTCAATCTGATGCAAAGACAATGTCAAGAAAAAGGTGCGACTTGATATCATCTCTAGGAACATGCTCCTTGGTAATGAACGTTACAAAGGTCGGGTTCATCATGTCTTTCATGCGGAATTTATTATATATTTTTCTTTGAAAGCACCGCAGGGTAAAATATTATAAGCTATTAAATCCACGTTCATAAGATAATTAATTTTACACATTAAAACACGGCTGATATCCCACTAATATTGACGCTGATTATGTTTTTTAATATTTTTTAATGCCGTTTGTAGTATAATTTGTGCTCGCCGTGAAACTAAAATATTCTATCTCCAGGGTTACAAAGTGGGCGAAGCGGATTCTAAAAACAACCACAAAAGGACCGCGTCTACGACTGCTGTTTGTATACATTGTTATTATATACTCATGCATTTTGGAGAGGGATCGGTAGGTCGTTTGTTTATGAGACTGGGTAAGTGATATTGAAAGCTTGCCGTAACAAATACTGTGAAAATATAAGTGAATTTTGATATATTTTGCCGGAAATGTTTGCAACTGTGCTCCTCAAGCAAAGTCGGCCCGTGGCCATCCTGCAGGCACTTTTGTCAGACAATACAAAGGTATAAGGAGTTTTGATAGTAATTTATACAGAATTAGTTGTCTGCAGGTCTGGAGTCCTTTTCGAAACAGCGGCTTAGGCTAAAGGCTCCGGGCTTGGGCTCCGTCGGTAATTTTGCACTACAAAAACTAGGGTGTTAAATTGATTCTCTTGGTATCTGACAACATCTTCACGGTGTTAATTATCCCAATTACTATATCGTTGGTGAAGTTTTAATAACACCGTGTTGGTGTTGTCGGATTTATACTAAGAGAATCAATTAAACAACCCAGTTTTTGCAGTTTTGAAACGGTCCCTTTTGGTGCGGACTTCAAACAGGTGGTCGCTGCCTAAATAAACCAGAGTCGAAATCTAAGCTATTTCATTTAAATTAATTTCTAATTCATTTACTTAATTGTTTACTCATTTGATTAATTGTTGTTGTTGTTGTTGTTTTTTTTTTTTGGGGGGGGGGGTATCGTGTAGAAACCTATGTTGTGATTTCTATGTTTTATTATTACAATGCAATTATGGTTACTTCCTAATTTTTAATTGTAAATGTGTTTATTTATTTATTTATTTATTTATTTATGTATTTATTTGTTTATTTATTTATTTATTTATTTATTTATTTATTTATTTATTTATTTATTTATTTATTTATTTATTTATCTATTTATTTATTTATCTTTTTTTTTTTTGGGGGGGGTGTTTTTTGCAGAAATTTTCATGAAGTTTGGAATGTGAATGCTGTTTTGAATTAACTTGAGTTGAATTGAAAACGTCAGCACCGAAAGTACACTGCAAAAAACTGGGGTGTTAAAAATCTATATGAGACAACACCGACACGGTGTTAATTTCACCAACGATAAAAAGTAATGTGAATACCCAACACCGTGTCGGTGTTGTCAGCTATAGATACCGGAAAGATTCAGTTTAGCACCCCGGTTTTTTTACAGTGTAATTGGTCGGTTGTGCTGGTGAATTCAAGGAAAGTGTAGGGTAGGAAAGCAACTTACGCTTAAAAAAAACAAAGCACCCAATATTATCCTTTCCACATTGTTTTCTCCTTCAAATTATTAACATTACTTAGTCTTCTTTAAAAACAGCTTCTAATCGTCGTTCAACAACCCCCCTGGAGCTTAGGGATTACGTCTGAGTTGCTCCCTAACAAATCAGGGACGAATAAAGGACAAGCTTTTTTTTCTGTCTTCGTAATCCGGTTGTCATTGCGTGGGGCCCCGCACTGTGTGCGGCTTTCCCGCCCGAAGCGCTTGATTGCTGTTCGTACATCGCTCCGCTAAATATTTGACAAATGCGGAAGGCACGTGCGTTCGCCGCTCCATTTCGGCTCAGTCTCGTTTTCTCTTTGGTTGGGATTTTCCACGGGATCAGATGAGTGAAGTGGGGGGGTAAGGCCCCGGGATACAACGGCGAGTAAACATGGCGAAAGGGCACACTGCGCAATATTATAAAGGGGGGGAACAAAATAAAACCGAGCTCGGTATGGTGGCTGCCATGTTTGTTTAGTATCCTGACTACCATGAAGACTGACAAACTGTCAAAACCTTAGAACACACGAAACAAAAACAACACACGAGCTCAGCTTGGTGGCTGCCATGTTTGTTTAGTATCCTGACTACCACTATGACTGACAAACTGTCAAAACCTTATTGTTATACTGGGTGACGTCTATTTTGAGAGAATATATTGCGCCATATATACACTGACCTTTCGCACATTTGGTGCTTAATTTGGTGCATTGGTGCAACCTGGGTCCCAATCCATAGCTCTGCTTACCGTTAGCAAAGAATCGGCGCTTACGGAAGCAGGGATTTATTTGCTTACGTCAAGCGTATTTCATGGGTTAGCAGAGAACTTTTGCTCGTGCGCGTGCGTACTCCACGTTACTAGGCATTCTTCGCTTACACAGCTAGCGCAGAAATTCGGCACTTGCACAGTAAGCGGAGAATGATGACCGTAAGCGCAGAATTCGGCGGTAAGCAGAGCCATTAAATTGGCCCTATCGTGTCTTCATTGTTTGCTTGGAATCTCATGCAAGACTTGAGGACTTTAGGGGGGGCCGCCAGGTGTTCTATGTGCTTGCGTCATCTGGGCCCATCTGCTGCTTACTGTGGAAGTCTGCGCTTACGGCCCGTAGAGTTATGTGCTTTACACGGATAGATAAGCGCAGAATATTTACTGGCAAGCAGAGCCATGAAATTGGACCCTGCTCTAGTAGAATCTGGGGGCCGTGGGTGATTTTTCCGTGTAAGGTTAATGACGTCATTGGAGTAGGGCGCCCTCGCCTAGAGGTTAAAAGGAGGTTGGTCATTGGCCAATCCTGTGCGCCGAGCGTACACATCTGTGCGTTTTGATTGTTTCGTCATCGTTTTACCTCTAAGATGGCGGCTGGGTGACGTCAATGCAAAGGTCCATTCTGGGAATCATTTCATTTTTCGCGAATTCAGTGACTCCGCAAAATGGCGGACAGAATAGAGACTGTGCATCGTGAAATGTGTAAAAAAACACTTAAAAAAAACACCCCTTTTGATTGCACTCTTTTTGTTTTACCGACCCTATACACACAATAATGAAGTTAAACCTAACCAAATTCACGCAATACGTTCCTTTCGACCCGCCAAATAAAAACCCTAATATGATATCGCTTCGACACTCTTCAAATTATTTGTTCAGGCTTTCTACACAAAATCTGCGACGCATCATCTACTTCGCCAGAGAGATCCAAGACGGTCAGGTAATGTAAACATATCCCAGGTAGTGGCAACAAAGTCGGGCTTTCAAACAAAACAGTCTATATTAACAAAACCCTCAATATTAATAGCAATTGGAAACAGGCCTTGCACATGTGTGTGCCCTTTAGAGCCGTTGAAAATGAAGTGGCAAAGATGCAAAGTGTTTTTCATTATTGCACGGTGTGTGGCGAGCTCGAGTAGTGTCTTTACATTCACACAGTTTGGGTGGTAGGTGATACAATTCAGATTATGAGAGAAGCTATACGTAAAAATAATAGCTGTTTAACCATATTTTATCCACCTCATTGGTTCTAACGGTGCAAAATTAAATCAACCCAAAACCAAGGGTGTGCTAATTTCTTAAACTACAACCAACAACCAAGACTAAATCGTGTGACGTCATGTCATTCTCACAGCACACCGAACGGTGTGAGTATAAGCGTGACCTTCTGCGATACGGCAGCAGTAGCAGCTGCAAGTAGCGTTTTCGTCATATCGTCCGCGCCGAGGTGATACCCAATTTTGGCGCAATTAATTTTCGCGCCGATATTAGTTGTTTTCACAAGAGGCATGAAGTATGAAGTTACATGATGCGTCTGGCAGCCTTGGTCACATCAATTTCACAGAAGACGTTTGGATTTTTGAAGAGGAAAAGTGTTTCATTTAAATTAATAAAAAAATATGATTTATTATTTAGGCCTATTTGTTCTTATACTGGTAAATTAACAGATATGTAGGGCTCCAAACACATGATTACCATTTTCGGTTTTGTGACATAGCTGAGTGACAAAACCAAAAAAACACAACCACTACATTTGGGTCAGATTTGGCCCAGATTCGAGGTCCTAGGCCTGGATGACTGACCTATTTCTGGGTCAAGCTGAACCGTCAAATGGTTGGGAAAAAAAGAGGATTTAAACTCGGTTTTTGTGTCATTTTGATACAGATTCCGGGTCATACTAAGCCAAAAATGGGCCAAGGCCATATGGGACTCAGAATTCGGGGTGTGGTAGTTGAAAAAGCGCGACCTGACTAATTTTTGAAGATCAGCAAAGCAAGCGGAATCAAGATCGGTGAACGCGTTTCAAATAAAAAAATAAATAACTTAAAAGAAAGGGGGAAAAAGAAAAGAAAAAGAAACTAGACAAAAAAATAGTGAAATGTGGCTAGACCAATATTTTGTGGTTTACCATGATTCGCTTGTGGTCCAAAGCTATGCTTATGTGTGTCCAAATGAAAATATCGGGTTATTTTTACCTCAAGACTTTTTCAAGCAAAAACATTTTCGGAACATTTCGAGAAAAAAAATCAAAATAAAATCAGCGTCATTCACCGCAGGGACAGAAGCACAGTTCTTGATAAATTTAGCACATTTTTTCCTCTCCTCTTTATAACTAACGAAAGACATATTTAATATCAGATGACATATGGATCGATATAGAAAGTAGACACCATTTTTTTTAAATTGGATCAAAATGTTGAGCTCTCCGTGGATGTTTCGGAGCAGGTGGGTCGATTTCTTCACGCCGGTCGTCAGCAGATTCGCGGCGTCTCTTTACAACGATTTGAAAAACTCGAAATTATTTTAAGAAAACACGATGATAGTAGACCAAATGCAGTGACGAGGTAGTCGGTCCTGCTGTAACCGAATTAAATAATCATTTAAAGATGTTAGCGAGAAATACTGTTTCTAACATTTCTATCAACAACAAAAAAACTCAAAACAAAACAACAACAGTAATTTCCTTCGAAAGCCCTGAGGTACATACGTAAATACAAGATTAAACCCGATTAATTTTATCAAATATTTATTCAGTCCCATTCAGTAACACTCATTCAAATTCACCATGTTTCCCTACTTCATTTGGTTTCTTTACAGGTAATTACTAAAATGCACTTCCAATTTACTACAAAAATAACCTACTTGACTGAAACTACATATATTATTCACAAGTGTACAATGAATTTGTTCTGCCATCAGGTTTTATTGTGTATTTCAAGGAAGAAGGAGCAATTTTGTGTAATTTTGAAGCGGTGGTCGGTCGACCATCGTTTGAACATGCGAGTTTTAATAGAACAAGGTCTGTCTGACCGCTTAAATTCTTAACCATGTTGCTCTCGGGTTTGTTTGTTTGTTTGTTTTTTTTTTTTTTTTGCTTAACTGTTACGGGCTGACAAAATGTAAACAGGTCAGTGGAATATTACCTCATATTATTAAATCCTACCCCACATATCTATACATTTTCGAAAAGTACAACAATTACCAATGATGTCATTTCTATTTAAAGACACATTTTTAAAGTTCACTCTGATGTACTCGCTCCTAATTGAGGCCTACCTGGGTTTTTAAAAGTTTGTTTGTTGTTGAGAAAAGTCTGTCAAAACTTCCCAGTTGCCAGAGAATGGAAGGCTTTGATCAACGCAGGACAACTTCTAAAAATTATAGCACGAAAACTTGATGACCGTAATGCCGTCATCTTGTATTTGACATTGACGAAACAATTTCCCAGGCAAGCTTGCTTTTGAAATTATATTACACCGCGACGGAGCAAACACTCCCTGGTTTTGCAGCACGATTAGCCCCGCAGTCCAGCTCGCTCGTCGGCAGAAGAAGAAAAAAATGTATAAATGTTTCCGTTCTGATAGAGAAAACATATCAACATTTGCGAGGAAAATGTAGTCAGGGCACACTCTCCCAAAAGGTGGCTCGATGATCCGACGGCCCACATCAAGGAAGCACTTAAGACAGTGTTGCACGCCGGCTCCTCACATCGCGAAAACTCACCTATGACCCTAATCGCTGGTAAGCTGCTCGGTTAGGTTTCGTTTGGCAACATGAACGCGTACCAATTACCTTAGAGCGCGTGCGAGCGTATTATACAACTTGACCAATCAGATCTAGCTGCGATTGACCCCGGAGCCTGTGTAAACACTTAAGAAGTGGGTGAAGACGCGGGCCAGTCTTTTTCTTCGGCGATGGGAATGCAGTTGGGCACACTTTGCTCGGGTGTTGTTAAAATCGAGCGGAAACCAATCGCGTTGACATCGATCGGGCGTGAGGATGGTTTCGTTTGGACGGGATTGCGGAAGACTTTTTTAAACAATCGTTAAAGGGAATAGTGAAAACAAATACCCGGTTTATTTCGAAGTCTCTTAATGACTCAACGCAGTCGTTTTGAATAAAATATAATGATATCTCCGTTTTTTAATTTCTGTTATTCTTCTAAAAAAAACAAATAATAATTCTTTCGTTGCAAGAAAACATCAAACATTTACCCGCCCCCCCCCCGCAAAAAACAGCCCACAGTAGATTTATTTACAGTACAAGTTCTTACCAATATAATACTCTGTACTCAAACTACCGAAGCGTTAAGGCGAGATGGAGGAAAGAAGAAGAAGCTATAATTGCAAGTCATAACTATGAGTTATATTGTATAACTTTGAATCAGCATAAGCCATAATTAGAAGTTAGCATAAGTCATTTCAGGACATATCTCCTAGCTTTTGATCGCAAACACTGTTCATATTTTTGTGTGATCAACCATATACATGAAATAACAAACCTGTGTAAATTTGGGCTTAATCTGTTGTGTGAGTCAGGAGATAAAAAGTGAAAAAACGTGCACAATTCACAGCGTGTAAACACATGGTCCTTAATTTTGGTTATTTTGGTTTTGTTTCAAGTTTTCAGAGTTTTCTTAATTTCATTTCAGGTGGGAATATTTCACATAAAAAGAAATTCTAGCACGAACTTTGTAATCAGTAAGCTTTCAAACTAAATTTAAACACCGATGTTTTTTTCTTCTTCTCAATTCTGTACCTTTAAAAATGAAGAAGGAGGAAAAAAGGCAGAAAAATAAATGAACTGACAACTTCAACAGGACGAATCAACTAGAAAAGCGAGTGGGGCACCTGCTCCTCACACTGTATTCATGACACACACACACACTGATTCAAAATTGACGAAGAGCGGTGCGCTGCCCCCGGGCTAAATTGTTTAGAGGTTTTTTTTCATTTAAGAACAAATTCTGCTTTTTTTTACGCATAACAATTTTTAGAGCAGGAATACAATCTAGATAACAAATCAACATTGCTTGTCATTATTTGGTTTCTCTCGGTCACTTTACCTGGTCCAAAGGTGCTGGGATTGGCTGACGTAACACATGCGCAGTGGATCGCCCACCCCCCCCCCCCCCGTCACCACTTCCTGTTTACGCAAGATTCAACTAAAGCTTGTACTGTGTAAATCCATTGCAAATTATTATTGTCATTCTTATAAAAATAAGGCTCGATTGCAACATTGTTCAATCTTTGGTTTAAAGATCGCCTACTTTATTACCATAGAGTTGCCATGCTTGATCATAAGATATGCCTTGTGCGCATGTTGTGTTTGTGCGCATCATGCGTCACCACACCATTTCCCATCATGCATCACTACATCCGGAACAAGAATTTGTACAAGCCCATCCCAGCGGTCGAGGATGTCGAGACCAATGAGGCCGGGCCAAGTCTTGAGTACGCCATTTACTGGGCCCTGATCATTTTAAAAGACTCTTTATTGTTTTAACGACTGACAAAAATGTCAATTTATGACTTTGAAATGGATGTATCAATATGGTGCCGTGTAGTAACTAAACGCGACATTCATGTTAAGATACATGAATGCGGTAACATGACATTAAAGGTGGTAGGTCCGAGGTTTTAGCCGAGATGTAAATAACCATTTCCATCGAACAAGTTACAATATTTCATTGTGCAAAAAGAAAGAAAAACAAAACAAAGAAAGAAGAGGAAAACAGTATAGGACGTCCTTAGCAACAGACATAGCCGTAGCCGTATAGCAGCCAATTTCGGATACACAGTCCATGTTAACGGAACACGCCGTATTTCCAATCCCACACACGTGCACATTTTTCCTCTCTCTCTTATAATCCCTTTCTTTCAAAATAGTTCTAAATTGGATTGAAATGGATTGAAAGTTCACCCCAACCTCCGGAGAAAACAAAAATGCTGCACTTTTTTTTAAATTTATATATATGGTGATAAATTAAATATATGAAAACAATGAAATAAGAGATGGGTCGAGACGGGTGGCTTGATTTTGTCTAATATTAGCGACTGGCAATTCGGGTCTCAGTCACGTTCCGGGTACTCGGGAGATTTTAGATATTAGGAGGAGTTGGAACGCTAAAAGCAGCTTGTCATACAAATGGTTAACACATCTATGTAGACATAGAAATGGATGTATGGGTTTTTTTTCGCGTTTTTTTTTTTTAGGGAGGGGGGCTCTCATTTCTACCCCCTCGGGTTTCGCTTCGAGACACATTGTCATAATGGGATGGTACATCATATGTTTTTATAGAAGAGTACATGCATTCCAATCCTCTACTTTTAAAGAAACATGTCATAAAGGGATGGTACATCATTGGTTTTTGGAAGAGTACATTCATTCCAATCCTCTAGTTTTCAAGAAATATATCATAAAGGGATGGTACAGCATTGATTTTTTGAAGAGTGCATTCATTCCAATCCTTTAGTTTTCAAGACACATATCATAATGGGATGGTACATCATATGTTTTTATAGAAGAGTACATTCATTCCATTCCTCTAGTTTTCAAGAAATATATCATAAAGGGATGGTACATCATATATTTTTTATAGAAGAGTACATTCATTCCAATCCTCTAGTTTTCAAGAAACATGTCATAAAGGGATGGTACATCATTGGTTTTTGGAAGAGTACATTCATTCTAATCCTCTAGTTTTCAAGAAATATACCATAGAGGGATGGTACATCATATGTTTTTATAGAAGAGTACATTCATTCCAATCCTCTAGTTTTCAAGAAATATACCATAAAGGGATGGTACATCATATGTTTTTATAGAAGAGTACATTCATTCCAATCCTCTAGTTTTCAAGAAACATATCATAAAGGGATGGTACATCATATATTTTTATAGAAGAGTACATTCATTCCAATCCTCTAGTTTTCAAGAAACATATCATAAAGGGATGGTACATCATATATTTTTATAGAAGAGTACATTCATTCCAATCCTCTAGTTTTCAATAAACATGTCATAAAGGGATGGTACATCATTGGTTTTTGGAAGAGTACATTCATTCTAATCCTCTAGTTTTCAAGAAACATATCATAAAAGGATGGTACATCATTGTTTTTTTTTAAGAATGCATTCATTCCAATCCTTTAGTTTTCAAGACACATATCATAATAGGATGGTACAAATTATGTTTTTATAGAAGAGTACATTCATTCCAATCCTCTACTTTTCAAGAAATATATCATAAAGGGATGGTGGTACATCATATGTTTTTATAGAAGAGTACACTCATTCCAATCCTCTAGTTTTCAAGAAATATACCATAAAGGGATGGTACATCATATGTTTTTATAGAAGAGTACACTCATTCCATTCCTCTAGTTTTCAAGAAAAATATCATAAATGGATGGTACAGCATTGAGTACATTCATTCCAATCTTTTAGTTTTGAAGAAACATATAATAAAGGGATGGTTCATCATTGGTTTGTGGAAGAGTACATTCATTCCATTCCTCTAGTTTTCCAAAATTATATCAAAAAGGGATGGTACATCATTGGTTTTTGGAAGAGTACATTCAATCCATTCCTCTAAAGTTTTCAAGAAATATATCATAAAGGGATGGTGCAGCATTGATTTTTTGAAGAGTACATTCATTCCAATCCTCTAGTTTTCATGAAACATATCATAGTTCAAATCTGGCATACATTTTAAGGTAGGGTCATATAGATCGGTAAATATTTCAACCATAAAAACTGTACTTGATGGGAAGCGCTGCGGCTGTTGATAGTAGGCTATACAACTATTTTGAGAAAGGATTCATTTCGAAGTAATATGGTTTGGATTATTCCCCCTCCCCTCAAAAAACATTTGAATCTGAGAAAAGATTCATGCGTGAATTCTTTCTTAGATTTCTGAGGGTTGGTGTCCGTTCGCGAATGCTGCAGCCAGATATTATGTTGGTGGTACCCGCTGTTACCTCGCTAAACGTGGATGGATTTGAAAATACCGTGACAATATTTTGCTGTTTTCTCAGCAAGTAGACACTGTATTCAGCTGAAACTTTTCACATGTTTCTTTCAATTAATCATCTTGCATAATTTTACCTATAAATCAGCATAACGGTGACAAAAACCAATCTATGACCCTACTATGATGGTAAATATCGTCACTGATGTTTGTTTTGTAGGCCTTGGTGTGTCTGTTCTTTGCGTCAGTGAAGATACCTAAGTGTTTTAATATTCCGTGTAATCACTGCAGAGATATTGGACCGCTGTAACCTTCATATATGGAAATTGATATAGGACGTCGGGTTTTCATTGACTTGTTACGCTTAATTGTCAGCGTCGTGCCCAAAACAATCGTTCCCGCTTGTGTGTCCAAACGAGGCACGGTTGTGTCACGGCGGACAAAGGTTTGTGTCGGCGGTTTCAGAACGGTGTGGGTTGAAACGACTTTCCAAGTCTAATATCGGGTCTGTTGTTAACAAAAAAATTAAATGACAAGGATCTATGTCTGAGTTTTTATAAAAACATATGTTAAATGAATTTTGCCGTGCATTGTCGCAAAATATACTCACTTGATGAAACTCGGCTTTGCCATTTCACTCGGCTTCGCCTCTTGAAATGGAAATAATCAAGATTTCACCTAGCGATTCCTTTCTGCATCAATGCACTCACATGCATGACTATTTGATGTATAATATTCAAATGGAGGGTATACCTTTGGTATTTATTCAAAAAATTATTGACTATAACAAACTCAATTATAGAGCAAGAGCAATGGAGAGCTGTTGATATTTATTTATTTTTTTCGAAACGACACCCTTTGGAGTAATGTAGTTTTAGAGAAAGATGTATTTTTCACCATTAACATTGAATCTGAGAGAGGCCTCTGCCATAAACCTTTCTCAGGCGTCTGAAAGCACACAACTCTATGCAACGATGGTTGGTTTTTCTTTCTTTCATAATTTTCTTTTAACTTACCAGGTAAGTACATTGTTCTTGGAAATGTGAGCATGCTCAGAAAGACGTAATCAATGGAAATTTACCCGGTAAGTCTGCTGCCACCTAGCGTTAAAAGGTCTCCCATTACCGAAAATAATTATATTCTGCCTTTAATGGAACTCGGTAGCCAACTGACATAACCCTTCGTTCCTCTTTAACACAGATATCTGCCCAAAACACATATCATTCAGTTCTCAGTCGGGATTAAATGATAACTTATTGCGCGCCTCCGAATTGATTTGCAAGTCTTTCATTCAGTTCAAATTGCAACACAGTACACCGTCAGACCCGTGCGGAGTCGGCGATTTCAACTATTTTCGTCTAGTCTTCCCCTCAAATCGTTTACCGGAATGAATGCAATCCCCCTCCGGGCGGAAGACGGTAAATTTGGGTTCGCTGGAAATCTAGGAGCGTAATGAAGGCAAGGCTACAGGTAAAAACAAGAGTGCAGGATTGATATTGTTTTAGCCCCGGGCAGAGGCTGTGGGAAAATGACATCACGTCAGGTGGGAAATCTTAGCGAGTTTTTTGTAACCTCAAAAAAAAAAAAAAAAAAAAAAAAAAACGGGAGGGGAAAATGGAATTTTGCCCAAAAGGAAATTGAGTGTAATTCAGCGGTTGTGAAGATCCCGTTTAAAGGTGCATGAACAATAAAAGGGATGGCTCATCATTATTTTTAAAGTTTTTTTTTTTTTAGAGAACAATCATTACACTCCTCTAGTTTTCAAGAATCTAATAAAGGGGTGATTCATCAATGGTTTTTGGGACTACAGTACATTCATTCCAATCCAAGAAACATATCATAAAGGGATGGTACATCATGGGGTTTTGAAAGAGTACATTCATTCCAATCCTCTAGTTTTTCAAGAAACATATCATAAAGGGATGGTACATCATGGGGTTTTGAAAGAGTACATTCATTCCAATCCTCTAGTTTTTCAAGAAACATATCATAAAGGGATGGTACATCATGGGGTTTTGGAAGAGTACATTCATTCCAAACCTCTAGTTTTCAAGAAACATATCATAAAGGGATGATACATCATGGGGTTTTGGAAGAGTACATTCATTTCAACCCTCTAATTTTCAAGAAACATATCATAAAGGGATGATACATCATGGGGTTTTGGAAGAGTACATTCATTCCAAACCTCTAGCTTTCTAGAAACATGTCATAGTGGGGTGATACATCATGGTATTTTGGAAGAGTACATTCATTCCAATCCTCTAGTTTTCAAGAAACACATCATCGGGTTTTGGAAGAGTACATTCATTCCAATCCAGCCTCTAGATTCCAATCATAAAGGGTAATACATCATTGGCTTTCGGGAAAGTCTTCAAATCTTCTAGTTTCAAGAAAGGGATTGAAAATCTTATTCCTTGTAAGTGTCAACTAAGGCGAACCGTATACGTCGTATTTGTGGAAATGTCATTAAAGCCGTGTCTATAAGTTGTGATACAAATAAAAACACAACAAATAAAAAAGCACAACGGATGTAGACCATTTTATGAAATAAAATGTTTCTCATTTCTATTGCTCATAGATTGGCAAAAAAGTACAGATGGAATCAGACAGCAACTTAAAGTTTTTGTCATTCCTTCTTTGAAATGTCCCTTCCTTCTTTATCGATAGTCACTAAATCTATAGCCCATCTTTAACGACGCTGTTTTTCACCAAATGCCTTTTTTTTTCTTCCTTCTTTCTTCTTGTGGGAAAGTGATAGACGTTACAGCAAGCATTAGGTTGGAAACCCATTAAGTCATGGCGAACGCTTGCATCAACCTCAAATGAAGCCGTGGACATTTGCCCAGCTCTTCAAAACCTCGGAATGTACAAGCTTCCAGCGCCCGTGGGAAGGACGCGGGCTAAAAAGGGCAAATACATTGAAATTGGAAAGAAATGGGCATCTTCGTCAGCGCGGGAGGACTATTATTTGCCGAGTCGTTCGGTGGCCATTTTGAATAATGCCAGTTTAGGCTGTGAGGGCGAATAATCGGGTCAGACCGGCTCAAAATCAATGTCAACATATATCACCGTATATTAACGGCAAAGGAACCGAGACGTTAAAGGGTGAAGTTATTTGAAAGTCGATTTCGTTCCCGTCCTCGTTTAGTTTTTCCGTCTCATAAACACACCTTCGAACAAGCATTTTAATACAAGAACAATGGGCCTAATCATCATCAAACAAAGTCGGTCATCTTGAAGTGAAAATTGGTTCCGTGGTTTCGTGACAATTGAATAATCCTTGGTTCTTGTGCATTATCCTATAGTAGCTAGATCAAAGTGCTTAGCACTATTATCCCTGTTCACCGGGCATACTTTTAGACCATTCTTAACTCCCTGGGGAGCATACAAACCCAAGCTGCTTAAATTGGTGCTAATGAGTTAATCCAAGACACTACTGTCTCCTCAGCCCTCTCAGGTTCCCACGGCACAGAAACAAGACTGTAAAGGTTGAGTTCATTTGGTTCGTTCTTGGAAAAGTGATTCCACTCCCATCATCTATAGATACTTCCCAATAGACGCCATCTTTACGGGCAAATTTCATTTTGGCTTGCAGGCACGTCAAGCACTCAAATTATTAACGCAGCCGCGCTGTTTACTAAACAATCGTGAAACGAGTTTTGTGAAATGTGCGCGTGCTGCACGCCGTTCTCGCGCAAAAACGCATGACTGTGTGTTCCAAATTGCCCGTAAAAATGGCCGACTTACGTCATATTGCAACCTATCTATAGTTTCCCCACAAACACACCATCAACCAACCATTGAAAAGGGTCATGAAACAAGGCGGTCATCTTTAGGTGAAAAACAATGAAACTTGGTTTATGTTTTGACAAAATTTGCCGTATCTGACCGCAACTTATTAATTCATTTGACATAAAATAATATTATCTTACTTTTGCTTTTGGTAACAATAAGTAAACACAAGTGGCGGTCGAATACAGACATTTCCCCCATGTTTTGTCCGTGATTTTTAAGGGGTGTAATACAATCCCATGCTGACTACTAAAACCTTCTCAAAATAATCTTTACATTTTCAAAGACAAAGTTAGTGGGGGGGGGGGCACCGGTATCCTGCAACCTTTTCCCCCCGGGCGCCACAAATCCTAGCTTACGCCACTTTCCACTTACTACGGCTTTCAGAAAAAAAACATCAAAACTGTCACACCATGTCCCAGTTTTGTATCTACTTACTGTTCATCGGGGATATCTTATTCCCAACTGACTCCATTTAATGAATTTATGACTTCTAGCACTTTGCACTCTACTTCTGCCACGAAGCCTGGCTATTATTACGTCTAAGTATCAGCAAAACAATACAATTGTCAAACCACGTCCCAGTTTTTATATCTACATGTTATAACAGAGGTACCACTACTATTCTTTAGGCGTTCCTATAATCCCAGCTGACGCGGAAAAAATGAACTCGTGAATTCTAGCGAACAATTTGCACTTTGCACTTCACTTCTGCCACGAACCTATTGCTAACGCCCTGTGCGTTATTACAGCTACCAGAACAAGTACATTGTCACACAATTTCCTATAGTTGTGCATCTAATTTATAACCGAGTTACCACTACTGTTCTTTAGGGGTTCCAATAATCCCAGCTGACGCGGAAAAAATGAATTCGTGAATTCTAGCGAACAATTTGCACTTTGCACTTCACTTCTGCCACGAACCTATTGCTAACGCCCTGTGCGTTATTACAGCTACCAGAACAAGTACATTGTCACACAATTTCCTATAGTTGTGCATCTAATTTATAACCGAGTTACCACTACTGTTCTTTAGGCGTTCCTATAATCCCAGCTGACGCGGAAAAAATGAACTCGTGAATTCTAGCGAACAATTTGCACTTTGCACTTCACTTCTGCCACGAACCTATTGCTAACGCCCTGTGCGTTATTACAGCTACCAGAACAAGTACATTGTCACACAATTTCCTATAGTTGTGCATCTAATTTATAACCGAGTTACCACTACTGTTCTTTAGGCGTTCCTATAATCCCAGCTGACGCGGAAAAAATGAACTCGTGAATTCTAGCGAACAATTTGCACTTTGCACTTCACTTCTGCCACGAACCTATTGCTAACGCCATGTGCGTTACTACAGATACCAGAACAAGTATACATTGTCACACAATTTCCTATAGTTTTGTGTCTACATTTACAACCGAGTTACCACTACTGTTTATTAGGGGTTCCAAATCCCAGCTGACGCGGAAAAAATGCATTTTATGAATTCTAGCAAACAAGTATGCACTTTGCACTTTACATCTGCCACGAACATACGGCTAACGCCACTATCCCGTATTACGGCTACCAGAAAGATAACAATCTCACACCATTGCCCAGTTTTGTATCTATGTAAAATACTTCTAGCCTTCAAGAAAGACTCTGCTAGGTTGGAAACGTCAGGCTATAACTAATTTTTGCATTCCTTTTGGTTGGTAGTTTGCAACAGCTACTTCCATTTTCACACGTGAACTACTGTTCAAAAGGATTTCCTCATCCCATCTGACCCAGCCTGTGAATGAATTTATGAATTCTAGCACTGCACTTTACTTCAACCTTTCAATTATTTTTTTTTGACACTTTCGGTTAAATACATTTTGCAGACCACAAAAATCTCAGGCGCTCTGGCCACTCTGGAACAACTGACTCAAATGTCTGGCCACGTTTCCCGCCAAATCCTATTAAACCAAGACATTTTTTGTTAACGTTCTGTCAGAGGCGTTAATAATGACAACTGATGAAGACGCATAAGTCCTTTTCGAAAACACGGATTGGGCTCGAGCCCCTGGCTTAATTATGGACCCGTCAGTAACCATTTTGGTACGAGGCTCCAGACAGACAGACAACAATACATACAGACAGACAGACAGACAGACAGGCGGAGCCCCAGCCGGAGCTCGAACCCGTGAGCCGTGTTTTCTAAAAGGGCGACAATTCAGTCAACACTGCCCTGTCATCCGTTTTGTCAGGTCCTCTCCATTTATATACAGAGTGTATAATGGAAGTTCAATTTCTCGGTTCCCAAAGGGGGTACAGACTATTTTTCTTTTAAATTTGGTTATTTATTTTCGTTTTGCGTTTGCTGTTTAGATTACGCGTATAATCCCTTGCGAACATGCTTTCGTGACGGTATTTTTTAGCAAGGTGTTGAAAAGGATAACATACAAATTATTTGCAATTACCCGCTCGTAATTGTCTCTGAGCACAACGTCATTTCATGCAGACACATTTCTCGAGGTGTACCGGCACACGTAAACATGATGTAGGCCTAATTCATTTGCAATCACTTGTACCGATTTTGAAATTAGTTCTTGGGCACAAAAGCAGGTCACCATGTACCTGAAGGTGACTGCTAAACATTGTATAATTAGCTGTACTGCACGGCAGCTGGCTCTGATCAAAGTGTAGAGAGGCGTCAAGTAATCGACTTGACGAAGACTTTCTAATGACAAAGAAGGCTCATTAAAATGTCGTGTAATTTGCAGTTACAATAATTGCTCCGAAGGGCAAATTCATCATTTTTGTTATATAAACCACAGGGCGTTTTCGAAACCAAGTCTCGGGCTTGGGCTTCGTCCGCCTGCTCAAAATCCCAATACCAAAAGCGTACGTTGCGCTCGCCATGCTCGCACACATCACGCACACACATTTACTAGAACTTAACCATGGCGTAAACTCTGTTTCATACTTCCTGCGATTGCGAATGTGAAGCGAATTCTGGTGACGCTATAATCGCAACTATAATCGCAACTATAATCGCAACTATCAACAATACAAAGGTTTTATAGCATAGAGTTATTTATAACTCTACGGTTTATAGCCTTTATGGATTGACGTCATCAAGCCGCCATCTTAGAGGTTTAATAATCGGTGATGAAACAATGGAAACGCGCAGATGTGTACGCACGGCGCATAGGACAGTGAACAACTTCCTGTTGACTCCTAGGCGAGGGCGCTCTACTTAAATGACGCCATCATGCATAATTAGGTCTATTTGATAAAATTCCTGCGTGCCGCACGTGGTATTTACCTGTTAACGCACAGTCGATACGTTGGTTAAAAAAACATGTACCACTACGAATACAAACATATTTTACTACTTACAAAAATCGCCATTTTCAAACAAAGAGTGAAAATGTGCTTCAAACTTCCTGAAAAAGTCCCGCTCGATCACAAACAAAGTGGTGGCCATTGAGAAAGATTTTCCGTCGTGACGTCATGCACCGTGGTTTAGCCCCAAGTAACCTGTTCCACAAGCAGGTTGCTTGGGTCTGACCCGGGTGAGCCACAGCAATGACGTCAAAGTACTCCAACGCACTGGGGTCATCAGACCTAGGTCGACCCCGGGAAGCTAATCGAACGCACCCACAGTATTTATAGAGATCAGTAAGATTTGTCTGTAGCAGACAGAATGTGCGTAACCACAAAAGCAAATTAATCAAGAAGGTCGACAGTGTCTTTGCGTTTACAAATATACTTGCACTATTACGTCACTTATTTACGGAAGAATAGTGCCGCAACATGAATAAAAAAATACCTCGCTCTTTTCGTGTACGTACGCGATAACCATCATGTCCGTACACACTGAGCAATTTTTACTGGCAACTTAGAGGCAACCAACAGTACCGCATGCAAAAGGAACATTTTGGTTGCAAAGGCGTTATTTTTCAGACTATGTCTTACAATCCTGAAGGAAATAAAATTAAAATTGAAATATGAACGCCTTTTCTTCTTGCCTGGAACTGGTTGCCTGTAAATTTCCCTGTATGGCAAGGCCCTTGGACTTATCGTGTACTTAAAATAGCTGATTTATGTTGATTTTGATTTACATACACAAGTAACTGACAAGGATGACTTTATAGGCCAAATTATCAATAAAGATACACGAAGTGAAAGTTTTAGCTGAATACAGTGTCTACTTGGTGAGAAAACAGAGAAGAAAAAAACCAACAAATCCATCCACGAATAGACCTTATGCATTGACGTCATCCAACCGCCATCTTAGAGGTAAAACGGTGACGAAACAATCGAATAGCACAGATTTGTACGCGCGGCGCACAGGACTGGCCAATGAACAACCTCCGTTTGACCTCTAGGTGAGGGCGCCCTACTGAAATGACGTCATGTGCATAAGGTCTATAGCGAGGTGTCACAGCGGGTATCCAACCACATCTCTGGCAGTCAGCATTCACAAACGGACACCATGGACATCTGAGAATCTTTCCAAAAGTTGCCTTCATGCGATCTTTGGAGATTCAAATTTGTCGACATACTTTTACTATAGACCTCTAATCAACGGGGTGCACTTCAGGAGAAACAATTTCACATGATGCTTACTACCATTACAATCTTCATAATAGGTTTTTTTAAAATACAATAATTCTACCATTTTTCCCTCCAGGGTCCCCTACCTTTAAGTTAATCGGCGCCATGAAAACTGGGCCCTAATCCAGAGCTAACAATGGAACAACTTCTCCGTATCAAAATTTGTACGGTCTACGGTGTGAACACGCATTAACCAAATTTAATGACAGTCGGACCATCTAGGAAAAGCACCTTTGTGCTTTTTTTTTATGTTGTATAGAATCACGCTCAGCTCGGAAATTAGATTTCCAGAAGATTATGGAAAAAAAGGGAGGACAGATTCCACGACAAGCACACGCTCTCGAAATAGTGCCAATAATGCCACACGTTTCTAGAAAAAGTGTATACGCATATAATGTGATGCAGGTTATGAATGTAAAGTCAATGTCGAGCGGGAGACGCAGCAGCACCGTGTGCTTGCTCTTGGTGTATAGCATCATGCACGAAGAAGCACACGGTTGTTAAGATCGACGGAAGCCAAGGACTTGATGCCATTATATCGCCTTACATCCACCTGCCCCCCAAAATCTATATATGAAACCTATATAGGAAATTTATATGGGACATGGTTGACGAGTGTGGGGGCGGTACGTGGGGGGGGGGGTCAGGTTGGAGCCAGTCAATACAAAGATGATTTTACATTTTTGGTGGTTTTGTCGTGAAGTCACATCCGGAAATGATCTTAAAGGTACGATTGGTAGAAGGAAAACAAACAAAAACGCACTCGTCGTTTAATTTGAGTCTGAAAGCTTACTGATTAGGAAGTTCATACTAGAACCTATTTTTTTACTGTGAAATATTTCCCTCTGAAACGAAGTCATGTACTTCAATGTTGCTTTTTCGATATTGGACATTGGACATTGATTACAGTCCAAACCTACGTGAATGTCCAATATCCAATATGGATGTACAAAGTAGACATTCACGGTACAAACCTATGTGGATGTCCAATGTCCAATATAAAAAAAAGCAACATTGATATTCGCTGTACAAACCTATGTGAATGTCTAATATCCAATATCAATGTACAAAGTATAGGCAATCACTGTACAAACCTATACGTAAATGTCCAATATCCAATATCGATGTACAAAGTATAAGCGTTTACTGTACAAACCTAAGTGAACGTCCAATGTCCTACACTAATGTACAGGGTACTATAGACATTCACGGTACAAAACTTTGTGAATGTCCAATGTCCAATATCGAAAAAGCATCATTCATATTCGCCGTACAAACTTATGTGATTGTCCAATGTCCAATGTCCAATATTAAACTAACTTTACTGTCATGCTCCAAGTGTAAATTTAAGATCCACTCATTTTCCGTGATAGAGCCCTCAGGGAAAATGGCAAGTCTATCTCAGGGATGCCACTGTGTTTAATACTTTTCAAGTGCATTTTTTGTCACAACCCAAAACGTTCGATGACGTCATTTTTCAAATATATTATAATTATGCTCCGTACATTTTGTGTACAGAGAATATTGTTACATCATTCCTGAATTTTGATGATATTCAATCAAAACGGCTAGGAATTTGAGCTTATGACTGGCGCGGAAATTCCGAATTAGAAATGTACGGCCCCACCTGTTTTTGCTGTCCGATGACGTCATAATTGAAATTTGGCCTCGAAAGAGCACTCTACCAGTCAGGCTCTTAGTGGATGATACCCATGCCTACATCCTTAGGGACTGTGAAGGGGGTAACCCTGTTTCAGCCCCAGGAGTAGGTGGCAACGTGCCTCTGGTGACAGTTGATCTGGGTCGATAGCCCAAATCATTTAAGTGTATAGCCCTCACCTTGAAGTGGCCGTCCGGCCTCGTAATGTTAGGCGAGTTCTCATAAAAAAAAGTATCAAACAAACTGGCATCTTACACCGTTTATAATGGAGGTTGACGACTTCTAATTTTTCCCCCAACATTCATGAGGACTTAATTTGAGTAAAAGAACAAATTTGAGTGCATCACAAAAAACTAAAAGTTGACCTTGACACCCCTCTTTAACAATCATCTCACGAAACTGCTCGTCTCACGGACTACTTCGGATCAGGGCGTAAAAAAACCCTCTCCATCTTGTGTTTTCCACCGTGTTTTTTCCCGTCTGAATAAAGGAAAATCTGAGAGCGCATCACAAAACTAGAATTTGACCTTGGATCTTCTCTTTATAAACAATCCTCCTCTCGTAAAACCATCCGTCCCAGGGACTGTATACTTCGGATCAGTGCGTACAAAAAAAAACCCTCCCCATGTTGTGTTTTCCCACAGTGATCAAACAAAACCTTGGGAGCTAGATACAATATTTGCTCCTCAAATCAAACAAAGGTTGAGTACGTCTTAGGAATACATTGTCTTAGATTTGCGTGTCCTAGTTCCTAGTTCCCCATTCCCATGACTCTTCATTTCATACCATGTCTTAGATTTGCGTGTCCTAGTTCCTAGTTCCCCATTCCCATGACTTTTCATCTCATACCATGCCTGACATGTGGCAGAGGGTGTGCCGCCCCCAAGTGTTCCCCTACTTCAACACACTATTTTCCTCGTACATAATCCCCCCCACCCACCAACTCACACACCTACAATCTTGTAAAATTCCTCAGATTCCCAGAATACAACGGAGACACAATAAGAGGGGGGCCGGGGGTTACACCATGCTACAAAATCGAGCGCCAATTCTACATCAATCGAAATCTCTCTGTGCAATATCGTGTTCCCCGTCTCCACGTGACTGTCTTATATACTGATGAAGCTTCCTAATACACACACATAACATACCAGACTATTTACAGACACCCAGCCTCGGTCTGGTTCCATTGCATTTAAAGGTAGAGCTTAACCATGCCCAATATGGGGCAGAGGGTGTCCTCCCCCCACCCCCAATGTTCCCAGACGTTAACACACTATTTTCCTCTCGTACAGAAGCACCCCCTGAACTCCTCTGAAGAATTCCTGAGATTCCAAGCACACAATGAAGACACAATAAGCGAGGGGGGGGGGGGGTAGCGTTACCCCGTATCGAGCACAAAACGAGAAATTAGATAATGGGGACATGTTCCAACAGAGTCAACAGTAAATATAACTGAACAAAACTAAGCTTACCGAAATTCATGACCAAAGCAAAGACGACTTGTAACCCCCACATGGTGGATTGGTTACAAACTCTCCGGAGTTCGTGCGTGCTGACTTGCTCGTTTATCACGGAGGGGGTAAACGCTCGAGAGTACGGCTTCGACTTCTCAGCTGAGCACGGTCGGAGAGGCAACACACCTCGGTGATTCGGTCTTATCGTTTACCTCTCTCACAGCCCGCTTATGTTAACACTGCCGTCACGCAGCACGGGGTAGAAATGCTCCACGGGAGAAGAGAGAGAGAGAAAGAGAGAGGAAAAAAATCCCAATCCACTTGGGCTGAGTGTGCGATCACAACGTGGCTCACAAAAAAATCAATCGTACACAGCCGCTGGGCTAGCCTGGCTCTCCAGTCATCCCACTCGTTCCCCTCCCATCCAATCCATCATTAAATATCGCCATCTGCAATACGTTTGCGGGGACGACCATTATGTATGATTCTAGACCGATACGCGGTCGGTGCATCCGTGTTTATATTAAACAAACCCCGAGACAGAAATACACAAGACTTTGGGGGAGTCAATCATAATTTTGTACGCCTGACGCAAAAAAACACTGTTGCTTTCTCAATCAAGTGAGATGGATCAGTCAGTTTCATTAATTATTGTAGTCAATTAGGTTCTATTACATAACACTTCGTAGAGTCTCTAGGGGTTGCATTTCTGTCCATATGCCAGGCATATCACACAATTACTTAATACATCAGGGACACGTTCAATCAGAACCCAACCAGAGGAAATGTTGTACTGTAGCTGCAGTACTAAGGGTCACTCTTAAAAAAAAAAAATTGTTTTAAGATAAATGATCAAAATTGTGATGTTAACTTCTATAATAGTGGCTTCTTATACAGCGTTCATATCTGTCACTCAGTGACGCTCAAGGCGCTTCAACAAAAGTATTTTCCTGCAAGGTATTGGGGCTACGTTTGGAGTATGAGACCTACTCCTTTACATAGCACCATGTAATGGTTTACAAGGTGCAACCATGGTTTTATTAGGCTTGCAACTGTTTAAATATTTCTATAAACGTCCTTAAGGAGTATTCCAATAGTCAGGTCTATAAATACTTAAATTTTAATCAAGTTGGCAGAATAATAACCATTGTTTTTGCATTTGTCTTGTACTACATTATTATTATCACAGCATTCAAGTTACGTAGTTTTAGAATTTTGATTTAAAAGTACGAACAAAGCTATGTGTTTTTTCCCCCGGCATTTGACTGGTTGAGTTGTGAGCTGTAGGCCTCATGGCGGGTTCTCGGGCCTCCTTCCCCGAATTAGGAGAGCTCGCCCAGCCCTCCCCCCCCCCCCCTGGCAGAAGGGTTATTTGAAATGGCATCCTAATTCGGGAAGCTTTCATAAAACAGTCGAAGTTTGAAATGAAATAAGATGGCTAAAATGTATTTATACAGGATTCATAAGGATAAGAAGCATCATTGTATTATTAGTATGAAAGCTTAATGATCACGAAGTTCATACTAAACTCTAATATCAAGTCATATTCAAGGAAATTATATAAAAACCTTTTGAAAAAAAACCGCAACAGCTGATTTCAGTTGTCAAAACCAAAAGAAAGGACATTGTGTTTATATGCTAAAAATTGTGCATGGTGTTTCTGTCATTGTTTTCTCCTGACTCTCACAACGGATAAAGCCAACAGTTTCACAGGTTTGTTATTTCATGTATATGGTTGATCACACAAAACATTAACACTGTCTGAGACTATTTTGTCAGCTCCTTCAATCCTGTATAATGACTTTAAAATTAACCGCACTGTGTCCTCACGGTTGGTGCACATGCAGAAGAATGTTCGCTCGTAGATGTAGAGCGGACCTAAATGTAAGCCCGGGCTTCAATGTAGCCCAAAGCTTGTACCTAAATGTAGCCCAAAGCTTGTGCCTAAATATAGCCCAAAGCTTGTACCTAAATGTAGCCCAAAGCTTGTATCTAAATGTAGCCCAGGTCTAAATACACCACACAGCTTGTACCAATGTAGCCCAAAGCAGGCTTTTACCCAAATGTAGCCCAAAAGCTGTTACCTGAATTTAGCCCAAAGCTTGTACCTAAATGTAGCCCGGGCTTAAATGTACCAAAGCTTGTACCAATGTAGCCCAAAAGCTGGTACCTAAATGTCTAGTCATGGACTTTCACCATAAGGTTACCATCGTTGTCGAGTTCCCTGTATGCAATACAGGTGAGCGATAGCAATACTGTTTATATTTATCATATTATGGATAAGGGGCCAGACTATAGCTTTCTTTTCTCTCAGACTCGTTTTGGTTACGTGCTTTTAAACGGGAGGGGGGGTGTCTGGCAAAACAGAATGGCTGCTGCTACACGCATGGCGTATTATTTTATATAGGACAAGTGCTGACGGTCTAGATGTTGAGTACAATCATCCATACCTCGACCAAGCGTTGTTGATATGTGATGCCGCTTATAGCCCGGGGCTATCAATACATTATTATTACCCACGGTCGTCATGGAGGCAGCGTAAATCGCTCCCCGTGGTATACCGTGTTTGGGTTCCAATTCCCCCCGGGGGAAATCGCGAGAGGGAGGGCGGGGGGGAACCCCCGGTCGACAACTTTTGACTGCGAGCGCTAATCAAACGCACTCTCTCTCTCTCTCTCTCTCTCTCTCACACATAAACACACGGGCTCTGTGTGTCTCCCCCGACTTTAATTAAGAGCTTCATTATTTTGAGAGACCGTGAAGAGTGCATGCAGAACGTATAACGGGGGCTCTGGGGTCAGCCAATATAAGACACACGTGGGGGAAATGGAAAGGCGGCTAATGTGCAACATATGCCATCTCAAGATGCCGGCATAGATACGACAAGATAATGATAGTAGGCCCTCGACTTTGCCCTCGGTTTCCCGGTGTGTACAGCGGCGTAGCCAAAGGGTGGCCTGGGGGCACGTGCCCCCACCCCCCCCACAAATTGCCAGTACCCTCTTGGTGCCCCCGCGAACAAAAAACCGCGATAGTGCTCACCAAAATAAGAATAAAAAGATAAGGGGAAAAAAGAGGGAAAATGCGTGTTTGTATGATTTAATGTGGTGAACGATCGCGATCGGTATCGTTATACCGCGGACACAAAATGCCAATAACCTAAGATTATGGTGGCCCCCTGCAGCGTCCCAGAATAAAAGAATGAGCCCCCCCCCCCCATTGACAACCCCATTCTCCCGCCCCACACTTAAAAGCAATGCCCCCTGTGCCCCCCCCCCCACGAGAAAGTCCTGGCTGCGCCGCTGCGTGTACCGAGAAACTTAAATGGAGTGTATACTTTTGGTAACTACCTCAGTGGTGTCAGTATGATCGATTTATGGTTCATTTTGACAGAGAATCGGGGTCAGCCTGACCTAAAAGGGTCAGGCCCCCCCCCCACGTAACCTAGAGGATCCAGATCAACTGACCCGGAAGTTTCTAGGGTGTATTATTAAGGTACGACTTTGTTAAGCTACGTTATTGTTTCTTTCTCATTATGATTATTACTATTATACATTTAAGGTAATGAAGCCAAGGATGCCTCATAAGTGAACTTTAATAATCAATGTACCTCGCACGCCTGAGGAAATCTGCAAACAAGGGTGCTAGCTATGTGAATCAGAAACACTGGGGTTAACCCCTACTCTTCTATGATAAGTGTTCTGGATTATTTTACGTGCACTACCAATCCTAGTACATGGGACTAACGGATTTACGTCCGATCCGAAGGACAAAGCAATAGTTATTGTTTTCCATTCTGTAATATTCTGGTATTAAAAAAAAAACTACGTTGTTATTAGTGTTGGGGTGGAACAAGGAACATAAGGTAATTTAATTAAGTGATTATATGTTTATTAATTACAACTACTTTTATCATTACAACTTGGACTTTTTTTAGTTATTCATTATTAATTTTTGTATTTGTTTAAGATTGATTTCGTTATTTATTTTGATACTTATTTTGTAATGGCTATTATTTTAGGTACCGTAAAAATTGTTAGTAACATAATATATATATATATTTTTTTGTTTATTCATTTTATTTCATTATGTCCAGACCATGGAGCCGTCACCTTTGTAGTCACCTCCGTCTTGCTAACCTTTAATTTTGGTCTGTTTTCACACAAAAAATCTTTCTGAATACGATCGTATATAACATTTGTAATAACGCTACATTTTCAGCCAAGTCAGGTAATTCCCGCTTGCAAATCAACAGGTCAATAAACGTCACATGACCGAACTACGGTGAATTGAGCAGTGTATCTGTACGCTGTCTGGCGAAACTGGCTACTGAGTGGCAAATGATCTCCACTAATGTGCTAAAAAAAAAGAATCGGTCATTAAGCACATTATATACACCAATCACTCTTGCACTGACACTGTACATTCATTTAATTAGTGTGAGGTCGAATTAATTGAGTGAACAAAGTGCAGGCAATAACGAACGGTGCAGCGACCCTTTAGCTTGATTGGTAAGCTGTCGTGATGTATGTTGCGAAAAGTAGGATTAATTTGATCGGGGCTATACAGTTAGTAAGGTTTTTTTTTTTTTTTTTTTCTTTTTTTTCTTTTTACAATGCGATTGGAAATAATGTCTCTGACGAGTTGAACTCTTGACAGAACTACGTGTTTTAGAAATGTTGGTGATATATCTACCGTTTCAGCGACCCATACACAAGTTCAAAGGTGTTAAACGGGATTCGTAGGGATAAAACAAGTATCATTTGTTTAATTTTAGTCTGAAAGCTGACTGATTATGAAGTTCATACTAGAACCATTTTTTGTGTGTGAAATATTTTGCTCTGAAATGAAGTCGGATTCGAGGAAACTGTATCTGAAAAACCGGAAACACGCAACAGCTGATTTTGGTTGTTGCAACCAAAACTATAAACAAGAACAAGTTACACTGTCTGCAACAATTTTGTGAGCTCTACCAATCCTACATTTGAATTTCGACCCGATTCATTATTCACCAGACGTCATCACGAGATGAATCATTCTCGCGCCATTATTGGAGTCATTATTTATTATTCACAGTCACTGTGCGGTCAACCTCGTCCCCAGGTGTGATCGATCTCGCCGCGCCATTTTGTCCCAGCATGCCTTTGGCTAATGACGAGAGGTGGTATCGATACGGCGCGCTGCCCGTGGTCTATAGTGAGGCTGCTGTGCAGTTAACATTGAAAGGCGTCGCGCGTACGGTTATACGCGCACCGTTCCTTTACATACAATTGGGCTGGATTTCACAAAGCACTAAGATTCATCTTAAGATGAGTTGTCAGTATCACCATAGTGATTTGTATTGTGACATCACACTTTGCTTAGCGATTAAGATTGATTTGCAATTAATATCATTCTTAGCTCTTTGTGAAATTGAGCTTTGGACTCCCAAAATGGCGGACCATGGGCAGACAGTAGCCGCGCGTGACGTCAAAGCAAGGAGTCGACAACAAGGGGAATCAGTTTGTTTTGCAGCAACACCGTGGAAAACAAAAGGTCTTTCTAAACCGCTCCTAGGATCCTTATCATTTGATTGATGGAACGCGCCTTACGTGTCATCCTTTATTTTGCCATGTATGCTGCCGCGAAGCTCTAAACTTTAATATAGGAGTCCCGTATTGATAATTATAGGACGCTTCGGGAGTATAAAAGCGTTGTTTCCCAAATAATCGTTCCCGCTCGTTCGTCCTACCGAGTCAATGTCTTATCACGAGGAACAAGGTTGGTGTCTAAATGGAGTCGTCCACGTTGTTTGGGGTGGCCAAACTTTCGTGTTTTTTTGTGTGTAAAGATGTAAAATGACATTGATGTATTTGAGATATAAAGCAAAATATTCAAGGCATTTCATCCGTGTATTATCGCACAATATAATCACAGTGACAAGGTATTTTAGCAAATATTAAAATAATTTAGTTCCCTCGAAAAGGTATTTCTTTCCCCCAAAACACTATTTTGTTCCGTCAAAGAAATTATTTCGTCCCCTCAAACTAACTTTTCTTCCCTCGAACTACTGTTTCGTTCCCTCAAAATCATTTCGTTCCCTCGAAATTTTATTTCGTGGGAACAAATTATTATTTCGAGGGGACAAAATAATATTTCGAGGGGACAACATTTTCCCTTTAGGGGCTCCGTATCTCCAGCAATCCTTTACACAATTTTAATCATTAAAGTGTTGTATGGAGGTAGGATTAAAACAAACCTTGTGCATATGATTATGGTGGGAATATGATCCCCCGTAAATGTTTGCTGTAACACCATCTAAAATACTCTCAAGTAACGATCAGTCTTCTTGAATATGAACCGTACATGTGTTAAAACAACCACTGTACACAAACCACAGTTGCAGCGACTATTTTTACATTGTTTAATTATTCAGGTCACATGAAATTTTCATACCGTATGGTGGATCTCTTAGTCAGCTCAACTTAAAGGGAGGGTTGTACCTTTGAAAATTACTCCAAAAATCAATGACCATAAAGACTTACTTGGTATTAAAGGGCAATGCAGCTTTTTATAATTCATAGCATTTTTGAGAAAATAATGATTCCTTTTTTTTTTAGGGATGTGATTTTAGATTGAGAGACTCAAAACAACTTCAATATTCTGAGAAACGTTTCAAGCAAAAAACGTTTCTCAAATTGTGTATTCCAATTACGGATTATTCTTCCTGCGTGGACATATTAATCGCTACAGATACTCGGCGATATCTCAAAAATACTACCATCTTTTGAAGGAAAATTGTCACATGTGTTTGTAGCTTTAGTGTATATATTCCACATTTATTTATGGTTAAAACAATCGACCCGGGTTCCAAAAACCAAAGGTATGCCTTGCCTTTAGTGTCGCATTAAGTTTTCATATCATATGTGGGTAGCGCTTCCCTCATTAACGACTCTGGGGTTTTTTTTCTTCTTCTTCTTGTTGCTTTCTTTTTTCTGTCCCCGCTGTGGGGGCATTTCAATATTGAATGTTTCAATTTCTCTCCAATATTGACACAGTTCGTTCAGTGACGAGACTCTGTTTGGATTGTGGGTCCTTCAATTAGAGTCGACTGAAGTTAAAGTCAAGGTGTATACACGATTTATTTTTATTTTTTTTTTTTTTGGGGGGGGGGGAGGAAGACACGTTCTGGTACCTGGGGATGGTGTCTTTAGTGAGTGGGGGTGGTACAATGGAGACTGAGGCAAAGGAGCGAGGCGAGAGTGGGGGTCAATTCTAACTTTTCTAAAACCAAACAAACGCAAGACAAAATGTGGAAGATATAATGTGTTGTATGTAATGTTGGAGAAATGCTGGTAGGCCTACCTGAGGACTGTCGTAGTTAGGGGGTGGTAAAGTGGCATAGCGAAAGGGGGGGGGGGGTCGACTCCAAGACGGCACGTCACATTTATAATTTGCTTGACCATCACGATTCGAGTCAAATGCATTAAAACCGATTGAGCAACGTCTATGGGGGCCGTGCGTTGGCGTATTGTCCTCTCCGGGCCCACACAGCATGACCTCAACCAATTTTTGTCGAGCAATGTTCATTATGCATGATACATTTTTCGAAATGGATCGATTTGATGCCCTTATAATGTATATATGTATTAACAACAAAACAAGGAACAGTGATGCCATTTTGTGTGTGTATCATCAGCAGCCAACGACCTCTAGTTGACGGAACAAAGAGCAAATTTTGTGCCTGTACGAAGCTTGTGAATATTTTTTGTTTTTGCCATTCGTACAACATCCATTAAATCCATAATAAAAAAAGGCTACTGACGGACCTTCACATCTCAAACTAGCCTTTAACCAAGGCGCACAGGATGGTGTTTACGCACACAAGAAGAGCAACGCGCACCCGGCCACGCCATTATGTCACGCGACCCTCTTTTACGCGTGATATTTACAATGCAGGCTTGCGGCTGGGTGCAAGGCTACTTTACTGTCAAGCCTGAGCTCACGCAATCAGCTTTCTTTTGATGGGAAATCGATCCTCGGGTAAAAAAAAATATGCAACGGTCATAAATTCACGAGAACTCAATTAGACATGCATTATAACTCATCCAGATTAAGATCTTCGCAACGGTTTGCCGTGGTTTTTTTCAAATGGTATGGGCATAGATTAGTCTCTGTCATAGCGATGATGATTTACTACAGCAAAACTATAAAGGAGGCTACGATAAAAGTCACACGTAAAAGTTTCAGCTGAATACCGTGTCTAGTTGCTGGGAAAACAGACACAAAAAAATATTCACGGTATTTTCACAGGAACTGCCAAATCCATCGACGTTTAATTGTATAGCATTCCAAAAGAAAATGACAATTTCCTCACAGAGGTGCCCTGCGCGCGTGCATCAAGGAGAAACGGGTGCCCTAGCCTTTTTAAAAACTAAAGCATTATGTCTGTAGATAAACACTTCATTCGCGACTCACAAAATAGAGGCTATCTACTGAACACCAGTGAGTCATGTTCCCAGCCAAAAGACGTGTCGCAACGCAGCCATTTTACATGCAAAATAATAAAACCAAACCGAGGCTTGGAGTGAAATAGTCTGGCTCCCTGTACACAGTGGCTGTAACCAGACTTTTTGTGATTTTTTATTTATTATTTTTTTGGGGGGAGGGGGTTGTGTGGTTGCAATCGGGCAAAGACAGAATTATTGGTGGCTAATTAATGATCGGCTTATCCATTTGTGCATGGATTGTTTTCTCGACTGGGGACAAGAGGGTGGGGGCAAGTGTTCTATGCGGGGGGGGGGGGGGGTATGGGGTGGCTCCCGCCACACCCTTCTGCTTACGCCACTGACTGTACAGTTGGTGGTAGCTTGAATTTTTCAAGGTGTTTTCAATTTGTTCTGTTGGCCTCTAGTATTAGTCGTCATGCTATAATATACAAACATGATTAATGATTAGACTATGATATTGTTATAACCTAATCATATCACGTTTCCCCCCACCTTGTATAGGTCATTCTCTGTACAATAAGCACCCAATCAAGCACAGCCGGAACATCAACCAAGAAGGGGGGGGGGTGTCAGACTTATGCGGCTGACCCAGATGTGAAGAGAGACACGAATTATTCTCGGACCCATGGATGGAGAGAACTTCGAGGCACTTTGGAAGTCCCAAGGGGGAGTGCAAATTAAACCATAAGCCGTACCAGTCAAATGGGCTGGTGTCGTCATGATCAAATCTGGCCCGTGGATACATGGAATTATAACACTCACCCAGTTTATACTGCAAGCGCAAGGGGTCGATTTCATAGCGCTGCTTAATGGTAAGCAAATATGTTCGTGCTACTATAAGCAGAAAAATGTGTCACAATGCCGGGTTCTCCCTAAGTCCAAAATAATTTTTGAGAATAATATTGTTACTTCAATTAACACTACAAACTAAACAAATGAACGCTGGTTTCTTAGTGAATCGATGCTCTTTTACGCTAACTGATTCCTACGCAGCTGAACTAAAAATAACTCGTACTGGCGCAGGCACAACCTCATGCTCACGATTACGCTTCAGCTTTTCTGTTGCAACCAAAAGTCTCAGTTTCTAAATGGATTTACGAGTTCAACCTACAACCCCATAATTATATCCAATTAAGCTCTTACAAACCAATTACCGTGCATCGTCAGCAGAATGTGCATTGTGTATTTCACAGGTTAGCGAGTAAGCTACGGGCGGCCAGCTTGCGCGTTCATCACCGTTGATTTACATTGTTATGACGTCATTCATTTTTATACAGTAAGGTTAGCATGCCTTTTTCGTGTGCTTACGGTTAGCAGCGCTATGAAATGGAAACTCGTACAGAGTAAGCACACAGTTAGCCGTTAAGCAGCTCTCTATGAAATTGGGCTCAAATATGATACGGAGGGAGGGCGCGAGAGTTGGTGAGAGTTGGGGGAGAGTTCATAATGTACAGCCATAGGCCTGTGGGGCCGATTTCACCAAGAGCTAAAGAAAGGACCGATCTTGTATCAGTCTTAATGGAGATGTAAAAAACTCGTTTCACGATGAATCTTAGTGCTTTGTGACGTTGTCGGTCACTTTATACCCAAGTCACTTCGTACCCAAGTCACTTCGTACCCAAAATATCATACCCAGGTCACTTCGTACCCGACATTCCTTTGTGACATCAAGCCCTGCTTTATTCGTGACGACAGGGCCCATTTTGTATCATTATATCTTGGCTGGGAAAACTTGGAAACAAGTAATGATATAAGTTGATAGTCAATCCGGAACCAACCCATGATAAATACTGACTTTTAAAGAAACAGACGGACACCTTGGGAAAGGAGGATGAATTTTATTAGCGCCGATCTCTCGCGGTCATTTTTGTAGAGTTGTTTTCGTCCCCAACGTTTTGGTTGTTGATTTGTCATTTTGTGTCTGTGTTAGACTGGCCTGAGTCCGCGGAGCTGATTGACCCGGGGGATGAAACTGCCACCGTAAGGCTTGTTAATTTGTAAGCCGGTGGGCAGGTAGTCACGACTCCTCATGGTTGAGTTGAATGACATTAATCTTTAAATGCCTTCTCTCTTTTATATCTCTACAGTAAAGGCAATAGTTTTGTAAGACTCTCCAACCCCACTCCATTTGTTTAGGTGTGCGGTCACAATGAGGGACCTAGCCTGGGAATTGGGATGGGATGGGGTGGAGGATCTCTTGACAAGCAAATTGTTCAACTTGACAGGTCCCTGACAAAATGGACTCGATGGGGGAAACAATTCATTAACCCGAATAAAATGATACTGATGAGCAAGTCACGGTGCAGCCATCTTGGACACTTAAAGTAACACCAAACCGAGGCTGGAAAGAACATCTCCCAAACTATCTTTAAAATGAGGACTTTTAGCAGTGTGTTCTTTGAGGGTTTATTTTCACAGAGCTCGGGAGAGCACTGAGTATACAGTGCTTAATACACATCGGTGTAAGGGTAAAAAAAAAAATACAAAAATGATAAAACTTTATCCCCGTTGCAAGTTTTAACATCTGTTAAATGTGTTCTTACATACCGTTTCAGGAACGATTCTGTTTTGACGTTATGCGAACCTATAGACCCATCCGAACGCGCAAGGGCTGCAAGCCATGCCACCATTGGGGTGTTTTTATGCCTGAAACGGGGCTGAGTGTATCCCCCCTCCAATGTCCCCACACCTTAACACACCCTTTTCCTATTGTAACAGCAAATATTACCAAAGTGAACTCATGTGAACTCATTTTTGTTTTCCAAAAAAACTTAGGATTTGGGTCGAACATCCATTTCCAACCACTTAGAAAGAAGCTTTTTCAATAACATGTTATTTGGGTCTGTAATTGAAAGAGATTGACATTCGGACCAAATCCTCAGTTTTATGTAAAACATTTGAGGTCACATGAGTTCACTTTGGTCATATTTGCTGTTTTGTACAGAAGTACCCCCCTTCAAACCCCACAAAGAATTCCTGAGGTTCCCAGAACACAGTGAATACACAGTGGGAGGGGGTACACCCATTCCACATATCGAGCACAGGATTGAGCTGCTGGCAGCGCAGGGTTTTGTATAGAAAGACACAGGAAAAATGTGAGATGATGGACACGGTAACTGCACACAGTCGGGTTAACAATTCACTTTGGTCAGAAATTCAGTGTCCACTTTCTGTTTGTTGCAAATATTTAATAAGTGTATTCTACATCAATATGCCAATGCTGTCCTGTCAGTGAAATTGTGTAAATCAATGAGGACGACACCATCTCGTACAGTCCCTTTGGTTTTAGCACTAGCCTGCTGTTTGTGACTTTAACTTATCCATTCCAACCCGTCAGACGTTTTTTTCCCCCACAGTACCGCAGCACTTATTTGTCGATGAAAGGCAGAACATCATGTCAATAAATGTATACAGTCACTCAGTTTTCATATCACAAAACGCAGACCTTGGGCTACAATCGATCCCACCGCTGCCACTAAAAACCAAATCATAAAAGACGCATTATTTACACTATTATGCACATCGTATAAAGGCGTCTGTCCGTACCTCATAATAGAACACAGTCAAGATGTATGCCTATGTAAATGCGTTAGGTGGAGGAGATCGAGCGGAGGGACAAGATGTGCTTTTAAAATTAAATCCCAACGCCCGTAGACATACTTCCTCATATTAGGAGTTATACTAGTGTCCATTTGAAGTATAGGGAAAAGAACATGGCATCGCACAACAGACGATGGCGTTTCACTGAGATAGACTGGTACCCTCAGGTGGTCAAGTCCGTTATTACATTAGCAATCCCTAAAGAGCCTCCTGAGAGAGACTTTTTTTTTGTAAAACAAGGAACAACAAGGAGCTCTACTCAAAGGGAAACTCCCGCCCAGCACGTCCGGTTGTTGTTTGAGGGTCAAATCAATAGAGCTGTGTGTATTTATTTATGGACTCGGATTGATATTGGTGCGAGTATATTGGGATGATGGGTAGAGGTGGTCAGCTTGGGGCCCAATCACAAACTCCGGTTTCCATTCTAGGTTATTACTACACCGGTCAAACTCGACCTGTTAGTCTATCATCAAGGTACATGTATGAACGGAAAGCTTAGGCCGTAGATGCACTTATAAGTCATCTTCAAGGACATGTGTTAAAATGTACAAAATGTAAAATAAGATATTAAAAAAAACAATAAAAGTTGATGGTTTTGATAATCGAAAAGCACTTTGCCATCAAAAACACTTTTATTTCCAAAAAAGACAAAACAACAACAACAACAACAACAACAACAACAACAACAACAACAACAACAACAACAACAACAACAACAACAACATCAACAACAACAGCAGCAGCAGCAGCAGCAGCAGCAGCAGCATCGACAACAACAACAACAACAACAACAACAACAGCAGCAGCAGCAACAACAACAACAACAACAACAACAACAACAACAACAACAACAACAAAAACGACAACAACGACAACAACAACCATCAAAACAAAACACACACACAAAAACTAGAAAAAATCTTGGAGCCCTTTAAACTTAGTGGCACTTTTATACAAAATTAGCCAAGACTTGAAACTTATTTTCTTTAAAGTGTGTCACGTCGGAGGAGCCCACCAGATATTTGCTATTTGTCTCTGCCCCCTTCAACAAAATGCCTGTACACCATGGCAGGTTATACCCTGCACTTTCAAGGGTGTGAAAAGCCAACACAGTGTTCAAATATTGGCGGAGTGGTCCGTGTCTACCAAAGTCCCGTGTGTCTGGGACAGAAAGAAGTAGGGGGAGAAAAAAAAGGAGCAATTATGTAAAATTAAACTTAATTCGAAGCAATCGCTGCGACCAAAGAGACTTGTCCTTTCGCGTTTGGCTAGTCACGAGGAAACGTGTTAATGAGATTGCAAATTCAATTTATTGGGAGAATTCCCTGTTCAAGTTCAAAGCACTGGGAAGATTAATCAGCCGTGGGGTACACATCCTTAAAGATAATGGAGGAGTCTTCAACATTGGCAAGGATTTCTAACCGTCAGACAATCCATACCTTTTCCTTGTGTACGAATTTTGACGTCATAATTCGCAACAAAATTTGTTTGGCAGGAGGTTAAAGCCCGGTTCATACTTCCTGCGAATGCGAATGCGAAGCGAATGTTGACGTCACAAATTCGCAACGAATATTCGCAAGAGTTCAGCTGCCCTCAACTCTTGCGAATATTCGCAGCGAAAACAGAGTTGTGACGTCAAATTCACGTCATATTCGCTTCGCATTCGCATTCGCAGGAAGTATGAACTTTGGGATGCCAAATGAACGCTTCGCAGTCGCGAAAGTATGAACTGGGTCCAATGCCATAGAGCAATGGTACATTGTGTACTACTACAACCACAACGTTGGCGAACACGTCTAATCAAATGGATTACTACTAGGTTACTTTGTTATGAATTTATTTCTATTTGTACTTTGCCTTATTTATTTACAAAATATATATATAACATTAAAAAGCCTATATACACGTAATTATTTTGTTCATGTTACATTTAAAACAAAATCTGTATATGTACATTTTTATAAACTTTTTGTAGGATTGGAATGAATGTACTCTTCCCAAACCAATTATGTACCATCCCTTTATGAAATGTTTCTTGAAAACTAGAGGATTAATGAATGTACTCTTCCAAAAAATAATGATGTCCCATCCCTTTGTCATAATACTCTTGAAAACCAGAGGATTGGAATGAATGTACTCTTCCAAAAAACAATGATGTAACATCCCTTTATGATATGTTTCTTGAAAACTAGAGGATTGGAATGAATGTACTCTTCAAAAAACCATTGATGTAACATCCCTTTATGTTTAACTTTTAAAACTAAAGGATTGAGATTAATGTACCCCAAAACCATTCACATACCATCTTTTGACGATGATTTCTTGAAAAGTAAAGAAGATTTTGGAATGAATATTTTCTTTCACAAACCAATGATGTACCCGTCCCTTTATGCATCAATTGAAAACAAACGCGTATGAGGAACGGTTTGTTAGTCTTTCGTAAAAACATAATGTTCCTTCCCAATACTATATCTTGAAAATCGGCAGGTTTTGGTGTCTGTCATACCATAAAACACGTGGCAGGATTCAAATCAAGTTGAGCTGTCAAATTCAAACATTTTGAAAGATCTCTTTTTAGAACATCTCTGAGCTTTAAAATCTAGAACGATGGAAAAAGATTTCCAGCTCGACCAAATGAGCGAGAACATGTCATCAACTCTTGGGGGAAATAACCGGTCTGTGACCCGCCGCACCGAAGTCTCCACGCGCTCTTTTTGTTTGCTGAATAATTGCACGCGCAGAGAGAGGCGCAAGGGGGATTAATAGCGAGGAAAACGCGACCACGAGTGACATAACTGTAACCTTAAATTAAAGGAATTGTTTAATTCAGTCTTTGGGGAAATTATTTGAGGTCTAATTCCAACATATCAAAATGTGAAAAGGGGAAGGAAAAGAGAGAGAGAGAGGGTGTTTTGGGCATTGACCCGATCACCTACAAAACTTAACCCAGACTCGATTTCAGTAATACTGTACATAGAGATTTGTTTGTGACATCACACTTTGCTTTATTAGCAGTTAAAAACAGGTACTTGGGTGTAATCTTTGTTAACGGGGATGCTATTTGAATTTGTTCATAGTGTGTTTGTTTATCATTTAAATTTTTATTTTTTTTATATTTGCACACTTCTAAATTGTTCGTATTTGTCGATCAGTTTTATGGAAAAGTTTGAGCTCACATGAGTTGACTTTGGTAATATTATTTGCTGTTTTAAGTAGGTCTATTGATTTGATTTGATTTGATTGACCAGCCCCTATTAGTCAGGTAATGCCCATTTGTTTTTAAGCTTCGTACATGCATTTAATTTGTTTGTGTTAATCTACGACCCTGGGTGACATAAATATTTTAAATTAATTGTGTTTCTGGTCATTCAAGTAGCCTGACCACCTGACATCACACTTCGAGGCTCGTGAATAACGCCAGCAGCCTTGAAGTACCTGGCGGGATCCTGCCGGACGTACCTCGCATCCCACTCACCCATGTACCCACATTAGAATGATTACATAGGAACATTATGCACACGCAGCATGCAGCAGACGATCGAAAGTACATGTACAGTTAACTGCTAGTGTAATGACAAACTACGTCTCCGGAGCTGACCAATTATAAACGCAGAAATTGAAAGCTTACGTCGTCACTGCAAGTTTATCCACTAATATCATTGGGCCTGTGAGGAGACCAGTGCCCGTTTTTATCCTTGCGGATAAAGACAAGGGACCAGTCTACTGGTTGTGTTTACATCGTGCCGTAAAAGGGTGAGCTATTAGACACTAAAACATGCCATGACGTTGTGTTACCAGCGCTCACCCAAAGGTTTTCAAAATCTAGAAACATTTTCGGGTGACATCTTACATTGACCACGTCACACAAAGGTTGCGATTCGCAACAACACATTCGTTCCACAACCATTAATAATGTATGAGCTATTCTTTTATATCTAGTACGAGTTAAATTTGTGCAAATATTTATGTCTCATATCAGGTGGGGCTTTTCCCAGCGCTTTGGATAAAAATAGGGCAATTTGAAATGCTCTGAAAGGTAAATACATGTACATGTACAAAGTTCATGGGCAGTGTTATACCTTTGGTAATTACTCCACAAATTAATGACTATAAAACTTACTTGGTACAGAGCACTGAAGAGCTGTTGAAATGGTAAAACATTGGTATAATTGACACCCTCTTTAATGCAATTTCAGGGAAAGCGATAATTTGTCATCAAAAAATTTGAGTGTGAGATAAGTCTTCAGGCATGAAGCCATTCTCAGGAATCAGAAAGCACGAAATTCTATGCAATGAGCCTGGTTTTTTTTCTTTGATTATTTTCTTTTAACTTCGATGACCAATTTTGTCAAAATTTCACAGGTTTGTTACTCTATGCTTATGTTGGGATACACCAAGTGAGGCTGGTCTTTGACAGCTACCAAAAGTATACCCTGCCTTTAACCCCACTGTTCGAAAACTTACTTATTCCACAGAATTTTCATTTTGTGGAATTTCTAAGAACGTTTGTGTGAGCTGGAAAACAAAGTTCCACTCTCACCAAGAACCACGACAGACAAAAACTTTGAAGAACACAGCTACCAGCGCCGAAATTAGGGTGACATTTTAGGGAGCACACTATTTTTTCCTTGGGGGGGGGGGCACATCTAGCCTATAACCGCAGTCTCCGTTTGAATGTTTCTTAAGAACAAGCCCATTTTCCCTTTCAGCCCCTTGTTATGCCACTTTAATCTGACTTGAGTGTAAAAACAAATATGTTGTCTTCGTCTAAATGGAAAAATAATTTTAACAATGCATGTATTGACATTATCACATTAGAGCTGATAAATGTGACAAACTGACATCAATGGGCGGGGGGGGGGGGGAGTTACGCCACTGAAAATTCCACATAAATGTTGTTCAGTGATGTGATAGGCTGTTGAAAAAAAAAAGAACTGTGAGCGCAAAGCACGAAAACTTGTAAGCTCGAAGCCTACTTACAATTATCTTTTGTTTTGAAAGCCCTAATCTGCACTCTGGGGGCATTCTATTTTGTTTTATCTTCATGTTTTGTGTGGTCTTAATACATAAATAAAAAATATTATTATTATGATTATTATTTATCTATTTATTATTATCATTTTTTAATTTTTAAATTTTTTTTTTTGGGGGGGGGGGGGGTAAAAAAACCCGGATTTCCAGAAAAAAAAACCCGGAAAAACCACATCCCTGGAAAACATGATAGTGTATAAAGGCCTAATCCATGTAGTACCATGGCCTCTGGAAAACAACCAATACACTGTGAGAGCACAGCCGGCCAGCCCTACATTATAGTATTCTGTGCAGTACTTCAGTGTATGGGACTTTGTTTATTTCTGTGGAACTTTTTGTGAAAGTTCTGCACCACTATTCCCTTGCAGGGGTGTCATTGCCGAGCGGTGTAGAGCATCGACTTCAAGTTCTGGTGGTTAAGTCATCGGCATCGAGCAAGATGCTTTACTATAATTGCTTCTCTTCACCCAGGGGTATAAATGGGTACCTGCGATCGAGGGTAGAGGTTGATAGTGTGTTTGAAAAAGCCTTCGGAGCGCCACCGGGCAGCTCGGGCTGTATACTCCCCAGGGAGCTGAGGAAGATTACAGGAATGTTGTTGGCCCAGTGACCAGGGCACTAATGTAAAGCGCATTGATACGTTATTGTAAAAATATGTGCAATATAACAACTTGTTATTATTATTGTGAAGAACATCTTCACAACTTTGTAGAAAGCTGCAATTGTTGGGCAGATGTTATAAGTAAAAGGTAGAAAGCATTTATATAAAGAGGTTCTGCATATCAAGAGCCCTTTCTGAAGCCCTGAATCTCATTTCTACTTTGCGTTTTGCTGTCCTCTTATAACAACATTTCAGTTATAAAGAGGTAATTTGGCCAGTTCCTGCATTCTTATTATGACGCGAGACGACTGTGGTTTTGTTTAAATGTTTATTTGCAAGGCAGTAAAGAATGAAAGTTTATTGTAGTGCAGCAGGGTGCTGTACAGAGTCCACTGTACAAGCAAATTTCACAATTTCACAAAAATGGCTGCCCTTGCTTGTTATTCTACCTACATTTAACAGAAACTCCAAACCACAATAAAATCACAAGAGAGTCAAAGCAATGTGTTATTTCCTCTTGACGGGTTTTTTAATATCTCATTATTCAGTTTTTTATAAACAGTGTGTGGCCCAACATTGGCAAACTCGCAGCTCATTATAACAAGTCTCCAAAATTATCACAGACGTAAACAAACCCCGCAAAGTCTCGCCATAAAAGCCGTCTCCAGAGGTTTCCCAACTGAAGAGAGTATTTGGATGGTACAGTACGTTTTGTGTTGATGTAGTTGTAATGCAAGTCAAAGATTTTTTGTTTAACGGTATCGTTTGAGAGAGAGGGTATTGCGTCTCTTCCAGCAGGCGCGGCGTGATCCACCAATGGTCTGTTTGTACAGATGACCCTTGCCGATACCTCTGCTCTTCTTGCCTGCAAAGAAAAGAAGAAAAAAGAAGAAGAAAAAAGATTAGCAGAGCTGCCAATAGTTGCATCTTGCAATCAAGGAGATTTAAAAGAACTACATGTCGACATATAATAGAAGAAAAGTTTCCATAATCAGGGAGATTTTGTACAACAATCAGAGAGATGAATAAGACAGGGATGAGAGTCATTATTGTTAAAACAGTCTAAAACTACATGTTGGATCCAAATTTTAGGACATAGGGCCTACTTGAAATGATGGCGTTTCTACCTTTTGGTAACCCCTAGGGAGGCTTTGGAAGTCAAATGGCTTTTGGGAACAGTGTATTAAGTACAAGTGAAGTAGATCAAAGTGTCAGTCTTTAATTCTTTAAACTTTAATGTATGTGGAAAAATTAAAGTCTTTTTTTTATTTACCAGGATGACATAGAAAGTCTGAATTCAGACAAAGTCTGAAAAATCTCATCCCTGATAAGACTTGAAGGTTTGTATGATGGACAGACAATAAACATCAGAAAATTTACGGTGAGCCCTTCGGCCCTCCTCAGAACCACCATCAATCAAAAGAGAGCTATCTTATTAAAATATCCAATAAAATTGACCATATTTTTGACCGCATGAGGGCGCTGTCATCAGGGAATGTCTTGCATCACAATAGCAGTTTTAGCTTATTATAATTGCCTGTTTGTAGTTTTCTTGCACCAATGAAGAAATACATAAAAAATAGCGGTAAAAAAGTGAAAAAAAAACCCTGTTTGTTTACTTGTTTTTCATCATCAGGGTTCGAAATTAACGGTCGCCCGGTCGCCAAATGCGAGTGAAAACAGCGGCGGGCGAGTCAAAAACCTTCCTTTACTAGCCCGCCGGGCGAGTCAAATAATTTGTCCTTTTCACAATAAATGAGGGGTACACTACAGTGTTAAAATCCCAAAGAGAGATTATTTATAAGTTTGTAAAATGGTTTGGCAAGTCTTGACATTGCTAGATTTAATGATCGCGATCACGATCGTTCATAAGTAAAACACCACGCACGCACGCACGCACACAACCACATGGCAGTGAGTTTCCCACAACGTACCCACAACGTTTGCTCGCCCGCCGGTAGTCCACACATGCACACAGCACATGGTGTATTGTACAGTACAACAGCAGGTCCAAAGTCCATCCTAAACAACATTTCGCACGCTGTGATTGGCCCGTTAAAAACATTAATATTCATAAGAAAGCTTGGCTAGCCTCCAACTCTGTACACGTTCGCGAGTCGAGTAAACAAATGCTGCACAATGTGGCGCACGCCAGCGGATTCTGCACTATACACAGCGTTGGGTTAAGGCTATTCAAGCGGCATTGACAACTTTTGCCGATTGAGGGCGTTGCAGGGCAAAGTTCATTGACTTTTTCTCAATCGTGCGTCGTTGATCGATCGTTAACACGAAGATTTCATTGCAAAGGAAGTTCTATAAAACCGATTCTCAAATCACAAATCCATGAAAATGGCTGTTGATTAAAAAAGGATTACTGAGGGCAGAAATTAGGGGATAAGATAGTCCAAAAACGCAAATTTCCGTGTGTGTGGTTTTTTTTTTTTTTTTTTTTTTTTTTTTTTTTTGATGCTACGAAAATTGTGTGCATCAATACATACGGGCGAGTGAAAAAACTTGCGGGCGACCCAATATCTTGGTTGACTCGTCCGGCGGGCGAGTGAAAAAAAAAGTTAAGGGAAACCCCTGATCATGTGAAATTTATCCACATACGCCCTCACGTGGTCAAAAATACGGCGAATTGGTTATTTAAAAGTCACTACCAGGGGTTTTGATTGAGTAAGGCATTCTGGGGGGGGGGGGTGGCGTAAGAAAATCGTACACCATTGGCAGGCCTTGCCCTAAGTTTTTTGTAAAGTTGCCCAGCGGGCTACTGAATTATGCATTTTACTTGCTGCCAGGAAGCTTTAGTAGCCCTGGGCTCGATTTCACAAAGAGTTAAGATTGATCTTAAGTGCAAATCCATCTGAATTGCTAAGCAAAGTGTGATGTCACAATACAAATCACTATGGTAATACTGACAACTCATCTTAAGATGAATCTTAGTGCTTTGTGAAATCGACCCCAGGTTTCAATTAAAAATAGTTTATCTTTCTGATGTATTTGATGGTAGCGATCACAACCAATTTAATGGTCAAATAAAGGACTTTTACATTCACACACTCAAAAGTAACTTATTTACATTTCAGGACGGGTTCTTCCCAGGTTTTTTCCTAAAAACTTGTGGGGGCATTCTGGACCAACATTTGTTGATGTTTTGCTGAAGCACGCTAAATCTTCGGAATGTTTTCTACTTGGTGTTTATCTTGGTTTTAAAAGCTCTACTGGGCAATCTGGAGCATTCTTTATGGCTTTCTCTCGATTTTTGGGGGCGTATCGGTCAAAATGTGCGCGTACCGGCCTGATACGCTAGCTTGTACATGGGGAGAACCCCAAGTTTATAATCAGGGAGATATTTAGGTTTACATTCAACATGACAGGGAACAAGTTTCCATAACCAGGGAGATTGTTAACTTGGTTCATCAGAATCTGGGACAGTTGGCAGTTCTGGAATCATTTAACAAGCTGCCTTTTGTCAAAGCAATTTTGTAAACACCCCAAAACCAAAAACACAAAACAAATTACATAAGATTGCCAATAACAATAGTTTGAATCATTTTTGCAGTAAGACCTTTGTATTCAAGATTGCAGTTACATGATAACCAAGGAAGCGGTGAAAATTTTTTCCCCACGAAATATGCCTCTGCTTTTTTAACAGCAGACTAAAAGATTTGGGTTCTGGAGGCGACTTACCGGCCGACGTGAGCCCGCGGAGCTCGCGGTGCTTGTGAACAGGGTTGCTTATCCATTGGGCGTCGGGGTTGCGCCTGATGGCTTTGTGGAAGGGATCCAACATGATGATCTCGAAGTACTTGTAGGTGGAGTCCTCGCAAAGCCAGTAGCTGTTCAGGACGCGGAGAGCGCCGCAACGACGTCCGGCACGTTCCTGGTGAGGTCAATCAAAAACACTGGTCGTAACGAACTTGTGTTTTTAAACATCATATAATCCCCATTCATTGTTTTGCCTCTAAAATCTTGCATAAGTATATTGGTTAAACTATTTCAGCTGTCTCATTCTCCATTTTAGGGCCTTTTCCACAAACCTCAGCCGAGACTCCCGCTTGGGCTCCGTCATCACTTTTGCAGCAGGGTACATTTCATTGCACAGTGTTTCAAAAACATTAAACGAAGCCCAGAAGCGGAGACGGACCCAGAGTCGAGGTTTGGGGAAAAAGCCCCAAAGAGTCATAGAACGACATTTTGGAAACTCCTTCTACTGAAGCAATTTTGAAAATCTTGCAGAGCAAAACAAAATCAGCCACTACCCTAGTACCTTTATCAGGCAGGCTACTTGACCTTTGGAGAAAAAAAAGAACGACAATTCTATGGAGTACAACAGCTGACCTAGTCCATATATAGGCTTTTATAGACTTTAGTTCAGGCTACTTAATAACAATTTTGTTGATTTTTCCTGGCACAAAAAAAGTCGGAAATCAAATCAAAGTAGGAAGAAAATCTATTTATACAAGTTTTGGATCAGAATGCTTCGCAGCTTTTTAGAAATCCTGGGTAGAACTTCTATGAGAAAACAATCCCAGATCAGTCAAACTACTGGCAAATCACAGGTCGCTGCATAATGCTACTGGGGCGCCATTTCAACCCTTACCTCAGCGACTGACTGAAGACTACGCTGGAACTTCAGCTGGTTCACACCCTGGTTGGTTGGCTTGCCATAGGTGGCACCCTTGGGTACGGGCCTCTTGCGTCCACCACGGCGCACGCGCACACGGTAGATAACGTATCCTGGAGTGGGGGAAAAGGGTTTTTAAACAAATTATACCTGAGGTTGGGAGAACAAATTCTGAAGGCCGTGACACACACAAGGCGATATACAGGCAACAAGTTCCAGGCAATCTCCAAGAAGAAAGAGCTTGGTGAATAACTATAATTTTTTTTAAAGACAATATTTGTTTGTTTTTTTAATCCATCCTTGACATAAATTTTTTCAATTTTTGATGTAAACTTGGTGGCCTGCCTTGGCGGCCATCTTAACAAAAATAATTAAATAAAAAATTAAAAGGCCCTCATCCTCCTCTTTTTGGAAAAATCAGGACGATCAACTAAATTCGAGCCCTAACAAGTAGATACATTGACCCAATTCTCCGGGCGCCATTATCACAATAACATTGGCAGGGCTGGAATTTGGGGTAAAATTCCACAGGACCGCACTCCGTAGGGCTTGTTGCTAAAAATGTTTACTGGACCTGGGGTCGATTTCACAAAGAGATAAGACTAGTCTTATCTGAAGTTAGGACCAGTAACTGGTCTTAACTTAGGACCAGTCCTATCTCCTAGCATTGCCTAGGACTAGTCCTAAGTTAGGAAGGGTTTTGTGAAATCGACCCCAGGATTTATTTCACAAGACCAGAATCTTCATGAGATGATTTCTACACAGTTTAACATGCAAATTGCACTAAGAGAAGATTTACAATGCATCTCATTATTTTGTCTTGATACTGAACAGAATTGTATAAATACCAGACTCAAGGTCAACATTTGAACACCATTTCTTTCTGTCAAAGATATTACACAGTGGCCATTATTCAATTGAAAAACACAAGACTGCCGGACTTGTCAGGTCATGAGTTTACTGGCCCGAGGCTAAAATCACTGGCCTCGGGCCGGCGGTCCAGTGTCAAATTCAAGCCCTGCTTGGTCAGAGCCATTTTGAGAGTCAGTTCACTCAACAAATTACAACTAAAGTACACTCAATTTAGTTAAAAGTCAGTCAGATACAAGACGTCAAAACATATATTATACTGTATTGTTTCAAACAGAATAAACTTTCAGAGAAAACAAATTAAGCTTCACTGGCTCCCAGTCTGTCAAAGAATTAAATTCAAAATCATTTTGCTTGCCTGGAAAGCTTCGAATGATAGGGCTTCTCACTATCTCAAAGAAATTCTCTCACCATATACGCCAACTCGCAATCTTCGCTCTACAAACCAACTTCTTTTAACTGTCCCTAAAACAACCACTTCCAACGGCGTTCGCGCTTTTTCTGTATCTGCACCCACACTCTGGAACTCTCTTCCTTTACATATCCGAGCTACAAAGTCTCTGGACATTTTCAAAACATTGCTAAAAAACTCACCTATTCAATATTTCTTATGATTGACTTTCTGTTTGTTATTTTTTACCACTTGTTTTTGCCGACACGTTTAAATGTAAATCTGTTTTATTCAATGTGCTCTTATTTCTTTCTAAGCTACGTAATTTGTTACTCTGTTTTTTGTTTGGTTTTTATGCGCCTCGGAATAAGTTTAGTCTTAGATAGATGGCGCTTTACAAGTTTTAATTATTATTATTATTATTATTAAGCTTGAGCAGTTTTAAGAAACTGGGTCCTGCTGATTGGATGCTTACCTTGCTTCGCCCGGTAACCCATACGCCTGGCCTTGTCCGGACGTGTCGGTCGGGATGCGCGGTGTACCGATGACAACTGACGCAGGTTCCATGTGCGGACGCGGGAGAGAAAGCGCATGACATCACACTGCTTCTTCCTGTATAACTCTTGCATGTACTTGTAGGCCCCCATCTTGGCTTAAAGGGGCTTGTCCTGTGGAGGAAATTGAAATAAATGTACACGGTTAATGATCAGAATTGGAAAGAGCTGTGGTGCCCCTTTAAATTGAGGTTCTGGAATCTGACAAGTCCAGCCATGTTCGATGACTTCACCTGCAGGAGGCCTGGCATAACATGGAGACCACTGCCTCAGTGGCCCTGGAGCTTGCTTTCACAAAGAGCTAAAAATTGATCTTACCGTGTATCAATCTTAATACTTCTTAACAAAGTGTGATGTCAAAATACAGATCACAGTGCCAATATTGACAACTCATCTCAAGATGAATCTTAGTGCTCTGCGAAATCGAACCCCCCCCCCCCCCCCGGCTGATTTCACCAAGAGCTAAGATTGATCTTATGGGCGAATTAATCTTTCAACTGCTATCAGGCAAAGTGTGATGTCACAATACAAATCACTACGGTAATATCGACAGATCATCTTGAGATAAATCTTAATGCTTTCACAAAGCACTAAGAATCATCGTATGATGAGGTTGTCAATATTGCCATGGTGATTTGTATTTGGACATTTGGACATCACACTTTGCTTAGCAACTAAGATTGATGCACATTTTAAGATCAATCTTAGATCTTTGTGAAACTGGCCCCCAGGGTCTTGGCCTTGGTGCCCCCTTCAAAAGCTTCCCACAGGAAAAAAAAAAGAAAGGACAATGGCTTTGCCATTTCACAGACGAATTGCCTGTATTCTGCAACAGACCAATCCACAGCAATTGTCATTCAACTAAGCCTGTGACGGTTAAACGTTTAAACGTTTAAACGTTTACAAAATCACTATCCGTTTAGTAAATTACTAACCGTTTAAACGAAACGAAAAAATGAAAAATAAGCCTTTCGTTTTTGCTGCCTTATCGATGTATTTTTCTGCTTGAAACAATTTAGTTTAATTGAAATTGCCCGACAACTACTGTTGATTGGCCCGATTCTTTTTATCTCCGGACCCCGACACTAGAATAATTGACATCCATTTCGGTCCAAACAACCTTATTGTAAAACTACTACAACTAACTCAAACATACAATTTTGTTATACACTTTGCTTTTTGCGCCGCGCCGAAAACATACACACAGGATGCCGCACAGTGTGGGGTTTTATTATTTTTAGAAAGCTGGCAATGCGTTATTAAAAAACGTTTTTAAAAAATGCATTTTTTGACGATCTTATCCCCTAATTTCTGCCCTAAATAATACATTTTCCATCAGCAACCATTTTCTTGGATTCGTGATTTAAGGATCGGTTGTTTAGAACTTCGTTTGCAATAAAATCATCGAGATTCAACGACCGGTCGACAACGCAAATTGAGAAAATTCTATGAACTTTGCCACGCATCGCCCTCTATTGGGTAAAGTTGTTGTTGTTTGAATAGCCTTATCCATGGCTGTATAAAGTACCAATCTGCAGGCGTGCGGCACACTGTGCGGCAGTTCTTTACTTGGCCCGTGAACGTGTACTGCGTTGGAGACTAGCGAAGCTCTCTTATGAATATGGTAATTACAACAGCCATCAACGGCCAATCACAGCGTGCGGAGTGTTGGATAGCTTGGACTTTGGACCCTGCTGTTGTGGACCGTGCGTTGTGGGGCCCGGGCCGATGCACGTGCGGTGGATACTCGGCAGTCAGAACCATGTGGTTGTGCATCGTGTTTTAATGTTTGAATACTTGGGTTTAGAATTCGGGCATGGCTTGTCGGCTGCTCGTTTGATCGTATTAAGTGCGGGCGAAAAACAGTTTGTGTAAAGGAAGCTTATACCAGTGTTCGGCGCTGCCATCGAAGTTGCTTTCGTTCCGTGATTTGTTTTTTTTTTTTTTTGGCAGGGCGGCCAATTATTTTTAGCAGGGCGGCCAATTCTTTGGGAGGGCGGCCGTTAATAGTCAAAACATTGGGACTTCTTTGTACCATGGAGGATTGTCTTTGGTGTTCGTGTATTTTAGAACATTGACTTGCCGCTGACAAACGGTTAAACGGTTAACCGTTTAGAAAAGTTTCGTTTAAACGGATAGTAAATTAAACGAAAGGTCACAGGCTTACATTCAACAGCGCACAGTGAAGGATTTCCATTGTATAGCAGAGCAAAATGCTACACAAAATGAATCACTTGCTACTCAAAAATCATCATTTACTACTCAATATTAGCATTCAGTGTGTACAAGAAAGTAGTCCAAATATTTTTGCTATGCAAATTTCCTTGATGAAATCGTTCCCCGACACAGCTGTACGGACATGCATCTTGCTCTGTGCCACACACACAAATCACAACGCAGCAATTCAACCTGTAGATGTAGTGTATGTGTAAGCGGTTTGGGCAAGCCGAGTGTTTACGGGTGGTGCGTTTAGTCAACGTGTTTTGGGATCTACCATTCTACCGCTCACCTTCATGATGAATCAATAAACGCCACTTTAAATGGCTGTAAATGTATTAAAAATGGCACAGTTGTCCTAATAATTTTTTTTTACAAATTTCACCACGTTTACCTCTCTTTTTAATAATTCAGGGTCGACTAATTCGACCAGCGAGTGAAACAAAAAAAGTGAAGGGTAACTCCTTCTTCAATGTTTTCCAACAAAAATCTTTAGTTTAAAAGTTAAAAACCATACGAAAATTACAAAATACACACTGGACAAATGACAGAGTTTCAATGACGCTGTCATGTCATTTTCAGCCTGTCCAGTGTCACTCACTGTCACTACACTTGTCAGTGTCATCAGACTACAGAGATTAGATTCAGTATTTTCTGTAAAATTTCAACATCCTACTTTTTAATTAATAATTAGTTAGACAATTAAGTAAGTAGTTACTACAGATAGTATCAGATTAACTAAAATGAGATATTGCTTTTTGGTAACACAAGTACGTAAAAATTTCAGTCGGAATCGGCTACTGAAAATTTGTCTGCATTTTAATTTCTTTTTCGGGGGCACAATTTCCATCATTCACAATGAACTCGTACTCAAATTTTAATAGAAATATTGATCGGTACAATTAACAAAGAGGGGAAATTCTAACCGACATTCCTGGTTAGCTAGATCGTAAATTACGAGGGACTGGGAACTGTTATTTTTTAATTCTACGGCTATTGCACGTTGTAATTTATACGTTAGACTCATTACAATACATGCATCTACGTAGCATCCATGTTTCTATTTAGTTCGAGGAAAGTGGTCGACAGTAATTTACAATTTTAACCAAATTATACAAACAAAACATTACAAATATTGACATTTCAATAATCTTCATTTATATCATAATGTACATTTAGGTTTAAAAAGATGTGATGGATATAAATTAAGTGTGATTTATACGGAATACGAAATGCTTCTCACCCCTAAAATGTATACAAGAAACGGAACACACTGAGAAAAGGACGCCCTCTATCGCGATTTTAAGGCATCTCCACTACAATTAGTCTGGCTTCTATTTCCAAGGGGAAATCTCAATAGGAAATACATTGAACAACTCAGGGTTTCTGACTTAGAGAAACAAGTTTGACTAACTCATTTGCAGGGGGTTCGGGTTTACTAGGGGCTATTATGATGAGTTCAATCAACTACAAAAACGAGGTTGTTCAATCCGATATTTCCCGAAAACCCGAAAAGATTATTACCCACAATTCTTCGATGCAAACATGGCGGCCTCCACGTCGTCTACATTTTAAGTGTTTGTCATTTCCGCTTTAAACTTAAGTTAAAAGGCCACCGAAACTAAACATTCTGTTTAGTTTGCTGAAGTAAAAAGGTGTCTCTTCGATCTGCACGTCAGTATTGTGATTGGATTTCCTATTCGTGGAGGAGGACCCTGACAATCATGTTTTTGTATTGAATGATCATGATGAACAGATGAAATACAGAATTCAGAAAACAATGTAAACAACTTTAACAACAAGAACAACAGTGTAAAATGTGTGATGTGTCAATTGATTGACATTGTTATTTATTGTACCGAACTACAAACAATGTAAAAAACTACCTACCTAGCTGACTCGTAAAACTACAAATAACATTTCAAAATACTGTCAGTGTCATAAAGACCAAAAGAGTAAGACCCAAGTAAGTAAGTCATGAAGTCAAACGGGGTCAATCAATCATTGAATTGAAATACAGCTCCAGCACTAGCACTAGCAGAGACCAGGTATACACAGGTTGATTGAAGACGGAAGTCGAAGAGAAGTAAAGACAGACATTTGTTTTTCTTGTGAGAACACACCTACCTCACCTGTGCCTGTGAATTTGATCTGACACTTGACGAGCTCTGGAGTCTGGAGCCTCCATCACACTCTATCTACAAACAATGATAGTATTTTTGGTAACACTGACTTTAGTAACAGTAACAACATAGTCCCCCCGCTAGCATAGGCATGCTAGGTTTCTGGGCAGGGTCTCAGGTGGTAGATACAATACGATCATCGCACTCACAGTCGCAGCTAAACTAATATTCATGAAGGAAAATGCTATTTAATTTACTTGGGGTCGGTCCTCTCATGCATGCACAAGACAAGATGTCTATAATTAATGAGCAAGTGTGACTCTAATTCAGAGCTTAGTTCGTTGGATGTGACAATGTGAAAAACAATATCAACCATGGATTTTAAAACCTGTAGCACTGTACCGAACTTGTGAATTGTAATTCATTGAACGAAATTGGTCTACGACGTATGCAGAAAGTCTGACAGTTGAACCCACAATCATCATGATTTGGGCGTGGTTTTTAGCTTTTATAATTCTCATTGCCATTTGTGGGGCGTTGCGCCTTGTCGTCATTAGAGGGCGCCCTAAGGAGACAACGGGACATAATCCCCAGTTTGTGCAGTTCCAGCGGAAGTACTTCATTGCGTACTTCCTTGCCCTCGCCTCGGACTGGCTCCAGGGACCCTATCTGTATAAACTTTACTATCATTATGGATTTTTGGAGCCACAGATTGCTGTGCTGTACGTGTGTGGACTTGCTTCAAGTGTTGTTCTGGGTACAGCAACTAGCGCGATGGCAGATCATTATGGTCGTAAGAAACTCTGCATAACGTTCTCCATTATCTACTCGATTTCGTGCCTTACGAAACTCTCCCGTAATTACGGTACCCTTATTCTTGGGAGAATATTAGGTGGGATGTCGACGTCGCTCCTGTTTACGGCGTACGAAGCATGGTACATCCATGAACACGTCGAGTCGAACGACTTCCCGAAGGAATGGGTGGCAATAACCTTCTCCAAAGCAACGTTCTGGAACGGCGTTCTCGCCATTGTCGCGGGTGTCGTGTCGTACCTGTTTGCCGAGTTGTTGGACCTGGGGCCCGTCTCCCCCTTCATGATTGCGATACCGTTGCTGTTGACGTCCGGCGCTGTCATCGCGTCATCCTGGAATGAGAACACGGGCAGCAAGAAGGTGAAAATCTCAAGGTCCTGTATGGAGGGGTTGAGACACATCGTGAACTCCCGACGCACACTGCTCATCGGTGTCATGCAGTCGCTCTTCGAGAGTGTAATGTTCATCTTCATCTTCATCTGGACCCCCGTCCTTGACGTTCAACCCTACCCGCCTCTCGGGATCATCTTCTCGAGTTTCATGGCCTGCATTATGATCGGATCCTACCTCTTTGAGATCCTGACCAAGGAGCCGTTCCGGATTCCGGCCTACACCATCGTCAACGGCTCAATCCTCCTCGCCCTCATCTCAATCGTGGCCTGTGTCTGCTCGACAAAATCCTACCACGATTACCGAGCTGTGTCCTACACGTCGTTCCTTCTGATCGAGGTCGCTTGCGGCTTATATTTCCCCTCCATGGGGTTCCTTCGCGGGCGCATCCTCCCAGAGGCTCACCGCGCCGGGATCATGAACTGGTTCCGCGTCCCGCTTAACCTCATCGCGTGCATACTGCTGATGGTCCTGCACGGAGACTCCTCCAGCACCGGTACCCAGCACATGTTCATCATCTGCTCCTTGTTGTTGGCGTTGGCGCTGTTCTGCGGTTCTCGCTTCGCGAAGATGGTCAAGGACGATGAGAATTTGAAACCGGAAGTTGAAAACAAAACTGAAAATGGGAGCATTGATATGGTGGGAGTCCCATGAGTGTCCATTGTGCATTGTGTGTAAAGCGTAGTTCACAATGCGTACAAATAAGTACATGCCAAGCAGCAGTTCCATAATCCCTATTGCATACTTCATTTATCCATAAAATCAATGCGCATTGCTTGGTGTGTACATGATGTACAGTATTACCATTTTAAAGGATTTCACACTTTTGGTTCAAAAACTTTGAACTGGCATTTTCTGACGATCAAAAGATGCATTACATAGACATGCTTAACATTGTGTTAGTCATTATCTTTTTTGTTCAAAGTTCAATTTCACTTTTTTATTTGATTCTTGTTGTACATGTGCATGTGTTGAATGTATTTATAACATTCCGCTCTTGTGTGGTGTGTAGTGGACTTACCGTAGGCATTGACCAATATTTCCCCGAATGACATGCTGAGTTTCCAAAAATGTATTTGTTTTTCTCTGAAATTCACTAAAATATGCGAGCGTGCATGTCCAAGCTTTATTTTTACTCATGAGTTCCAACTGTACTAACTGGTCTACATGTAGCGCACCAATGTACGATGATCGTGTGAGAGCTACATGTAATTAGCAGTGGAATGTTGGTCTGACATCCAGGTATTTAGAGCAAAAGTGACATCGTTAGTGCAGAGTGCTAAATTGCAATCGTGCACATTGTTTTGTACAGTATATTTTTATTAGTCAGAACAGTGATTGGTGTACAGCCTGTCTGACACACCTCTGAAATCTTACTTGTTACGGTGTGTTTAATTATTTTGTATTTTTATTATGGTAAATGGTTAAAGATCAACTTGAACGAAATCACTCAAACTAATTTGACATTTTTATCTTTGTTTATTTCGTGTTTAGTTATTATGTGATCATAGTTGTGAGGTTTCCTCCCTGTAATTGTGTTGAAATTTGATCGGGAAAACTAGCCATCTCTATCCTTTGATTTTTGAATTAAAGTGTTTTTTTCCTAGCGTTGGTGGCGCCCTGCATGGTAACCAGCAAAGACCCACAAAAATGCAACGTGAAATCAACACTAAAATACCAGTGCCTCAGAAAACCAGCAGATAACCAGTCCGTGTTGTGACAATGTAAAATACATCACAGCACAGACTGGATGAATGAAGGTTGTTTATCTTTATTGTCTCGTGCATTTTCGATTGTCTTCTTAGGATTGAGTTTGGAGTGTGTCATCACAGTGCTGTTGTAAATTCTAGTCAATTTATTCGCTTCCAAGACAGTCAGTTTTTTTTCATGAAACTCGGCTTTTTTGCCCAGCATGACACTTGATCAAAATGCTTCTTCTTTTTTTACATAATGAATCAATTTTTAATGAGTTATAGTACATGTATATTCAATATTGTTACACCAGTACACCCTCGTTTACCTTTCTATGTTAAATTTCGTTCAAGTTGATCTTGAATACTAGTGCATGTCGTGTCGAAGGTAAAATGTTTCCTAATAAAGTAAAATGCCATTTCAACTTACATGTATCGGTACCTCTTGTAGATAACATGAACCTAGAATATGTTTTTCTCAATATAAAAACTAACTTCAATAATGTGTTATACATGTATGGCGCTCATTGTGCTGTCGGTTGTGGGAAAAAATGAATACATTTCTCGCTGGGGTGAGAGTCATTGATGACCAAAAAATTTGAAAATGGGTTCTAGACATGCCAGACCTCATGATCAGGAGGTACATGTCATGCATGTGTACATGTTGTGTGTATACATGTACATACTGTACAGTATGTATTGAAATGATAGCGTTTTCACCTTTTGATAATGTAACTCCTGGAGTTACAGACTACAAGTGAGCTTTTGGGAAAGTATCCTTATCAGTGCCAGAGAAGCAGATCAAAGAGCCCGACTTATTTTATTAGGAGAAAAAAATACAGCTTTTTTTTTGTTTACCAGTGACCAGGGTAGACTTTTAACATTCTGAATTCAGATAAAAGTCTGAAATATCTCACTCCTGATAATGACAAGTTTTAAAGACAAAACCTGACGGGGGAAATACTACTCCCAAAATGGCACAACCCAGATTTATCAAGGGTGATGACATCGAGTGAATTGGTTCCTGTAGTTAAGCATGGTAAAGGGGTCTTTTGGTATATCTTTGTAACAAACATACATGTACAGTGTAGTGTATGATATTTTTTTTCAGTAATAAACTTCTTCAAGAGTCGAGGCATGGAACTAATTAGTTGAGATGTTCCTTTTTTTGATAGGATGATTCGGGGCCCAAATTGTAAGAGCTGCTTTACCAGTGTTTACAGCACAACAAAGTAGCTTTTACTGTAGAAGCACAACAAAATGTTGCTTTAAGATTTGGATTACCCGGTACTAGAAAAATACCACATCACCGTCTGTACAGAATCCACTTAGCCTGATCTCGAAAATAAAGTAAGTGTGAAGAAATAATGACAGTGGGAAAGTTTACCTTACACTGCTCAGTGCAGTCTCCATGTGTAACTGGTACATTGTAATTTGTATCCTGCTCATTTTTACTTAGCAAAAACTTGTTCTGACATGTCTGAAGGCATTATTTACAGCTTTTAGGCGACTTTATGAAATTCGGCCCTACTGGTTTGTCAGTCACCTTTGGTGACTGATCTCTACAAATTTGTCACATTTGACATTGTGTACACTCTACAATTTTGAGGGATATTTGTGTGAACCATTATATTCTACTTTTACAACATCTTTCCAACCAAATTCATTTCATGACAAACGCTTTTATAGCCCAAAGTGCCCAATCCAAAGTCAATGTGACCCTTTAACATTGATCATACAAGTATGACACGGACAACAGAAGTCATGTAATTATGTTGTCTTTATTATGACTGTTTATTCTCGTACATTTAAAGCTTGCATCAGCTACAGACCTATCAAAAAATATAATCAGCAAGCAAAAAGGCAAGAGAACAAAAGAGACAAGCCAAAAATCACAGTGACTGAAAACAAAAAATAATTCATTCTGTTTAAATAACATTCCTTAGAGAAATACATCATAACTGTATACAAAAAAAAGAAGAAAAAAAGTAAAGTCTGTCCCGAGCTAATCTGGCTAATCAGGCTGGTGCTCAGACCACTTTCATTGGCATTGAACGAGTGAGAGTATTTCTATTCCCTTGGACAGGATGCCAGTCCATCACAGGTTACTCCCCAGCTCTCACTGGTACCCATTTCTACTCCTGGGTGGAGAGAAGCTATTATGATTATGATAAAGTGCCTTGCTCAAGGACACAAGTGTTGCGACTGACCAGGCCAGGATTCGAACCCACATTCAGAACTTTCAGAACTTGAGTCCACTGCCCTAGACCGCTCGGACACCCCACTCACTATAAACATGATAAACATGATAAACGAAACAAACCAAAATCAAAGTGGATACAAAAATATATAAAATAGTATAGAAACAATCCTTAGAAAAAAACCTGTCTTAAATATGGCATTAAGATGTTCATTTAACGAAAACAAAAATCACAGCAGTGCAAACAAAAAATTGTTTGAGGATTTCTACGTTATAAATATTAAGGAATAAAGGAGTGGCAATGAGGTTTTGAATGGCCCTTTCAAATCGGCAGGGATATGGCCAAATGATAAACGCCACGACCCTGCAAAGTTTTATAAGCGATTGTTTAAGACCGAGTCACTACTCTTTAATTCCAATTCATTATACACTTTTTATTAAAAAGCGTAAAAATAAAGGAAAAACTGTAGGCCTAAACTGAACTTGTCTTTTTATGAAATTGTTAAATTCCTGTCCTCAGGTTTTTTTTGCCAAGGGTCAAATTGCACCCAGCGCTCAATGGTTGTACGTACGTGCGCGTACTAATAGAATTTACATTGAGAACTGTTTGTAACGATTGCGTTACACCCTATTAATGCCCGCGTAAGCTTACGCGGCAAAATGCGTATGGCTATGAAGGCCTAGCACGCTATAGCCAACCAATCTTAAACAGCTGAAGCTGTGTCTCTATTAGCTGTTCATTACCAGGTAAACATGGTCATGTGACCACCAAAAGCCGCAATTTCCAATTTGAACAAAACGAAAGATAACTGCATTCTCATTAAAAAAAAAACTTTCAGTACATACATGTAGATGTCTGAAAAGAGTTAAATATGTAAGTTTGGTTTCTTTATGTTAAACCATACATTTAGTTTCAATAAATATGATCAAATAATTGAATATCAGAGGTATTAGGTTCTTAGGCTGAGTTGTTCACCTTGATTTGAAATTGAATGGTGGGTCTACAATTTATAGGAAGTTGCACAACATCATTGGTTATGGGAAGAGTACATTCATTCCAGTCCTCTAGTTTTCAAGAAACATATCATAACATGCATAAAGGGGATGGTACATCATTGGTTTTTGGAAGAGTACATTCATTCCAATCCTCTAGTTTTCAAGAAACATATCATAACATGCATAAAGGGGATGGTACATCATTGGTTTTTGGAATAGTACATTCATTCCAATCCTCTAGTTTTCAAGAAACATACCATAAAGAGATGGTACATCATTGGTTTTTGGAAGAGTACATTCATTTCAATCCTCTAGTTTTCAAGAAACATACCATAAAGAGATGGTACATCATTGGTTTTTGGAAGAGTACATTCATTTCAATCCTCTAGTTTTCAAGAAACATACATGTATCATAAAGGGATGGTACATCATTGGTTTTTGGAAGAGTACATTCATTCCAATCTTCTAGTTTTTAAGAAACATATCATAAAGGGATGGTACATCATTGGTTCTGGGAAGAGTACATTCATTCCAATCCTCTAATTTTCAAGACACTATCATAAACATGATAAAGGGATTGTACATCATTGGTTTTGGGAAGAGTACACTGTGTACATTCATTTCAATCCTCTAATTTTCAAGAAACATATCATAAAGGGATGGTACATCATTGGTTTTCGGAAGAGTACACTACATTCATTCCAATCCTCTAGTTTTCAAGAAACATATCATAAAGGGGTGGTACATCATTGGTTTTTGGAAAAGTACATGTACATTCATTCCAATTCCAATCCTCGTATGTTTATGAGAGACAATCACAATACTGTTTTTACATCAGAACAAATAAACAGATAGCCTAAAGGAAACAATAATTCACACATATACATAATATAATTTGTTACAGCTTTACATTGGGCAAAGGCAGGAATTGCAAACAGAAGAATATTATACATGATTCATATTTTAACACTAATCTAGAAAATGGTTTTTGGTTTCTGGGGGCTTTTGGCAAACCTAGAATTGGGTTCCGGCTTGGCTTTGGGCTACGTCACCAATTTCGGAGCAACTTGCTTTGTGCTTCAACATCAAACTTTACTTAGCCCAGAGTCTGAGGCGGAGCCTTAACCTGGAGCCTGAACTCTGAGCCTGAATCAAGAGCCAGGAGCCTGAACCCAGAGCCCGGAACCCTGAACCAAGATCATAGCCTCGAGCCTGAACCCAGACCCCAAAGCCTGAACCCAGAGCCCAAAGCATTAAAACCCAGAGCCCAGAGCCTGAACCCAGAGCCCAGAGCCTGAACCCAGAGCCCAGAGTCTTAACCCAGAGCCACAGCCTGAGCCCAGAGTCTGAACCCAGAGCCACAGCCTGAGCCCAGAGTCTGGAGCCTGAACCCATAACATATCCTGTAGGCTGAACCCAGAGCCCAAAGCCTGAACCCAAAGCCCGGAGCCTGGTGCCCGATTCCAGAGCCTGAACCTAGAGCCCATAGCCTGGAGCTTTTGGATTCAGTTTGAGTTACACTATTTCAAATCCGTATCCCTAATTAGTAACACTGTGCACTTCAAGCCACGAGTCTTGTCTCAAGACATTTTTATTTAGTTCTAATCATGGAGGTTGGTTCTATTCTTTCTACACTTCAGAATCTACATGTCCAGGTCTAAAAGTGAATACATTTTACCAAGTTTACAGGAATGCCTTGAAGCAAAACAAAATCACAACTAAAATGAGACCTGAGCCTCAGGCGGAGCCTTAATCTGGAGCCTGAACCCAGAGCCCAGAGCCTGAACCCAGAGCCCAAAGCCTGAACCCAGAGCCCAGAGCCTGAACCCAGAGCCCAGAGCCCAGAGTCTGAACCCAGAGCCACAGCCTGAGCCCAGAATCCAGAACCTGAACCCATAACGTATACTGTAGGCTGAACCCAGAGCCCAAAGCCTGAACCCAAAGCCTGGAGCCTGGTGCCCGATTCCAGAGCCTGAACCCAGAGCCCATAGCCTGGAGCTTTTGGATTCAGTTTGAGTTACACTATTTCAAATCTGTATCCCTAATTAGTAACAATGTACACTACAAGCCATTAGTCTTGTCTCAAGACGTTTTTTATCTAGTTCTAACCATGGAGGTTGGTTCTATTCTTCCTACACTTTAGAATGTATATGTCCAGGTCTAAAAGTGAATACATTTTACCAAGTTTACAGGAATGCCTTGAAGCAAAACTACTAAATCACAACTAAAATGAGACTTGCAATCAGCTCAACCCTTCCAAGTGCATTTTCTAGAGAGTAATCTTCAAGTACATTTACAAAGTTTACAAATGTGTACGTAGTGACAGACTGGCGCAGTTGCATTGTCCATTTGAAATACAACATGTCGCCACGTTTACAAAGAGTGACCGTGTACAATCCAGTGCATTTCATGGCAGGCAAGATCATGAAGATATTACACCTTGGTCATATGAGACATTTTACATGTAGGTCTCTGTGGTAACAAATCACATGAATTCACATGACCAGGGGTGGATTTCACAAAGAGTTAAGACTAGTCTGATCTCGAGTTAGGACGAGTTACTCGTCCTAACTTAGGACTAGCCTCGAGTTTTTAATAACTCCTAGGACTGGTCCGAAGTAAGGACTATCTTTGTGAAATCGACCCCAGGGCCCATTGGCAAAGGGTTGGTGAGCATTTCGTCTGGTGACTTGCTCCTGATTACCTGTTTACATGGTTTAAACAAACAAGGGCCCAGTTTTCAAGGCTCTGACTGGCCATGGAATTCTGCGCTTACAGACACCATTCTTACAGCTGTAAAGGCGGCGAATGATTCTAAAGTCAGATGAAAGTACACCTGAGTTGCCAACATTTGCATCTTGCAATCAGGGAGTTTTTGTACAACAACCAGGGAGATATTTACAATTTGCATTCGACATAACAAGGAAAATGGTTTCCACAATTAGGGAGATTTTCAAAATTTGTTCATCAGAACATGGAAAGATTGGATTATTCTCAAGAGAACTCTCTGCAGAATCGGGGAGAGTTGGCAGCTCGAGTTAAAGCACACACACATACAATCCCTTACATATGGTAGTTATGGGGTACTTCTATTGTTGTTCTATTATTGTTCTATTATCACCCTTTTCTGAAGAAACTCTCTGTGGGGTACCACTAGAACAAAAGAAAACCTTGTGGGGTAGCACTGTTCCATTGTTAACAGTACCCCGTAAGTTGGCATGTGTGAGGGCACAGCTCTGTGTTGAATACACCCTATGGGCATTCCTTTGTTCTTTGCACTTCAAGAAAAAACATATTCTTTAACACTGTAAGAAACACTGTGTGGACGCGTTCAAGTCCCTACATTGTTTGGACCTCTTTTGTTCTCAGGTCCACACTTCCTACATGTATGTAATGCTTAAACATCCAAGCGCGCACACTGTGTTACGTTTCTGTAGACATTCCTTTGTTCTGTGCACTTAATAACAAATAAAAAAATCTTCAACACTGGTGAGAACACTGTGTGGACGTGTGTAAGTCCACATAGTGTTTCGAAACCCTGCCTTGTGTGGTCCTCATTCGTTCTCAGGTCTACACTCCGTACGTTGTGCTTGCCCCCACGCACACGTCTGCACGTTGTTTCAAGCGGGCGCTTTCACAACAACGTAATAAAATAAAAGCATATGCGCTCTGATGGCGAGATCTAATAGTGCATTCTGTGCAAAAACAACTTGATAAGTAGAGACTAGTATGCCACTGGTGTGTGCGCTATAGCCGTGTGCAGCGTGTGTCGTCGCTGGTTCGCGCCGATATTACTATTAATTATGGGCAGCAGCATGGACAGCAACTTTATTCTTCGGTACGTCTCATCGTACATGTCGTAGCTTGTTAGAAACTACACAGCGTGTACAGTGTAGGTTTTATTTTAATGTAGGATTACTATGGGAGAACGAGCTAGCGAAAGGGTTATTTTAAGGTATAAATTTTAGATTTCACACAGTGACCATCACAATGATCTCAAGCAATACCAGATAAGGCCCAAGTTAGATAAGATGCAGTGATTGTTTTTTTTTACCTTTGAAAGTCAGATAAGACGCGTCTTATACGCAGGAAAATAACGTAACGTCTGTAACTGGTACCCTGCTTATTTTCGCTAAGCAGTAAATTGTTAAGCAATATTTGCTGCTGAGGCAGCTCACTGAAATCGGGCCCTGCTTGGGATAGTCCTTTGGACGGATTTTTTTCTTCTTAAGTTTCTGGTAAATCATCTCTTGATAAACTATACTCTCTTGGTGATCAGTGTTTGCCCCGCCCCTTCAAACAGGAGTCGACCCAACTTGCTACGTTCAGTAACCACCCCCCTTATTTATTTTTACAATCAATATCATCACCCCGCCGTGAAGAAATATGAATAAAAAATTAACATTTCGGTTTCATTCATGAATTTTTTTTCTATGTATCAAAACAAAAAAACTCACAGACTCAGATGTGTAAATGGAATCATTGCGTATTTTTTGAGAGCGTTACATTCTTGCCACTTTGCATGCTGCGTAAATTTCATTTCAAGTCATCAACTTGAAGTTTTGGCACCTTAATCAGTTCGTCAGCCAGGGGGAAAAACTGGCTCAAAATTATCCGGCTGCTAGTTATAGAAATATCTGCCTAAAGGTCGCACCCTAAAGGTCGGGTCACACTTTGGTATAAAGTACTCAAAAAATTGATGACCGTTAAAAACTTACTTGGTGAGAAGCACTGCAGCTGTTTGATAGAATAAACTATTTTGAGAGGGGATTCACTTCAAAGTAATAACGGTTTGGTAAAATTTTTCACCTAAACACCTTCGAATCTGAGACACGTTCATGCATGAATCGTTTCTCAGAATTCTGAGGGTTGGTGTCCTTTTGCAAATTCTGCGGCTAGAGATGTGGTTGGTACCCGCTTCCACCTCGCTAAATGTGGATTGATTCGGTGTGGGTACAAAAATGCGGTGAAAGTTTTTGGCTGTTGACAGCTGAAACTTTCACACGTGAATTTTACTGTACCTTTCTTTATAATTTTGCCTCTAAATCAGCGTTACGATGACATAAACCAATCTATGACCCTACCTTAAAAAGCTCAAATAGGTGACCAGCCAAAAATACTGTGTGGTTTATGTTATGACTGGTGCCCTGCTACTTCACTACGTACATTTTCTCTACATATGAATTACGTTGTGGTTCATAAATACAGAGAACAAAGACGCCCCGCGAGTAAATATTAAAGAGCATCTCTACCGCCCTCTGTTGTTGCATCACTTACGCTTTGGTTTTCGTCTTGGCTGCTTGTCGTTGTTTCTGTCCCCGCCCTTTGTCTCTCTTCCTCCTCCCGTCTCTTTTGCTCCGCCTCCTCCTCTTGTCTGAGCTCCTCCTCCTCTTGCTCCATGAGTTGCTTGGCCAGTTTAATCTTCGAGGCCTCGTCGTAGTGTTGTTTCCTCTTCGATTCAAACTTGCGTTTAAGATCTGTGCAGGTGAACCAAGACAATCAAGGGTATTACATGTATTAAACAGAGTTGGTCAGGATAAAAAATATCACTGTTTAGTCTGAAAGCTTACTGATTGTAAAGCTCATACTATAGGTAGAACCATTTTTCGTTGAAATATTTCCCTCTGAAATGAAGTCGTATTCGAGGAAACTGTATCTGAATACCTAAAAAATAAAACCACACAACAGCTGAATTTGGTTGTTACAATCAAATTTAAAAACAATGTGTTTACGCATTGTAAACTGTATGTGGTTTTTTAATATTTTTTCTCCTGACTCACACAATGGATTGAGCCCCAAAATTCACAGGTTTGTTATTTCATTCGGTTGATCACACAACACATGAACACTGTCTGCAGCTATTTTGTCAGCTTCACCATGTTCACCAATCCTTTTCAATACCTTTAAATCAACTACGTAAAAGATCTAAACAAGAAATCTCCCCCCCCCAAAAAAAAAAAAAAAAAAAAAAAAAGGCTTTAATAATAAAAAAATAAATAAATAAAGGCTACACAGCTGTGATTCGAACCCACAACCCCTGCAATCTAGAGCATATACTAGTGTTAGCCGCTAGACCAGCAAGTGTGCCCAGTTTCAATCCCATAATAAGAAGCAAGTACCACAGTCAAAAGTGTAACTGACAATATTTTTGAGGGCACTTTCAAATTCCCTTGCATTTAATTACAGTGTTATCTTTTTTGACAATGGCCAAATAAATAATAAGAAGAACAATGAAAAGACATTTTATTTTTCAGTCCTTGCTCTAATATACTTGAGTAAAACTTAACAAAAATGGTTTCATAATGTAAAAAACACCAACATTTTGATTTAGTGTTACGCTGGGCAAAAATGCAGGGTGTCATGGAAAGCCACTAAGTACCTAGGAATTAAAATGGCACTGTGACGTCACATTATGGACTCAATCCAAACAAGACGAATAGAAAATGCATAGAAAGGAAGATAAACAACCTTCCACCAGTCCATGTTATGGTGTATGTTGTATCTCAACAAAGACTGGTTTTAAGCTTGTTTTCTGAGGCCATTGGCATTTCAATGTTGATTTCACTTTTCAATTTTTATGGGTCTTTGCTGGGAACCATTGAGGGCGCTGCCAACAGAAACTGAGGAAGGGGAGGCTAGTTTTGCCAATAAATTTTCAACAAAATAACAAAGAGGAAAACTTCACACTTATGACCAAGTAACAACTAAACACAAATTAAACCAAGGATAAATAGTCAAACTACACATATGTAGTTTGAGTGATTTCTTTCAAGTTGACCTTTAACTTCCTATCCAGACTGTGGATCAATACAAGAGTGACTCAGCTGACCTTTAGCCTCTGGTGACATCACTTCCTCTTCCTCATCGTCCTCTTCATCCTCTTCCCCAGGTTCTTTCTCCCACCACCGCCTGTCTGTTGTGTCTGTCTCGAGTCTGCAGGAAAAAATTACATCATCAGAGAATGTCTAAAAAATAAAAACTAACTGGAGGTCATTTATTATACATGTCATAGGAAATAAATTATTTATGCTGAGGCACGGGAAGGAGGCCGGCACTCTTAATTCATGTAATTACAAAAATAGTCCGTGAGCCAGAGGCTGAAATTTCACATGTATTGGTACCAACTCGAGCGACTAATTCTAATAATATAATAATAATAATACAATAATAATAATAGGCATTTGTAATGCGCCAAATCAATCTAAAGAGAAGTTCAAGACGCACAGAAGCAGAGACAATGTAAACAAAACAATACAAATAATATCCAGTGAAAAGAAAGCAAAATAACATTTAGGGAAAACATACAAGAATTGACAGTGGAAAGCAACAAGCTATGAATTAAAAGAAATACATCTTGAAAAGGTGAGTTTTGAGAGTAACTTTGAAATTATCGGAAATATTACGAATGTCTTGAGGAAATTCGTTCCAGAGAGAAGATCCAGTGTGTGCGAGTGAACGATCCCCCCATAAGGTGTGAGTTTTAGGAACAACAAGTGAACAAATGTTACTGTTTGAGTATGCACACCCATTATTATTCTAAGTTCTCTGTGCAAATACATGGGCTTTAAAAAATGGCCGTTGGCTTAACAAAAATGGAAGAGACTAAGAGGTTTCAGATTTTACGGCGAAAATCTTTGGGAAAACTGGTAGTAATCTAATCTTTCGGAAAGGCTATCCTAGTTTATGGTAAGTTGTGGATTGTTTGCAACAAGAAAAGTAATATTAGAATTTATTATTCGAGTTGGTATTAGCAAGTGTGGTTAGTTCATGGACTAAAAGGAGTAAGCATTCACTAAAACACTTAAAGCAAAATCCACATGACGACGACGACGTCTGAAATAGCCTGTATCGTCTGCTCAGAACTATAAGATCTTCAGCTGCAATTTCATATTCGTGATGATGCAGAAGGTCATTAAATAAAAAGTGTGTATAAATTTGAAAAAAATAAATCAAAATCGACATGAATGTTTTACAAAGAAAATTAATGTTTCTTTTTGCCAAACAATTACTTTGAAGACCATTCTTGAACTATAAACCCCATTTACCAGAGGCTCCAAAATATGCAAATCAATGCAATTTTATGAAACTCATACAAATTGCACTAATTGACCTTATAGTTCTGATGAGCAGACGATATAATGATCTCCTGCATTTTAATCAATTTTCATCCCGCAATCAAAAGCACACAGTATAATGAAGAGGCACGGGAAGGAGGTCGGCCCTCTAACTAAAAAAGACAAGCATTCACTAAAACACTACTGGTAGTCATGACTACAGCAAAATCTACATGATGACGTCTAAAATACACATGTATATAATAATAATAACACACAGTTCTTATAGCGCTTTATAAGAAACCCGATGGGCATCTCAAAAACGCTCAGTATTTTTCCTACAATGTGTTAACATGGTTGAAGTACATGTATGAGACCTATTCCTTTACATACATTGTACTAGCAGCATGTAATGGTTTACAAGGTGCTGTGGTGTAATATGCTGCCAATCAAACCAGGAACACCGGGCCTAACCCCTTCTCTTTTCGATAAGTGCACTGGGTTCTTTTACGTGCGTTACACAACACACGGGGCCTACGGCTTTACGTCCCATCTGAAGGACGAAGCAATATACCCACACTCTGCTGATCAGAAACACCAGAGCTTGAGTCCGGTGACTCTTAACCACTCAACCACAACACGCCATATTATTGTTATTATTATTATTGGTACTAATGATCTGCCTGCCATGCCTGCACTTGAATTGATTTTAATCCTCCACTCAATAGCACAAAGTACAATTAGCACAACCCAGTCACTAATGTGAAGGGCAAAAGGTCAAAAAACGAGTCTGGCTACATACACACAAGTTAACAACACCCGATTCAACTTGCCCCCAAAACAAATAATATTTATGTGATAAAAAGATGGTTCAAACTCGAAACAAGACTTACAGAGAGCTCTATGACCTTATCCCTCCCCAGTAACTAGAAATTGAAGTATTTTTTTCCCCATGCTATTTGGCTAGGTCTTATTAGGGAACGTGGAATTTTTGAGAATTGTCAACTAATTTTTGGCGGTATAAACAAAATTTGTTTACAAATGACCTGTTGACACTACTCCGATGGCTTCACTGAAGGTTAAAACATTTTCCGTTAAGCAAAAAATATCCATCTATCTATTGGAAAATGAGTGCATCACAAAACTTAACTTGACCATAAAGCCCTTTTTTCACCATATTACCTTTTTGCATGTGAACTCAAATTCATAACAAGGTTAGACATTCTCTATTAAAAGTAAAAATATCTATCTGTCTTTGGCAAAGTTAGTGCCTCTAAAACTTCATTTGACCCTGGAGCCCTTCTTTTCCAAAATTACCTATTTGCAAATTAACTTTTATCCATATCATGGTTCAACCCTGTACAAAGCAAAGCTATCTTTTGCAAAATTAATTTCATTTATGCCAAGGACTCTGCGAAAAGCGAACTTAACCCTAACAGACTTGACCCTTCAATAAACATACTGCCCAAATCCTTCAATATCCTTCAGGTTAAAGTTGTCATAAACCTAAAGTGCCCAAATCCTTCTATTTCCTTTTCCTTATTGTAAATATACATATGAGCCCAAATCCTTCTAAATCCTTTTGTGACAGTAGTTAAATCAACTTTGTGATTTACTGACCAAGCTAACAAAAAACACTTTAGTTGCAAAACAAAAAAGAAAAGTCAGCTTTATTATAATTTCCACCCCTAAAAGCCCAAAAACCTTCAGAATCCTATTTTGGCCAAGCTGCATGAGACATAAAACCTTCTAAATCCTCCTATGTAAAAATAGCCTGATAGCCCAAGTCCTGCTAAATCCTCCCCAAACAAAAACTCATTGTAGCCCAAACCCTTCTAAATCCTCCTGTGCTGCAGATCTCTAAAAACCCAACTCCTTCTTAATCCTGCACTATGGCAATGAGGATATTGAAGGATTTTGGCCCTTTAGGGTTAATCACTGTACTAGCCAAGAACCCCATGGAGAGAAGACAAGGAAGGAAGTTTCAGTTTTAGATGTGGGAGGAAAACCCCTGAGAATTATTCCAAGGAAAACCCACACAACCAGTTAGGGACTGAAAACCCAATCCACACAGTGCCCACGGTGGGATTCGAACCGGGGTCCCAGAGGTGGAAGAAGAGGACAGATACCTCTACACTAACCTGACCACCTAAAATTAGTGCATACAAAACTTACAAATTAGCTTGACCTAGAGGTGTAAGGTCAGGACAGATACCTCTACACCAACCTGGGTCGATTTTACAAAGATAGTCCTAACTTAAGACCATTCCTAGGAGTTTTTAAAAAACTTAAGGCTAGTCCTAAGTTAGGACGAGTAACTCGTCCTAACTGGAGATAAGACTAGTCTCTTAACTCTTTGTGAAATCCATCCCTGGCTACCTAAAATTATTTTATTTTGGTTTAACCCTTTTGGTATTACACCTAAAATTAGTGCATACAAAACTTAATTTGACCATGGACATGGAGCCCTTTCTTTCACCACTTATTAAGCCGGGTTATTTCCTGCGAATGCTTTGTGCGAAGCGAAATCTCTTGCGTCACAATTGGATTAAAAAACAGGGCCTACCGATTATCGCGCCACAGACATTCGCTTCGCAGTCGCGATTCACAAGTTTGAACCGGGGCTTTACTTTACCGATTTGCAAGTGAACTTGAGTCCAGCACTTTACAGTCTTCATCGTCCTCGCTGTGTGGATCGGCGTCAATGTCATCTCCATCTGGGTCTGTGTAACGGTTGTAGGGTGTGTCCGGTTCGTCCACCTTCATGTGGCCGTAGTCCTTGTCCGGAGGATGAAACGTGGCTAGGATGTTCATCTCGTCCCACTTGATACCGTCCCTGTGCGGAACAAAGATAATTAACACTTAAAACACGGCAAAGTTTATATAATAGCTTGTATTATAATAACATGGTCTGTGATACTTGTAACTTTGTTGATCTTCCCAACGATCGTTTTGGGGATGGTTCGTTTCAATGCGCTCTCCACAATTGCACAATGGTAAGTGACAACTGGATGGGGGGAGTCTCTGCAAAAAACCTCAGGTTTCTAATTTTTGGAGAAATCATTTCACCTCCTGATGCTATGTGGGAATGGTGAGCGTAGGATTAGCCAGCAAGGAACCGAGTGAGTCCAGTGTATTGGTAATATTTATGGGGCCAGCTCATAAAAAGAGGTACATGGATATCTTTACATCCAAACCAAACATCCGATTTTCAATTTTAAATGCCAGAATCACTTTTTAAGTAAGAGAAAACTACTTTATTTCATTTCTTCTGGAACAGCCTAATATTTATTTACACTTTTTAATTTCATTTTAATTTCATTGTTGACCCCATTGTTGTTTTAAAACAAGAAATAGGGGGATTATCACGATAATTAATGTTCCAAGCACAGTTAACAAAGCAGAATACGCGAGACAATCGAGGTATCCGGCTGGCACTTTATCTCTATTAAAACATCATCAAGAATTTGAAAAAAGATTTGGCAGAAAAAAAAAGAAAAACAATTTAAAGAACCCCCCTTCTAACACCCCCCCCCCCAACATTAAAAAAAAGTGGCTGCTGCAGTGCAGGAATGGATACGGAAATTTGCAATTTCTACACCCCCCTCCATCATGTCCATGCCCGGAAAGTTGATTTGTTGTGCAAATTTCAATTCCAAGTTCCATACCATATCATTATCAATAAAATTATCAAATCAAAAATTATTTTATATTAAAATAAAGCAGGTTTGCAGTTCTTTTTATTTATTTTTATATATATTGTTATTTTCGGCACAATGTTCGGAAGGAAATCTGGACCCCATGACTATAACTACATGAACTATGACTGGGTATTGACATTTGAAGGCATCCTATTCCTAGTGCTCCTACTACTAGTACTACTGTACTGACTTACAAGTTACAGTACACTGTCCAGGGCAGAGTCCAATTTCATAGAGCTGCTAGTGCTAGTGCTAGCACAAAAATGTGCTAAGCACAATAACAATAAATTTTGCTTACCAGAATAAGGTTACCAGCCAAACTACCATGTCACATGTACAAGTTGTGACTGGTTTCCTGCTAATTTCTGCTTAGCAGGAAATTGTTAAGCATTTTTTTCTGCTTTAGCAGCTCTATGAAATTGGGTCCTGATGACCCGACTACACATGTAAAAAAAACTAAAATGTATACTTACTCAGGCTTGTTTGCTGGATCTTCATAATGCCCCTTCGCTTTGAGAATTCCCCTCTTCGGATTTTCGGACAGCTTTTCTGCCATGTTTTGCCTCTTTCTGACACTGACACTAGGCCAGCAGTATAAAACAATCGATCGAGCTGTTCTGTTTTTTTAGCACAAGTCAAATTACTCACACTTCGGGTAAACAAAGTATACCCACGACTGAAGTCAGCACTAAATTTAGTGCCAGCACCAAATTTGGTGCTGGCGAGAAGTTTGGTGCTAGCACCAACATTGAAAAAACCTTGTCAACGACCGTCATTGACAGTGCGAACGGAATCCTGAGTTCTCGCGTAATTGCTTTGTTTTCAGTTGCAATGTTTTCGTTGTAATTTTTGAAACATTAAGTTTTGTATCATGGAGGTAGAAATAGACCTCCATGGTCTAGTCGACTCTATAGTCAGCACCCGAACTTGCTCTATAGTCAGCACCCGAACTTGCTCCATATAAATAGCTGGTAATTCCAGCTAAAAGTCTCCATGGCCGTACCCAGACTATGATCTTTCCAAACACACGCTTTCCCTATTCAGCCTGGTTAAGCCAGGCTCCGAAAAAATAATACTAAAAGCATGTAAATTCCAGAGCGCCAGTTCAAAAATACGCATATAATTTCAAAGGGTAATTTCGAAACGCAGGCTTTCCCTGTTCAGGCTTTGAAAAAAGTCAAAGCCTAGTCATTCCATTCTGCCGTTTCGAAAATACCCACATAAGTGTATTTTCGAAACGCAGGCTTTACCTGTTCAGGCTTAGAAAAAATGTGAAAGCCTGGTAATACCAGACCGCCGTTTCGAAAATACCCACATAAGTGTATTTTCGAAACGCAGGCTTTACCTGTTGTTCAGGCTTAGAACAAAAATGTGAAAGCCTGGTAACACCAGACCGCCGTTTCGAAAATACCCACTTCAGGGTATTTTCGAAACGCAGGCGTTCCAAGTTCAGGCTTTGAATAAAACTTATGAAAGTGTTAATTCCAGACCGCTGGTTCAAAAAATACCAAGATAATGAATGATCTTTTCAAAATGCAGGCTTTCTCTTGGGGAAAAAAATCCGGTGTACTGTGTGCTGTTTCGAAAATAAGAAGCTTAGCCAACAAAAATCGGGCAGAGCCAGCCAGCGAGAGAGCCGACCGAGATATCATCAAAAAGACATCAGCAGACGTCAGAGCATAGAGTCCCTTGCTCTATGGTCAGAGAAACCGCCAGCAAAAATAATGTTTAACATTTAAATGTGTATCTCATCGCATTCTTAAAAAAAACTTACTTATAAGTTACAATAATTTCGAAATTTAGAACGAAAACTTACTACATTTAGTTTACAAACTTGCTTTTTTGCGGATTTTTTTGGTTTATTGCCCAACATGATGATGTAGATCAGACTGAAGTCAGCACTAAATTTAGTATTTGGTGCTGGCGAGAAATTTTGAGCTAGCACCAAACTAAAAAAAAAACTTGTCAATGACCGTTATTGACAGATTGAACTAAATTTTAGTGCCGACTTCAGTCTGATAGTTTCTGGCTAGACTGTTTGAAGGGCGCCCTCACTCATCGATATTATTCTGCTATTATTTTTTTGTGGGAGTATTTACCTAATTTCAGGAGCATAAATGAAGTAAACCAATAGTTTTTTTCATAGATTTTTGTTTGTTTTTTAAATCTTTCCGTGCTTTTAAACTTTCAGAAGTTAAACACACAAATTATGTAAACTTTGATGCTCTAAAAAGTCTAAACCATTCCCAAACTCACCCCCCCCCCCCCAAGAAGAAGAGTTCAAAATTTGCATAAAGGTCATTCTGGCGAATGATGAAGAAATAACATTGAGCCGTCAGAAGAATGAGGCCGAGAGAGTGATCGTCATTTTTTGGTGAAAAAACATTCTTGAATTCTTCGATTTTCAAAAATCAATTGTTATATTAATGTGTGTATTATACTTATGATTATAGTTCTCTTTTGCCTGATAATTTAGAGAAAGAACGGGAGAAAAAGTCACTCATGTTTTTATATTTTTTTATAGTTTCATTTTTTATAATTTTTTATTAATCATTATTAATTGCTTTCTAAAATTCTATTCTACATTATTGATGATCAATGTACTATTTCTATTCTATATATACTACATTGGATAACTTGAATTGAACAGTCGAGTTGTATCGTATACAAAGACAATGTAGACAGTAGAGCTCGAGGAAGTGGAAATCAGCCATTCACTGAATGATAAATCACTATCAATCAGACACAACAAACATCGTATCGATTCGTAGTGTGGGTTTTTCCCCGGATAAGAAATGTGTCTGTGTGTGTTTTTGTTTTTTGTTTTGCTATGAAAATATGATGATGGTATAGTAGAGTGTGGTTGGGACTTGTAAGTTGTACTTCCCCATCATGCTGTTTGATAGTAAAATACACATTTTTACATTTGAATTAAACTTGGTGAAACTGTGTAGTAATTTATTTTTAAAAAGTGGTGTGCCCAGACGAAGAAGAAGGGGACATTATTTCTATGCCCTTCTTCCATTTCCAGGCGCAAATGATAAAGTACTTTCAATTAAAACGTCTCCTGACAAATGAAAAAAAATATTAAACAAATATATAGGTTGTGGATATTGCGTTACCGGCTGAATTTTGTAAACACTGTAGTGTTGCGCCCTCTTTGATGCCTACTTACATGAGTATTATTGACATTATAGACGATTATCCTGTCTTTGGAGCTACTCGTTCGAGGTTTGATCAATGGCATTTTCCAAATTTCTTTTCTTCAACCCAAAAAATTAACGAATACTCATTTTGTATTACTTGTATAAATTGATTCTTACATTGTACAATGTTGTAGTGGATTAATGTTCTACCTTTTCTTTTTCTGATTTGTGACTCATGAGGATTTTTTAACGGGGAATACAACTTACAAGCCGAAAGTCAAAAATGCTCTGACTCCCATCTCGTGATTACGAAGTCACTGTAACGACGATATTAGCATTAAACCGGACTAACACTTAACACTGTAAAACTTCTTCTAAGTCCTCCCAAAAACAGTCACTGTGCATTTTCAATTCTGTTCTGGCTTTATAATGTTTACGTAAAAATAGCTTGTGCCGGGAAAATATCCACCCTTACAAAATAGTTGAACTAAAGTTTAGGCATGTTAGGTGTCATGTTTCTAATTTCAAGATGTTTTTCATTCTACAGGATTTAAATTGATCCTGACCCATCATCTGCAAAGATGCTTTCCCGATCCTCGGCTCAGGTTGAAGACCGTTACCGCATGCTGAGTGGTCACTGCCCCGACGAGAAATGCCAGACGAAACTCTACTTCCCGTCCTACGACTCGAGCATCGAGTGCACCGGATGCGGGCAGCGCCATGAGCGGGCAGCCCTGAGTAACGTCCAGGAGGTCACCGACCCCGAAGTGGCGCTCCACAACATTGTCCGCAACCTCCTGGTTGGGAACGTCGTCCCGAAGCAGACGGCCGACTCGGTCAAGGTCCTCGGGCTCTCCAACTACCACTGCAAGCTTCTCAGCCCTCTGCTGACGTTCTACGGTATGGACAAACAGGGTAAAGCACAGCCGTTGACGTCGTTGAACCAAGGCGACATGTTCGACTGCAGCATCCTGGGAAGCCGTAGCTTCCTGATCCAGCCTGAGCACATCGGGATTATGGGATACGGGCGTGACCAGACAGGCAGCGCCAAATACCTCAAGGACACGTTGGACTTCATCAACCAGCTGAACGGGAGCGAGGAGATTCTGATCCCGATCCATGCCGATGGGGACGGGCACTGTCTCGTCCACGGCATCTCCCGCGCCCTCGTGGGGCGGGAGCTCTTCTGGCACGCACTCAGGACGAGCCTGAAGAAGCACTTCTTGGCGAACATCAAGAAGTACAAGAACCACTTCAAGGACTTTCTAGACAGCAGTGAATGGACGCAGATCATTGCCGAGAGTGATCCGGATTATCTACCTAGCGAGACGGAAGCCTTCGGACTTCAGAATATTCACATCTTTGGGTTGGCAAATGTTCTTCATCGCCCGATCATTCTACTGGACTCTCTGGAAGGTCTTCAAAGTTCAGGAGACTATTCCGGTAACACCAATTATCTTCAGAAATGTTCAAATCAAACACTGTAATAGACAGCATGTAGTAATAATCATAATGTTAATAATAGTCTTTTATAAAACGATGTTAGGTGTTAGGGCCCTGGGTATTTTACAGAGATGAAAATACCAAGAGAAGAAAACAAGAAAAGAAACCTCAATCCAAAAAAGCCAGTCACACATAATAGAGCGTTGCAAGGACTTAAACATGTTTAAAACCGGCAGGGTCATGACCGTGTGATAATGGACCGAGCCAAAGGCGAGGTCCTTTATCGCACGACTACGACCTGCAAGGTTTTTAAATACATTTAAGACAAAAGTCACCACTCCTTTCCAGTCGTTCTATTCCTTCCATTAAAACATTCGAAAACCTTTTGAAATTTGAAAACAATTCTGACAATTTAGCCTCAGCTCTTCTCGACTCTGCGTTGCATTTCTGTTACGTATGCGTTGGGCACTATAGTAGCTCCTTATGTGCAAGTTTCGAACTTGTGTCCTTCAGTTTTTAAACTATTGCATGCAACTTTCAAACCTGCTCGAGCCAATTATGTGCCATTCCAACTTAAGTTGGGCCCTGAAATTTGTGCACTCCGCGCAATCATCTGATAGCGCCCTCTTTTGACTCGAGAAGTTCAGGTCATATTGAAACACTGCTAATCGTGTTTATATGGCACTTTTAAGCTAGACCAGTGGTCACGTGATCTCCTCATTGGCTAATCAGAATGGATGAACTGTCCCAGGTATTCATAAAATAATGATTAAAACTCAATGATAAATAGTACCTTTGGGAGTTGTTTACACATACATTAAGTATTCCCTTTTCTTTTGCCCACAACCCCTTTCCTCCCCCCTCCCCCTCAGGCGTATTTTTACCAGCGTTTGTTCCCCCCGAGTCCTGCAGTGGGAAAGACGGAGTTCTCAACAAGCCATTGTGTGTTGCGTGGAGCAGCTCCGGACGCAACCATTTCATCGCTCTTGTAGGGGTGAAAGGTATTAAGAAACTGATTTTTATCGATGGCAGTTAGTTCTCCTTTGTCTTGCAGATGAAAATACTTTCCAATAGACTGCTTGCATTGGCCGCCATCTTTGATGAAACGTGAACGCGTGAAAGACTATCATTGGCTGAGAGTCGTGCGCAGCGCGTATATGCATGCACTTTTCCATTGTTTGTCATCAAAGATGGCGGTCAGTGACGTCATGTGCAATCGATCTATTTGACAATTCAGAAGTTGCTGGGATTATTTCAACTTGTACTGTCTCTGGAGGGTTTCTGGCCAAAAAACACTGGCAGACTGGGGGTTAGTGTTTAAACGACAAACTGATGCTTTTGCTTTGATTTGTCACAGGACGCCCGCTGCCCCGGCTGCCCCGATGGATGTTAACCAAGGCCTGGGGAACTCCCCATGAGCTCATCGACTCCTACATTCAGTTTGACGAGGACGACATGTGCACCGTTGGAGGCAGCAGGTCCCTACCGGTGAGATTTATTGTCCTTTCAGGTCAAGGAAACCTTGTGGCATGTTGTGGCCGAGCGGTCTAGTTCACCGGACCCAAGCTCCGGTGTTGTCAGCAGCAGGGTTCGAATCCCGGTCATGACACTTGTGCCCTTGAGCAAGGCACTTAACCATAATTGCTTCATAAAAAGGTTGGGAAGGTAGTGCATTCAGCTCTACCAGCCAGGTTCCTAGTGGATGATACCCATGACTACATCCTTACGGACTGTCAGACTTTGAAGGGGGTAACCCTGTTTCAGCCCCAGGAGTAGGTGGCAATGTGCCTCTAGTGACATTTGATCTGGGTTGACAGCCCAAATCAGTTAAGTGTAGCCCTCACCTTGAAGTGGCCGTCCGGCCTTGTGAGTTGGGCGATACCTCATAAAATGAAATATAAACAAAAGAAGTTTGAAGGTCAAAAGGTCAGAGCGATGAACACAGTGTGAGAGGTGTATGGTCCTTTGCGAAACCATGGCTTGGTCTTCGGCTTCGGCTCAGGCTCCCTCCAACTGTTTGAAACCCTGTACCAAAAGCACACGTTTTCAAAAAATCTAACAGGGCCTAATAATAATAATAATAATAATAATAAAAATGTACAAATGGGTAACATTGGGTACAAATGGGTACCAGTGGGTACAAATGGGTACAAATGGTTACAGATGGGTGGGAGGGGGACACTGGGTTGCTCTTACTATTTCGGCAACAAGCCAGCAGGACCGTTTAGTCAATTCATATCACCAGTCCACAAGTTTTGTCACTGTTCCACTTTAAAATATATTTTTTTTCCAACACTGTCATTTGTATCGGGCTTGACTTTGAGATCATAGTTGTGAATATTCACAAGACCATGAAGACAGGGACCCAGACACAAAGTAAGTTGTACAACCAATATTGAGGTCTCAAGACCTAAAAACATTTTCCTGAATGTCGACCTACTGCAAGTGTTATGAGGGAGTGTGGTTTGTCAGGTTTCTCTGGATCCCAGGTTTTTTCAAAATCTCCTCGAGCCTTTGAATTTTTTTTTAAACGAAGTAAAACAATCACTAAAGGGAGAAAGAAAGATTAAACAGAAAATTGTGTCCAAGCCTGTAGTTGTGTATTTCTGGTGATGCACAGAATCTGTACACCTCCTGAGTTGTAACATCTGGGAGATCCTGGGTCTAGAATAAAGGGCACCCCTGACCCCCAAGCCATTTTTCAGGAATTTTCACATTCTTCAAGTCTCATACCTGGTTTAGAGTATCATTCATACCTCACTCTGGTCCCTACCTTCCTTCACCCGACAGGACAAGTATGTACAGAGGCTGGCAGCAGCCATGGAGGAGGTGTTTGTGGAGAAATATCACCTGCAACCAGCGGTAGTTGCAGATGTACATCATTATATCTACAAACGAACTGGTAAGGAGCGTCGTGGTCAAGACCGCAAAGTCCGAGATCGAGACCCGACACTTCCCCATTGAGACTGAAACCGAGACCTTAAAGTCAGTGACTGAGACGTCCCTATCAAGACCATGACCAAAACCTCCCTATCGAGACCATGACCGAGACGTCCCCATCGAGACCATGAATAAGACGTCCCCATCAAGACCATGACCAAGACGTCCCTATCGAGACCATGACCAAGACGTCCCTATCAAGACCATGACCAAGACGTCCCCATCGAGACCATGACCAAGACGTCCCCATCGAGACCATGAACAAGACGTCCCCATCGAGACCATGACCAAGACGTCCCTATCGAGACCATGACCAAGATCAAAACCAAGAAGAGAAATGTCAGAGACTGGGACCTCCCCATCGAGACCAAGTTCAGACAAATCTACACTGGAGACAGTATAAAAATAATCAAAGCCAATTTTCTTTGTTGTCAATCGATTTTGAATACTGAACCACTTCTCTTTCCCCCATATAATGGCTTTGCTCAGCCTTCACTACACTCCGAGTGTTACATAGCCATTAAGTAAAAAGCGTGACCATGCTACGTCGCCCTCAAATTAGGCAAAAAAAACACCCAAAAAAAACAACCAAACACCGCTTTCATGTGACGCTGTCAACGATTTGTTATTCTTTTTTTTAATACATGTTTCTGGGCGAGTATGAAATTAAAGTTTTGAAATGTCTGGACATCAGACCCTAAAAGAATCGGTGTGCTCCGAGACTGGACTTATTTGGGTATATGTACGTCCTCTGAAAACATGAAGAAGGACTGGTCGCCAGTCTGCTTGCCGCAGTCACAAGTCTCGTTTTAAAATTTGCTTCCAGGCGTTGTCGGAGTTCACCAGAACATCATCATTGAGGAAACCCGCCATGCCGTGGAGAACAAGCAGCTCTTTCGTTGCCTCCTGTGCAGCGCCCTCAGTCAGATCGAGAAGAGCAACATCCCGCTGGAGTGGCTGCGACAGGGCGGGGAACTGTACGACCTCGCTAAGAAGCTTCACGGTCGGCTGCAGGAGGGGAAAGTCTATGCTTTCCCACTGCATGGTGAGAATTTGTCTTTTTTAAAATATTCATAGATACCCAAGGCAGGCTATCCATTTTGATTGGTCAAGAGGAGATCATGTGGCCATGTTTAAACATGCGATATGAACACAATGAGGAGTGTTTAAACATACATACAGTGCGCAAGCTTCCGTGGGTGCAAATTTAAGCATAGCCAATAAATAAGCGTACTCAATAAAAATCTTTTAGTATCTGTCGAGCGTTGCATGCAATTTGACTCTTTGTGAGCTGGAGGACATGACAGGAATTGAAGATTTACAGAAAAAGTTTCACAGATTTTCATTACGCTTTTTAACTGAAAGAGTGTTTATTAATAACAGTGCTAATTGGGAGGCTAATTATCCGTACTACAGGCCAGGTATTACACGGAGGTGTGATCTGGAAATGACTTTACCATTCTCCAAGTGGCCAGCGACACAGGTGTGGGCTTGAGAGAACAAGTTCTGAAATCTGAATGTTAATGAGCTCTGCAGAAGAAAACTTTGTAATGGACTTGTTTCCAAATTGTTTACAGAGCTGAACTGCTCCTACGTTGCGTCTAAGGATGAACTGGTTCCGGATCAGTCTACGATGAGGCCGTCACAGTGTGCTTGGTGTCAGGGGTAAGACCGGTCAGAACCCAGACCTAGAATAGCTCCTAAAGAATGACTAGACTGTGCTAGAGCAAACTTACCTCACTCGGGGATTGTTGAAAGATCTTCGCCCGATCTATCAATTCCACTCTACGACAGCATTAAGAATTAGTAGGTTACAATGAAAAATCAAGACAATTTTAAGGGAGAGAAAGTGTCTGCTCATATTTCTCTTCAACTGGATTAGATTGTAAGATGGTGGAAAGCAAGATACAGGTAGGGAGTTCAAAAGTGTAGCAGGACGAGGGGAAAAAGCTGTTTGATTCTCTCACAGTTTCGGCCTGAGACGGTACAGTGAAGGGGTGAGAAGTTGCGACAAAGCATGTGCTGCGAATGAAGGTGTGCACAGAAGGGAAAACTAGTGAGAGATCTTCCACACACTTTACCATAGAACCTGTAGAGGAGGCTTAATAAGGAGACAGAGTGTCTAACACTCAGTTCAGACAGGTGCTCCAGAGTCATGCCGAACCAAATAGATTAGGACTACACAAGGTGAAGGCTACAAGAAACTAGTGAGAGACCTTCCACACACTTTACCATAGTACCTGTAGAGGAGGCTCAATAAGGAGACAGAGTGTCTAACACCCAGTTCAGACAGGTGGTCCAGAGTCATGCCGAACCAAATAGATTAGGACCACACAAGGTGAAGGCTACAAGAAAAATCCAGACAATTTAAATAGAGATAAGGTATCTGCTCACATTTCTCTTCAACTGGAATAGATTGTAAGATGGTAAAAAGCAAGATACAGGTATTGAGTTCAAAAGTGCAGCAGGACGAGGGCAAAAAGTTATTTGAATATCTTGTAGTACTGGCCTTTGGAACAGATACAGCGAAGGGGGTGGGAAGATTCGGCAGACTAATGTGCATGCAAAGAGCTATATTACAGAGACTGGGTACTGTCCAGCTGTGCTCAGTGTCTCGGAAACTCCTTGCCAGACGAGTTGAGGAATGTAAAGATTATTTCCTCATTCAAGTGCCATCTTAAGACACATCTGTTCCATCTCTCATCCAATTTACAAGTTTTAACATTTTTCTTTGAGTGGCACCTTTGAATGGACAGCCAGATACCAATATTTATAAGTGCTTTGTTGTTATTATTGTTATATGCAAAAAAAAGTTATGTTCTAACATTTCAACCCTAGCAGAGTCTTTCTCGAAGGCTAAATGACAACACAGCATCTGTAAATAGTAGACTGGTGTGACAGAAGCAGTCGGGTGGAAATATACGAAGAGAGAGAGAGAGAGGCAGAAAGCTCACAGAATAACCAAGGATTGAACAACGAAGGAGACGAAAGGGGAAGGGGCTAGAGGATTGGGGTGGTTTAACTGCAAGAAGTTAGAAACACAAAAGACAAAATCAGAAGTGGGAAGATGGAGAAAAGGAATAAATTAGTGAATAGATAGACTATTATTATTGTACAATGTTTTTGCTCTGGCGTGATGCAAGCATTGTTGTCCACTGAACTAATTGCAGGAAGCAGCTCCGTCAGATCCAGTCAGACGGCAGCGTTGTCTACTTCAATGGAGACCGTACCACCACACCGGCTCCCAAGACCAAGTGTAACTGCGGGTTCAAGCACTACTGGGATGGGCAAGAGTATGACAACAACCCAGCTATGTAAGAATTTTATTCTGGTGGTGACGAAGCCAAGGACTCTCAGAAAAGCGAACTTAATCACTGTGCTAGCCAAGAACCCAATAGACAAGGAAGGAAGGTTCAGTTTTAGATGTGGGAGGAAAACCCCAGAGAATTATTCCAGGGGAAAACCCACACAATCAGGTAGGGGGACTGAAAACCCAATCCACATAGTGCCCCCGGCGTGATTCGAACCGAGGTCCTAGAGGCGGAAGGCAAGGAAAGATACCACTACGCCAACCTGACCACCCTAACAATCTTTAAAATAAGTAAGCTTGATTACAGGCTGATGTTGTGGAGATTTTATCGTACGACAAAGAAACACAATCAAGAAGACCATTTTGCATGTATAGATACTGATACTGATACTGATAGTTTCTGATACACATGTGTTTTGGCACTTGGCCAGGAGAAGAGTTGTAAGTTATTGTAAAAAAAGAAATTATTTTTGATTGCTCAACTATGCAATATGCGTATAATACTGCATTCCGTACATGGCTGTCATGACTTGAATTTGAACCGACACTCTGACAACTCGGCCACCAGAACTTTAGTCCAATGCAGTAGACTGCTCCGTTAAAAAGTAGTGTCATACTTTGGTAAAATCAAAAATCAACAGAACAACAAAACCCCCCCAAAACAAAACCAAAAACAAATTGTGTAATTTCTATCTGAAAGCTTACTTGTTATAGAGATGGTAAGGGAAGTAGGCTTCCTGTGAAATTATTTTGTCTGAAATGCCCCAATTGAATAGAAAATCAATAAAAACGTTTGAATCTGAGAAACGATTCATGCATGAATCGTTTCTCAGATATCTGAAGGTTAGCGTCTGTTCACGAATGCTGCGACCAGAGATATGATTGGCACCCGCTGTCACCTCGCTAACATTGGTAGATTTGAAGTTCTTGTGTAAATACTGTGACAGATGTTTGCTGTTTTCTCCACAGTGTTTCTAGACTCTGTACTCAGCTGAAACAATCACATTTGGCTGTGATTGTACCTTTCTTGATAATTTTTCCAATAAATCAGCATTCGTTGGAAAAAAAAATAATCTATGATTCTACATTTAGTTATCAAAGACGTATACACGTTACTAATCCATCTGTCTCGTCCTTTTTTTTCTCAAAAAGTTTTCCAGTGTCCTTGAAGTGGAAGGGTCAGTTCTTCACGGAGGACGTGATGTGGTTCCAAGGGGAGTCGAACACCGCCCTCAACAGCAACGCTTACAAGATCGCCTCAGCCCTGGTCCAGAAGCACTTTCCCGGAGAGTTTGGCAGCGAGAAGTTAGTGCAACAAGTTGTCCAGACAATCCTTCAGAATGTGAGTGAATTCTCTTTTACTTTTTGTGTGTTATGAGGATAAATTAAAATGACATTTTACACCATTTTAATGTGAGGTTAGCCATGGTTAGCAGTTAGAGACTTAATTTTATTGCCACTTTGAGAGTGTGGGTTCAAGTCCCGGTCTTGACACTTGTGTCCTTGAGCAAAACACTTGATCGTTATTGCTCCGTCCTTCGGATCCTACGTAAAGCGTGTTGTTTTAATGCACGTAAAAGATCTCAGTTACACATGTCGCTAAGAGAATGGGTTTGCCTCGGTGTTTCTGGCAGTGGCTGGCGAGTGTGCCGCAGCACCTTATAAATCACCAGAAGGTGCTTCAATGTACATAAATGGGTCTCACAGTTCAAAACATAACTCTGCTCCATTTATAGTGCTACCACTACCGTCTTATGTTTTATATATCAATCTGAATCATTTTAGTAGATGTTAATTTTTGCAGCGGGTACTGCAACGATTTTAATAGATGTTAATGCCTCTAGCCATTGGGCTAGCTCGGTGGTTCTAGCGGTAAGACATCTGCTCTAGCAGTGCAAAGGTCGTGGGTTCGAATCCCACCCGAGCGACCTGCCTGTAGATTTTTTTCTTTCAACAGAACAGAAAAGTAGTGAGTATACAGTGCTTAATACACATCGGTGTAAGGGTCAAAATTAAATTACAATCTAAATCATTATGCACTATTTTGGACACATTATCTAATGCGCTGATTCACTGACTTAAGATCACAACATTTGCTCTTAAATAGACTGCAACGCAAGAGGAAGAGTATCAGCCAATCAGCTTGAAGGACATGCCGAGCACAAGCAGCTTTGACCAGTCGGCGTCGAGCTCCCCGTCTGTTGGGGAGCACACTCCCGAACATCACAGGGGCAAATCTGGACCGGGGGGACACACTCCTAGACCCCGCTCGACCGACCTGGACGACCTCGTCGACAGAGCTGGATCACCGGGGAGTGGCAGGAGTTCCCCTAGGACGCTGTACCCCAGAGACAAGAAGGGACCCGTGCTGGATGATACGCCGTCGAAGATCATTCTCACTGGGTTTGCGGTAAGTGGAATGCCACTCTACCATAATGGTGGTCAGTAATAATATACAGTAATAGTCATTTGGCAGAGAACAGTTTGAGCTGAGAAGCTGAACTGTGAGGGACACGGCAACAACGTGTTCCACAAGCAGGCATGCAAGGGCACCTTTGGCAGCCAGCGTCATTGACCCATATACGACCACGGAGCACAGTCTGAAATCAAAAGTGTTTGACTTTTCCAGAGTGAGGAAAACCGGAGGGCTCGAAGAAAAAACCTCGTGACACAGAAGAGAGCCAACACACAACTCTACTCACAGATAGCCGGGAATCGAACCAGGGCCACAGTGGTTATCAGTAAAGAAGCTGTAATATAAACATTCACCCTGGAACCCACTTCCCCCAAGGCCAGTGATCCTGACCCACAAGCCTACTGCTGGTGTCAAACAACAGAAATGCTGAAGAGCAGAGAGAAAATCCTACTGTTTCTTATTCGATTTGTCAAGATATATTCTGTCGATTTTTATGATTCAAAGTTGCTATCCTATTAACATTTAACACTTTTCCCCAAAACGTCACACTATAAACAACAACCTGTGAAATTTGGTGGATATTTTTGTCTGTGATCTCACAGGCAGTGACACCCTTAACCACATGTTTACGCCTCTTGAACTTTTGATCAGATAAGAAAGATCTTGTTGAAAACTGCTCATTCTGAAACCAGTGAGTACCAACCCGAGTTTGTCACAGGTAAACTCGGGTCTGCTTTTAATGGGTGATTCACGTAATGAATGTAGAAAGGAATTTAAACTTTTGTTTACGGTTAACCGGTTATAACGTCCCAACCCTAGCAATAAAAATAGATGTATTTTGTTCCTTCACACCTATCTGCTTCTCAGGCCAAGACGCTCCACAAGGAGGAACTGGATATGAGCGAGGCAGAGAGGAATGTACGGAGACGGATAGAGGAGAGAGCGCCCTCTCAACAACACAAAGCTTCATCGTCGTCATCACCGCCATCAGAGGAGTCAAGAAAGCACAAACAATCGCCGGGCACCGGAGAGAGCCGTCGAGACAGTGACAGTGACAACAAGATCGTCCCAGTTGACATGGATACCGGTACATCGGCGACCAAGGACGCACCCAAGACGAAAAGGATCCGGCTGACGACTTCAGATGGAAAGCAGGTAAATCTCAAAGAGATTCTCAGAATATTATTTTGCAGCTGCTTGTGCCTAAACGCACAGACAATGTATCAATTTAAGGTAGCTGGTACGAGCATGAAACCAAGGTAATGCAAAGCATATAGCCGAACACCAACCAAAGTGATTCTGTTTATAGTGCTGTTACTGTTAATTCACATAGTCCGGTTCTTCAAAATATGCATAAATAGTTAATTATGTATGAGAGACTAGGTGCCACGCCAAAGTTGAACAGCCTAAGCAGTTGCCCTAGAACATGAGTGGAACATTTCTAAAATGAATGGCGAAAGAAAAATCACAAATTCTGATGATTATTACCGTTTTTCTTCATTAAAGGTATTTATTAATGGCAAGAGCCGAGCCAAAGGCGAGGTTCATTAACAGCAGCCAGCCACTAACCCGGCTTTACCACCACCCAGTGAACACCGGCTTCCCACACTGTTATTCCCTCATTAATATCAATGGTCTACCCCAAATGGCTACCAAGAAAAAACAAACTATAAGCAAAATTTGTCAATTTGGTAATTTTTTTGTGTTACTTCTGAAACAAGGCAACGCTTGTCTTGGAGCCAAGCACAACGTTTTTTGAGCTCCAAGGAAAAATTGAATTGGAGCTGAACGTCAAAGCGGACAGCCAGAAGATCCGGTATGGGTTCCCTCCGAAGGAACTGACGGCACCCACGGAGGGCCAAGAGAGTCAACCGGTACCCCTGCAGAATGGCGACAGGGTCACAGTGGAGGTCGTGTCATCCAAAGGTGAGACATGTGGACAAAGCGGGTAGCTCAGGGGTGTGTTTTGACGACCGTTAATAGAAACAAATCTGTTGAAGCAAAATTCACTGACCAAAACAATTTCTGAGATTAATAATAATAATAGTGGCTTCTTATATAGCGCGCATATCCATCACTCGGTGATGCTCAAGGTGCTTCAACATTCAGTATTTTCCTGCAAGGTATTTGGGGCAACATTTCTGAAGTATGAGACCTACTCCTTTACATAGCACCATGTAATGGTTTACAAGGTGCTGTGGCGCAATATGCAGCTAACCAGGAACATCGGGGCAACCCCTTCTCTTTTCGATAAGTGCACTGGGTTTTTTTTACGTGCGTTACACAACACACGGGGCCAACGGCTTTACGCCCCATCCGAAGGACGAAGCAATAATGGTGTCTTGCTTAAGATTAGTTAGCTTTTCAAAGTCATTTGTTAATTTTGTTTTTATCACAGGTCAGCCTATGGACACGGAGTTATCGGACCGGTCTCAACATTCATTGAGCATCATCCCTGGCTCTTCCACTTTCCCAGAGGTAGGATCAAATCGATTTTCAAATCGGGAGGAGATCATGAGGGGCATGGAAAGTCTACAACAGGAAACAGGTACAAGCCATTCATCAATATGCAAATTAATGTTCATTTATTCATTGGCATTCTTCATCTTCTAATCCACTTATTAGATCTAAAAGTCTTTTTCAACAAATTGATATGCAAATTCATGTTGATTTATTCACCAGGCGACAATCAGTTTGACTTCCCATCATACTTGATATTTCTGAGGTGTTTCAACAAACTTATTTTTGAAAGTTGTAAACCTACCTTCCTACTTGGGAAAGTAGAATTAACTGTTTGCAAACTGCTTACCAACCAAAAGGTTCTGTGGTATGAATGCAAACAATAGTTTATGGCCTGATGTTTCGACTCAAGCAGAGTCTCTCTCCCTTCCTACTTGTTAGATCAGTTCTTTCGCATTAAATTGGCATGGAAATTTATGTTAATTTATTCATTAGGTGACCGTTGTAACCTCCTATCCATCTTGTTAGGTCAAAGGTCTTTCTCAACAAATTGATGTTAATTTATTCATCAGGTGACAATCTTGACCTTCGTTCTGATTGCTTCCTGCTAAAAGTTAGGCCCAACTCAACAAATTGAGATGCAAATGGATTTTAATTTATTCATCAGGTGACAATGTTGACCTTCGACTCTACTCGCTGAACCTGATGGCGACTCTAACCAACACCGATATGTGGACCTACGTCCAGCAGCACAGTGCATTATTTGAGAGGGGTGGTACGTTCTATGCTATCGTGGAGAGGGACTTGGGGCTAACGGACGGCAGTCACTTTGTGTTGCCATCCATTCAAAACAAGGTAATATTTTGGTCTCCCCACTTTTTTTTCCCCTGCCTTTCACCTCTTGGGACCCAGGTTCGAATCAAATTCACAGGCATATTACTCGGGAGGGATTCCAACCTGGCGTGCTAGAGCAGATGTCTTACCACTAGACCACCAAGCCTGCCTGTAACTAAAAGCAACTTTGAACCCTATATTGTAGCAGCGGGAACCCGCAACAGGTTTAATTAAATTTGCATCGGGGATTTATAAAGAATACTATTTGTGTTTACTCGTACACCGATGTGTGTAAAGCACAGTATACTAAGTACTTTCGAGAGTCCTGTGAAAAAACAAAACAAAACAAGGCATATTACTTGGATTAGATTGGCATTCTAGAGCATATGTCTTAACCCTTTCCTTACCATAGGCGACTTAAGTCGACCAAGCTTGCACACAAAAAAGCACTCAAGCCTGAGCACAAAGGCCATTTGTAATAAAGTTGTAGTTTTGTCCATGTTCACCCTCCATACCCAAGCTTACCATCATTGGAAAGAGAGAGATCGGATCTTTCCAATGGTGGTAAAATAAAATAAGGTTGTTATTATGCAATCTCTTCAAATTGGAATAGGAAGATCCGAAATGCCAAACACCTACGGAACGCCATATGGTTGTGTACAAAAAAGTGTTTGAGATTACAGATTGCACTGAGGAAAGAAAGACCAAGAACTTTGACATTTGTTGGACCAATCTCAATGAGTTTTAGATTATATGAAAGGGAATTCAATAAGGAAGAACTTTTTTATTACTTATTTTGCTGTAAAACAATATCTTCAAGGAGATAATGGAGTTTGTAAAAATGGCCTTTGAACGAAAGCTTTCTGTTGTGTAAGAATGTGTGCTTCACGCTTGAGTGGTCAAACAATGCGGTCACCAGCGGTTGTTTATGTCCAAACAATTCGGTAACGAAAGAGTAACCACTGGACCACCAAGCTTGCCCGGTAGCTAGAGGCAGGTAGAATCCTGTATTTTTAGCAGCAGCTATCGTTTTTGTTGCAATTAATAACCAAACTATCCCAAATGGAATGTAGTTATACCAAGGGCCCAATTTCATAGAGCTGCTTAAGCAGAAAATATTGCTTAACAATTTCCTGCTAAGCAGAAATGAGCAGGATACCAGTCACAAATTGTACATGTGACATGGTAGCTTGGCTGGTAACCTTACTATGGTAAGCATAACTTTGTTTGAGCCCTTCTTCCAATGAGGACAACCTTGTCTCCCAATCGGGGGATGACAACCTCACCGTTTACTTAATTGATTGTGCGTTGACGATTTTCTGTTACTTCAACTCTCTAGAAATTCACTTACAATGCTTCGGAAGACCGCATTGAGATTTGCCTGGAGCCCATTGGACATTTTCCCATTAGACCCGGCGTTGATGAGTCCGACATCCCGTCGACAAGTCAACCTTCCCAACACACTGCTGATCTGGAGGAGCAAAGGTCAGAGTTCATCACCAGCGTCCGAAGCAAACTAAAAGCTGGCGGAAGCGGAGTTGTGACCTCTGGGGGTCAGCAGGTCGGGGGTTACAGGGCATTCTCTGGGCATGGTCAGACTCTAGCGTCCGGTCCGGGGCAGAGACTTTCTGAAGCTCCTGCTGGCTCCTCGGACCCTTTGGAGTCACCGAGGTGGGTGCAGTACCAGAGGGAGTTCAACAAGCTATTGGAAGGGCATGAGATGGCACCTGATGTGCCACTGCAGTCGCAGTCTGTCGCTGTTGAAATGCCAGAGGAATCCCTAGGAATGCAAGCCACCGACAGTCTCGACGAAAATGTGCAATCCGAATCGGGAGAGAACCTTCAAGTAACTGAAAGCCAGAGCCTGCAAAATGCCGCTTCAGGCGATGGGCTGAACAAAACAGCGACTCCTGTGTCTGGTTTGACAGGGAGTGATAGCAGCACCAATCTTGAGCCTCTAAGTGTGGTCACGTCACCCAGGGATGAACTCAACATGGAAGAATCCAAAACGGATGATGCGAAGATGGAATCTGATGAAATGGAGGTAGACAAAGACAAAGGTGATGAACAGCAAGCCTCGTCTTTGCCCCTCCTTCCGATGGAAGTGGACTCGACCCTAAGTGACAACACCCAAATTAACTCTCAACCTCATACGGCAAGTATAGAAACCGCAGGAGTTGACACCAGCCCTGTGTCCAGTCAGTCACCCCTCGGGGAAAGTGGTGCATCCCAAAACTCGGACAGTTCCCCGGTTTATGTTACAAAGCGACTTGGCCCTGGGTATATGGTGCTTGTGGAGCAGCCATCAGCCGGGGCGACCGACTCCGATGAAGGGGCGACCCATAGTGAAAAGACATGATGAAAATCAGACACAAAATTTACTTTGCGCGAATTGTCTCGTGTTACAAAATGTGATGTCCCACGCCGAAAACGGGCAGTTCTCAGAATTAGTCAAGTTCAGACAGCCGTGATATCAATGTGATGTGACGTGCTGTCTTGAAGGTAGGGTTGTAGATTGACATTTGTCAAAATAATGTAGGCAAAATTATAAAGAAAGATACATGAAAAGTCACTTGTGAATGTTTCAGCTGAGTACAGTGTCTGCTTGCTGAGAAAACAGCAAAAATACTGTCAGAGTGTTTTTCTGGCAGCGGGTACCAACGTCATCTCTGGCTGCAGCATTCAGCAGACACCAACTCTCAGAAGTCTGAGAAACGATTCTTTCTGAGAAACGATTCTTTCTCAGATTCAAATGCTTTCTGGGTGAAAAAATATCCAAATGAACCAACCATATTACTTCGTAGGGAATCCTTTCTAAAAAAAAATAGTTTATACTATCAACAGCTGCAGTGCTTCTCACCTAGTGAGCTTTTACGGTCATTAATTTTTGGAGTATTTACCACTCTATGACCCTACCTTTATGACAACCGTGATATCATTGTGATGTCTACAAAAATATTCTGATACAGTATCTTGAGATGCTTATGTGTACATTACCATGATTACAGGGGTTTATAAAGGTGATAGTTGAATTCTTTTACTCTCATCTATTTGATGAGAAAATAAATCAGTTTTGAGTTTGGGCAGGAAGTGCCTGTTTTTTGGCACGGATTGTCACAAATGTGGAATTTCAAAATAGTGGCCAGCGTCAAAATGCCAGCCTGGGATTACACCGAGGCCATGGCTTCTGTTGCCCCTGGTCTTGGCCTTGGTGCCCCTTCAAACGTTATCCATAGGCTTTAAGAATTTCCAATGGAAGTGCCCTTTGCAAAATGAAAATGGCCTTGCCCTCTCAAAGATGAAATTCCAGGCCAGTGAAAAAGCATTTTTTGTTTATGTTAATCATTCAGTACATTTTCCGCTAAATGTATTCATCAATGAGTTCTGCAATCACAATTTCCGACACCCCTACGCATTTATGTTCTTAACCCTAGCCCCAACCCTTGCCCAAACCATGGGGTGTCAGAACATAGCAGGGTCTGCCCTTAACCTTTTCAGTGACTGGCCAGCAGGACCAGTTAGCTTGTCGATTCACTAGTCCACCAGCTTTTTCACTTGTCCATATTTCATACTAGATAGAGATTGGTTTTTAGCACTGAACTACATTAGCCAGCCAGGCCACTTGAACTGAATTGTAACTGGTGTTTTAACTAGCATTTGGCGGGCGAACCACTGTTCAGGGAGAACGATGCAAAGTGCAGTCATCAGAAATAAATGTACATCTAAAATGTGCAGTTGACTCTCGTTATAAGGTACAATTTACGACTGTCTACGAAAAAAAAAGTAGGGGGCCTGAGAAAAAAAAAATTAACCTTCAAAAAAAAAAAAAAAGCAAAAAAAAGCAGGGCATAATAGTGCAATAAAGTTGGTCTCATACATGTAGAACACTTTAGGCCTATGGAACACTGGTACCTTGGGCCTCTGGAACACCTGTGCCTTGGGCCTACGGAACACTGGTACATGTATCTTGGGCCAACGGAATATTGGTGCCTTGGGCCTCCGATCTGGAACACCAGTGCCTTGGGTCTACGGAACACTGGTGCTGAAGGCCTACGGACCACTGTCTAGTTGAAAACTGGTAGTTTGAAAAGTAACCGTCACATAAAGTATTGAAAAGCTCGCTGATGTAGATTGAATAGCAAGACAAGTTCTCAAAGAACATATCTACACAGCAAAGTAGATGTACAACATATACGCATACGTATGGTGTTTTACCGCAAACTGAATATACATACATGCATTAATTCAAGTTGACTTAGTAACTATATCTGGAGAGGTCTATATGACACGGCACAATGGGAATAAATTTCATGTGTGCGAACATGTTAAGATCTCAATTGCCACATTTTTTTTCAATCTAAAATTGTAAAATTGGATATATGAGTGACTTCTAACATTATACTACCCAATTTGGAGGATATGCTATACTCTAATTTGAATCCTCTTTGCTGTAATCTGAACATAAAAATACCTGTATTGAGGAATACCTGTATTGAGGAATACCTGTATTGAGGAATTTTGAAATTGGTACAGTTTCACCTGAGTATATTCTCTGAATATATGAAGGGCAAATTGTATTCATAGATTTTATAAAATAAGGTGACTTGTTAAATATTCTTTATAATTCGTAATTTGTAGATAATTTAAGAAAATTTCAGCTCATTACGGGAAAGCTCCATTAAAGAATTTTCGAGTTTTGGCCACAAAAACTCTGAAACTATTCATCCTTTTCACCAATTACATGTGTAGGTGTGTTTGAATTGAGGTACACATGTACTTGGGTCTTTAAACTTAATGGATGAGCAGTTAATCTGCCTGGGGCAGTCAGCAGCAACACTGGTTTGTGCATGGTCCAATTATGTCCACTGTTTGGAAAAGGAATTACATGGAGATAACACGTGTGAGATTTTGACGAAAAGGATGTTTCATTTGAGCCTCCTTTAATGGAGCTTTCCCGTAATGTCAACTTTTAAGCCTTGAGGTAAACCTTTCCTATGAAATATTTAATATGTAAATTGGCACCTTGAACAAAGATACTGACTAATAGGGAGACCACCAACATAGGGCTGGATATAGCTCAGTTGGTAGAGCGCCCGTACGTTTATCCGGAGGTCGTTGGTTCAAGTCCCGCTTCAGTCAACTTTTCTTTGTTCAAACCAATGTCAGTTGCGTGTGTGAACTAACACTACTTGTTGGCAAAATAAAGGTGACATTGCACCTTTTTGTATGGGGCTGATGGTGGCGTGACGCACACCCGTTTGTGAGTCTGCCTAGTGCACAACTTCATTAGCATATTTCATGGGAGGGGCTAATTCATTCGTGTTTTTGGAAGAGTCACTTCATGACCTGTCCTCTGTGGTTTTCAATAAACATATCATAAATAATAAAGGCTCTTATCTCGAAGGGTTAAAAAAAAACGATCATTGTGCATTATTGTACATCCCTGGGCCCAATATCATAGAGCTGCTTTTTTAAGCAGAAAATATTGCTGAACAATTTTCTGCTTAGCGGAAATGAGCAGGATACCAATCACTAATGGTTTATGTACATGTTTTATGGCATTTTAGCTGGTATCCTTATTCTGGTAAGAATAATTTTGTTGTTTTCCAGAGGCCATGTTACTACATGGATTAGGCCTCTAGATATACACTGGGCCTATATCTTGTTTTATTTAGAGGTCATGGCACTACATGTGGAACAATGTTCTTCAAAATTCCACAGTCTGCTGAACAGTGGTTGGTGGAAGTGGATTTTTCCCCCAAAATTCCACAATCTGCTCTGTTGGAATTGTGTACAAATGCATTTTATTGAGACAGTTATAAGCACATGTTCTTCAAAGTTATGACGAAAAGGTCTGAAACTAAGATCCAAATTTTAGGAGTGATGGCATTCCCACCTTTTAGCAACCACTGGAGTTAAAGATTTGAAGGAGCTTTAGGGAACAGTATCCTCAGCACTAGAAAGGCAGATCACAAAGCAGGGTACAATTTCTTTTCACCAGGCAAAAAAAAAGCCTGAATGCCTGTATAGTACTGCTATATGAAGTTCTTACACTGCATACACGTTGCTTCTATTTCAACAATAGAGCAGAGCTCGAATTTGGGAAAAAAAATCCACAAGACTGCAGGGTTTGTAGCTCAAAACTTTTACTGGACCAGAAAATTTGTTACAAGACCAAAATCAAAATGAGAAGAACACTCTACACAGTTTCACATTTGAGCTGTTTTTGTACCAAGCACTAAGAGAAGATTTATCAAGTTTTTCTTGTGGGTAAAATACTTCAATACTCAATTGATCAGTTTAATTTAAAAATACAGTAACGCGTTATTATTCAATAACACAAGACCGCCAGACTTGTGAGGTCATAAGTTTACTGGCCTGACACTAAAATCACTGGCCTCGGGCCTGTGGTCCAGTGTCAAATTCGAGCCCTGTAGAGGGTGTTCACGTTGTGTGGTGGGTGATGGAAGTTTTCCCAACAGCGCCAGCTATTGTTCGATAGTTGTGTGCGTGGTGCGGGGGCGGGGGAATCGCGATTGGTTATGTGATAATTAACAAAAACGTCTTACACCAAGACTTATCCCTGTCAAGCCGTTGGTCCCACTTATTGTGTTATATGGGCGTACTAAAATAACTCCAGTACACTTATCATAAGAGAAGGGTGGTTTGCTCAGTGCCAAATTTCATGGCTCGTGCTTACCGCCCAATTCAGCGCTTACGATCACCATCTTTTGCTTACAGGGCAAGCGCCGAATATCTGCGCTAGCTGCGTGTAAGCGAAGAAATGCCTAGTAAGGTGGAGTACGCATGCGCACAAGCAAAAATCCCTGCTAGCCCGTGTACAGGTGTATGCTTTTTTGCTTATGGTTAGCAGCGCCGTGAAATTGGACCCTGGGCCCAGTTTCATGAAACCTGTAAGCACAAAAACTTGCTAAGCACAGAAAAATATTGCTTAGCAGAAACTGGTTACCAGCCAAAATTCCATAAAGTTTACATTGTTATGACTGGTGTCCCACTCATTATTCGCTTAGCATAGAAAACTGCTAAGCAGTGTTTTCTGCTGAACAGCTTTATGAAATTGGGTCCTGGTGTTTTCTGGAATGGTTGACTGCAGATTGTTTTGCGTCACCCTTTTGTAAACCCTTACAAGGTGCTATGTAACGTTAAACATACTATAGGGGTTCATATTTCAGCAAATGTAGTTCTGGGTACCTTTTTTAAAAAAAACAATGAGAATTTTTAGACACTTGTCTGGTGTGATGTGCTATACAAGATGTACAAGAACCGCATAACAGTATTTAAATCACTTCCCCAAAGACCAATGATGTACAATGTTAATGTGAGATAGCCCCATTATCCAACTAGGGGTTATGCGATGCAGATGCGCTACACTTTTCTGTATTCCACGTTAGCGTGCGTGATAACGAACTTATCTTCAAGCAAACCAGACGCGCAGATTAACGCAATATGCACTGTTGGAACAGCTGTACGTTTTGAGTACATGCACATTTAGCTTACAATAGTGCAATACGCGACTAGGGGTTATGGGACGCAGACGCGCTACATTTTCTGTATTCCACGTTAGCGTGCGTGATAACGAACTTATCTTCAAGCAAACCAGACGCGCAGATTAATGCAATACGCACTGTTGGAACAGCTGTACGTTTTGAGTACATGCACATTTAGCTTACAATAGTGCAATACGCGACTAGGGGTTATGCGACGCAGATGCGCTACAATTTTCTGTATTCCACGTTAGCGTGCGTGATAACGAACTTATCTTCAAGCAAACCAGACGCGCAGATTAACGCAATACGCAATGTTGGAACAGCTGTACGTTTGGCGTACATGCATATTTAGCTTACAATAGTGCAATACGCAGAGATAGAACAGCGTAATACGAAGGGTGTGATATGGGCCGTGTGAAATAGGGTTCACACCTCCTGTTGCTGTTGTTTGACTGATCAGAATCATGGATGCAAGTTTGCTTGAAGATAATGTGCTTTACAAGTACTGGTTAACAACAGTTGGTATTAATTTTCCCAAAACCAGTCATTTGTCCTTTACTAGACGGCACTTGATTTAGCCTGGTCCAAATCCAACGCAACTCTAGCCGCAATTCAATGAAATTAGTATTATTTTTTATTACCAGCATTTTCAATATTTTCAATATTTTCAATATACAATTAGTAGTTCTCATGTTTATTTTTATTTATTTATTCAATTTTAAATCTTTGAAGAACACAGCACCAATCTTTGTTCAACGGCCTACATTGTTTTGGTGATTATACATGTACAATAGAACAATAAAGTTGCGAGCTGTAACTCGGCGTGAAGTTTGTACTTGGTTTACATTTTTATTTCAGAAATGTCCGTCTGAAATATTGTTTGGTTGCAAGCTTGCAGAGTTGGTTGCAAGCTTGCTGAAAGTGTGTGCTCGGTTGCAAGTTTGCAGTGTTGGTTGCAAGCTTGCTGAAAGTGTGTGCTCGGTTGCAAGCTTGCAGGGTTGGTTGCAAGCTTGCAGGGTTGGTTGCAAGTTTGCAGTGTTGGTTGCAAGCTTGCTGAAAGTGTGTGCTCGGTTGCAAGCTTGCAGGGTTGGTTACAAGCTTGCAGGGTTGGTTGCAAGCTTGCAGGGTTGGTTGCAAGCTTGCAGGGTTGGTTGCAAGCTTGCAGGGTTGGTTGCAAGCTTGCAGGGTTGGTTGCAAGCTTGCAGGGTTGGTTGCAAGCTTGCAGGGTTGGTTGCAAGCTTGCAGGGTTGGTTGCAAGCTTGCTGAAAGTGTGTGCTCGGTTGCAAGCTTGCAAGGTCGGTTGCAAGCTTGCAGGGTTGGTTGCAAGCTTGCAGGGTTGGTTGCAAGCTTGCAGGGTTGGTTGCAAGCTTGCTGAAAGTGTGTGCTCGGTTGCAAGCTTGCAGGGTCGATTGCAAGTTTGTATGCAAGCTTGAAGGTTTGGTTCTTAACTTGCAGTGTGTAAAGTGTCGGGCCATCATCGTGTCATAGATCATATGGGCAGCACTACCACTCTTTTTGTTCCCCTGACCTACTTTAGCCACTTACAGGATGACAAAGCCTTTTGTAGTACTGCACCCCCCCCCCCCATGCTGATACATTTTACCGTATAACCTTGACTTACTCGAGATCTTCTGGTTCTAACAATCTCTCAAAACTCATCTTTTCAGATGAACGCTTTTGAGAATTGCCTTTCTTGACTCAATCTGGCGGCTTTAACAATTTATTAGATAGGTGCACTTTTTAAAAGAGGTGTTTCATTATTATTACGTACACTCATAACATTAGGTTCAAACCCACAAAAGTATTAACAAAAAAGATGCTCGATAAATTTCTATGAGTAGACATTTTATTCCTTTCTTATAATTCTTAAAAAGTAGCTTTAAAAATTTACAAAGCCATGTGTGAACTCAATAAGAAAATCACACTTTCATTTTTGATTTCCACATGGCCCAATACACACAGATAGAATTTTGGAGCTGGTTTATCCATTTCTGCTCAGCAAGAAGTTTCCGTGCTAAGCACGTTTGTGGTCTTGGGAGTTTGTTCACAAGTAAGCCATTTGCGAGTTTTGAATTTTGTCTGGTACAATGACTTGCTTAGTCACAAGTTACCGCTTAAATTTGAATCCCTCAGACTATGAGTCTGTTGCTATGTCACATGATTTGGGGCAAGGTTTTGCGTAGAGATGGAGCAGACTGAGCACCCATACACGATTCTGAATGATGGAGCAGACTGAGCACCCATACACGATTCTGAATGAATGTGTATGACACAATGGTACCAGGGTTTGCTCATCTGGAGGTTGCTATACGAAAGCTTGCCCCGAACCATTTGATATAGCAACCGTCTCTTTCATCTGAGGAAGTCAAATTTAAGTGGTAACTTGTGACTCGGCAAGTCATTGTACCTGACAGTATTCAAATCAAACTAGCAAATGGCATATTGTTCCATGTTAACATGGTTAACAGGTTAAGAGAGTGATGCCTAGTTAGGTAATTACTCATTTTAACTTAAGGCCAACCAAAATTTATTAAAAAGATAAATGCCATCAGCGGCTCTCTTAGGGCCTTGTCACACGAGTCAACTTTTACAGGCAACTTGGAGGCAACCAACTGCAGCGCGTTTTATAGGATCACTTCTGTAGCACATAAGTCATTTTTCAAACAATGTCTTGTGATCCCTAAGAAAACTATGTGAACATTCAAATGGGGATGCTTTTTCTTCTTGGAGATTGCCTGGAACTGGTTGCCTGTAAATTGCCTGGTGTGACATGGGTCTTACATGGCATATATGGACAAGGTAGTACATATACATCTTTTAAAAGTAAAATGGAAATCTGTATAGAACACAATTTTACTTGTTTTGTGGCACGTGTAGGAAATTTGATTGACATGTATAAATGGAGTAGACCCCTTGCATTTGACGTCACATCAGCCCAAGCAGCGCCCTCAATGAGGTCAATCATTGGCTGAGAGTTGTGCGCGGCGCTTTCATCACGCTTACGTAGACTCCTTCCGTTGGCCTCAGTAAGGGGCGCTGTTTGAGGTTTTGACGACATATGCAAGGGGGGTCTATTGCTAGACCTCATGCTATGGCAGCCAGTGCAATGGGTCTATACCTGACAATAACTCGCCCTAAAACTACTAAATCCTTCCCACACAGCAATGGTAACCTAGCAACAATGAAAATATTCAAGATAATAAAACAGACCAATCCATTTAGCTCGGCCCATCGATGCACCAATCAAACTAACAGCACTCATGTGCAACGGAATTGGGCATCTTTGATCATATCAGTCAATATGTTTGTAGTAGACCCTTTGGATGTGACGTCACATTCTCAAACAGCGCCCTCACTGAGGCTAAAGGAGGCAGCACATTGGACTATAGCTGTTCTTTGTGCGAAAAAACGCGCACTTGACCTCAGTGTACTGTCAGTGTTGCGTGTTATACAACGGGTCTGTAAGTGTGCCCTTACACACGCCAACTTCTGGGGTACTTTTAACAATGGAACAATGCCACCCCACAAGGTTGTCTTTGTTCTAGTGGTACCCCAGAGAATTTCTTTAGAAAGGGGAATAATAGAACAATAGCAGGACCCCACATACTGGATGCGTAAGGGTGTGGGAGAGAACTGCACCCATAGAGTTGTATAAACAGCTTAGAGGGCGTACAAACCACAACACCATGTGGCGCGACCCGACAGGAAGCATTTCTGCCTAACTGAGGCAGTGTTGACCCGTCATGCCACACTAGTCGCTCTTCAGTTTACACAGTAAACATTCTCCCAAGTGTTTTGCTGTGATTGGTCCAATGCATTAAGGGGCGGAGCTTACTTAGAATCGGTCAAAATAGAAAACATATTAGTACAATATTGAAATAAAATAATTATATGAGTGCAACACTAAGAACAAAAAAAAATGCTGACGTCTATGGATTAAGTAAACGATACATTAAAAAAATATTTCATGAAACGATATAGTGTAATTTGAGAAAGTCAAAGACAAGAAAATCGGTTACATAAATTAACATCTAATGTTATACATTCATAAATTCAGCAGGTAGCCAATTGTCCCAGAGAAGTCTCCAATAACATTAATCCTAAACGTGGAGACCGTAGCGGCCACTAGCGGCCTGTACAAAAATGCCCATAGCGGCCGCAAGATTTGACCGCCGATCCACTCAACCAATCTCTCAAAGTGAAGGTCATATCCTGAACTGACCTTATGCATTGACATCATCATGCCGCCATGTTAGCGGTAACCCAATGATGAAACAATGGAAACGCACAGATGTGTACACGCAGCACTAGGCTTTGACCTCTAGGCGAGGGCGCCCTACTCAAATGACATCATGTGCATAAGGTCTAATGACATTTTCCAACGACTACTATGTTGACATAGAATATACAATTCAAAAACAAAACTATATATATGTTTCATTTCTTGTTTTTTTCCAGACAGTCATCCTGAAAAAAATACACAAAAATCTACAAAATTTGCAATGCCTAGGCACAGGGTAATTGTTATACAGAAACGAATGATCTTTAAAGGGTCAAGTCAGATGTTTCTTCCCGTCTATTGTTAAATAGAAGACCATTGCATTCTGTGACATCACAAGAGCAACAGAGCCAGCCGTCGATTTCACCAAACTCTTCCTAACTTAGGATTAATCTTAGGACTTAGGACGAGTCCCAGCCTTGCACTGTAACATGTAAACCTTAAGATTATCCTAAGTTAGGACTAGTTACTCGTCCTAACTCGAGATTAATCCTAGCGTTTCGTGAAATCGGCTGCTGGACTTTTATCTGTGGGCACAACTTGTGCCCAACTCGAAGGAGGAAAACATGGGTTCTTCACAAAAGCGCTGGCATGGTGCCAAACATGCCGGGTATGACTTCTGTATCTCCAGGAAGTGACATTTTGGTAGACCTTATTTAGTTGAGCGTTTTAACGAAGCGACGTACGCATTGCTTTGTACACATCGCTCTCTGTGCATTTCTCTTTTTTTCTTCATTTTCACAAGGTGCCGTTTGTGTTAAGGAATAAATCTGGTCTAGTAACCGTTTTAAGCTACAAAGCCATACAGCCCTGTGGATTTTCACCCCAAATCCGAGTCCTGTTAAATAAAAATTTCTCCACCACAAAGTTTTCTGACTACTCAATACACAACATCAAACCATCATAAAAACTAAAAATTAACATGTTTCCAAAAGAAACTCGGAGCACTATAACTTATAAGGCACTTCAAAAAATCAATTAAGTAACATTATATTCTTATATAAGTTTCAATTCAGCTTTTCCCCAATGAACACAGTAGAATAGAAAATGAAAACAGTTTTAAATGCAGCATTATCGATCTCGATATTAAGTACACAAGCATGGGAAACACAATAGTTAAGTCAGCCAACCCAGAATCTGTGCGCGAGGTGCTCGATGAATTATGCAAGACTTACCGGTACTTCCTTTATGAATATGCAATACTGACTTCCTTTATGAATATGCAATACTGACTTCCTTTATGAATATGCAATACTGACTTCCTTTATGAATATGCAATACTGACTTGAATATGTAATTAGTCAATATTAGACGGTCCACAGACAACTGGCAAATGTTCAAGTACTAAGTGTTTAGGACTGGTTTTGAACAAAAGGTCAAGACATTTGATATCTGTGTCTGCTCTCACTTTCGGTACCTTATGGAGACCAAGGACAAAACAAAAAAATGGGAAAACAAAATGTCTCTGTTGGGGAATTCTAAAGACCGGGGTGCTCCACAAGGACATTTGTGTACAAAGTCTGTGGGAAACTGTTAAGTGCAGGGACAAAGGAAAGAACAAGAGAATGCTCCACAGGGATGCATTTTGGAGAAATTAGAGGTTGCCGAGTGCATTACAAAATGGACTCTTCACACAGTGCACACAAATTTCAAGCAGTTGCCAGTTCATATGGTTTTAAAGTTTATCGGGTTTCACCTAAAAAATACATTGAAAAAAGAAAGAAAGAAATAAAGCAGATCAGTGAATACATGTAATTGCATGCCTGTGTACACTGAAACAGTTTGCATTGAAATAAACAGTTCTTAATTTGAAGGGGTACTCTTCGACTTTCTTCATAGTCCAAATGGAATGTATGCGAACAACTTGAACAGACAGATGTTGTAAACAGTGAGTCAATTCACAGCACACTGACACTTTTGCATTGAAATAATTATTTCTGGTTTTCAAGAAAATAGAAACAATCCTGCTCAGAAGTGTGGCGTCATTCCTCTATAAGCCACGCCCACTTCACTCAAACTGGCTTCACTGATTACCAGAAGCCCACAGGAGTTGCATCGAGCTAGTTTAAAAAAAAAAAGATTTATGCAAGAAAAGTTTAACAATAGACCCCTGTACTGATGACATCACGGTTTGTTTACTGCATTTGCACGACATTGAGTAAAGACACTTAACAATAATTGCTATTTCTCTCTTCACCCAGGAGTAAATGGGTACCTGTGAGGGCAGAGATAGTTCTTGTGATTGATTAAAGCCCGGTTCATACTTCCTGCGAACGCGAGTGCGAAGCGAATATTGACGTCACAAATTCGTAACGAATAATTCGCAGCAGTTGAAATGTGCTCAACTCCTGCGAAACATTCGCTGCGAAAACGGCCCTGTGACGTCAAAATTCGCTTCGCATTCGCATTCGCAGGAAGTATGAACCGGGCTTAAGCTTGGTGCGCTACTTGTTTGGCAGCACAGGCTGTATACTCCCCAGGGAGCTGAGATGGTTTAAGGAATGAAATAAATGGCCCAGTGACAAGTATGTTCAAGTGTTACTTGATTTATGGGTACCCAAAGAGCAAGAATTGTTCTTGGGATTGATTTTTAGCTTAGTGCGCTACATACTTGGCAGCGCTGGCTGTATACACCAGAGGGAGCTGAGATGGTTTAAGGAATGAAATAAATGGCCCAGTGACCAGTATGTTCAAGTGTTACTTGATTTATGGGTACCTAAAGAGCAAGGATGGTTCTTCATGTTCTTGGGATTGATTTTTAGCTTAGTGCGCTACATATTTGGCAGCACAGGCTGTATACTCCCGAGGGAGCTGAGCTGGTTTAAGGGGGGGAAAAAATGGCCCAGCGACCGGGGGCCATGAGTTTAGTGGCTTCAAGAATTATACAAGAAGCCGCTGCTATTATTACATGTACATTATAAACTTACATTTTTCCAAGTGCTGACTCGCTAAAAATTATGAACAGATAAAAATCTTATGATGGGAATGCTCGCGAAACGAAAGTCACTTAGTCACTTCGGCCACATTATTATTAGCCAACTACTCAGTCCTAATTAAAAATTTCACTGTACAATTTAGCCAAAAAAATGATCGGCGTTTATCTAAAAAGAATACAAGGTAAACTATGCTGGCTACAACGTCAACATTAATCCCAAGGTAAAAAATATACTCCACGTTTTTCAGTAAAATTTATGCTCCACCGGTTATTTGGCGAACACTCTGGGGTAAAATCAGTAGTATAGTAGGCTTCTGGGGAAATTCATTACTATTGTCTGATTTCTGTAAACTTTTAAAATCGGTAACGAGTGTGGCAAGTATGACTTGACCAAATTGAGAGAAAGAAAAAAAGAAGAGCAGAAAGTTTCTGCTTATTTCCATAATTAATGCAATTCTAAGCATGCCCTTCCGAGAACAATGGATTTTAGGGTTCAACTTCATGGCCCTGATTTCCTTCCGTGGAATGGAGTTCTGACTTATAAAGTGCCCTGGGCCATAAAAGCAGAGCCATGAAACTGGTCCCAGGTGAGTCTGCTGCCACCTAGTGTCACCTAAGGTTTTCTTTTAGATTGCACACACATGCCTACAATCTTTATGATTGTTTACAAAAAAGATTTGCGCCTTATACAGATATCGTTTTGCTGAAAAACGGCAAAACTTTCTCTCAAGTGAACTGGTTCTTGAAAGTGGGCCCATGTTTTACGACCTAAATTCCGCTTTACAGTTTGACCCCCCAAAAGCACTGTTACTTCCACTGCACGCCCCCATTGCGGTCGGCAAACGCCTATTGATCGTTAAAACTTTGGTTCCTATAAAGTTGGTTCCAGAACTGAGCTGGAACCAGTTGGTATGTTATTGGTCCTGGGGGGGGGGGGGGGGCAGCGTCTGCCACTACCTGTTCCACAGGCAATCAGTGTCAAATATTGACATTATTGATATTACCTCCCTAATAAGAGCTTCTATTACCGATATGTTACAGTTCCCTGCCATTCCGACTACTGAACAAAATAGTTTTAAGTTGCAGGTCCGAGGTCATAATGTGGTGTAAATTTTATGTTGCTAGATGATTCAGTCTGACTCTCAGCTGCTACTATAATAGAACCAGACGAAAAACGTTACATGTATGCCAAAGTAGAAGGTAACCCGGTGAAATATGATTTCGTGGACTTTGATAAACGTTCATGTACTGATCATTAATGTCCATCGGTTCGTCTACCCGGAGGAAGGACATAACGCAAAGTTACCAGAGAAAGGGTGCAAGCAATTAATGTGCAGAGCTTGGTCTCACGAAAACTGAGTGTGAACGTTAGATCGGATTTCTGCCACGCATGTGTCCATAAATGAAGGCTTAATTCTGCATGGTAATGGGAATTATCTTTGGGATAATTCTAGTGACAAAAAAATAACAGTAATACCTTTTTATTTTGTCAGGAGCCATTTTGTTTGCTTACAGCCTTTTATTATTGGAAAAAAAAGTACTTTGTGTGCCTGGGAGAAGGGCATTAGAGCCTTACGCCCTTCTTACGGGAACACGACGAGTTGTCCTTTCATATCCATCATAAAAGTTCATAAACTTGTTATGAATATACATGAACTTCATGTGCAGTTCATGAAACACTAGACTTAGAAACTTTCACTTGATTTTTAATTTGTTCCGATAACAGATTCTTCTTTACTCTCCAGTTGGTCAGTCTCGGAGAGCAGCACCGGTGAGCAGAACTGCTTCTTGTCGCATATCTCTTGAAGGCCCTGAAAAACAAATAGTACAATTAATAACACGTGGTTATGGTCATAATACTACTACTACTACTACTAATAATAACGAAAGCACTGAGGAAACATTGATGAAATAGGGACAAATGTGAGGGTAGATCTGCTACAGAAGGCGGCGCTTTTGGGAACAACAAGGATTCTGAGAAAGACCCCTTGAGATCTAAGGCTACGGGACGTAGCCCGACTCAAGGAGTTACCGGCACAAAGGAAAATGTGATCTTTCTTTTGCATGCTGTGATATGATGAAATAATAAAAATAATTTTTTGTATAAAGCTTCATTTCCAAAAGGTTATGAAGCCCACCAAGACTTCACTCTGATAGTCTGAGAAAAATGAAAACCAAGCGAACAATTAGCATACCTGCCAACATTGAAACCTCAGAAACAGGAACGCCAGTTTTACGAGTCCACAGATAGTGACGCAAGAAGTCGTGCGCGTAAAGTTTATTACATGTACACATACAAACGATGCATGTATTTAAAACAATGCACAAACATCACTGTATCCCGTAAGAAAATCGATAAATCTTTAAAGATGAATCTTTTCAATGTTGTGCGAAACTTTTCAATAATTACCTCTCCGGCATAAGATACCAGAGGTGATACTTCACACACCACTGGGTAGTCATCCACATCATTAGCTCTCCGACTAAAACAAAACAAAGTTTATAATAATGAACATTTCATAAATTTGTCTGTAAATTGCAGACTATATTTTAGCAAAGGTTTCATCATTAGTCCCGGCCGATTTCCTACCCTCCGCCCTGGTAGTAGCTAATAAGCTGGACAGTTCTTTTCAGAACTAAGTAGTCTCCCGATTTCCAAAATCTACTGCGCGGCAGTAGAATAAAAAAGCAAGACCTAGTTCTCTAAGAACAAATCTACACAGCTAGTAGATATACACATGGTGTTACCGCAAACCGAATTTACATTGATACCTCACCATGCAAAGCCTCAAAAAGTATATATTATTGGACATCTTAATTATTATTTGTTACTGGTTTCTCCTGAGGGTATTCAGAGCAGACGACAAGCAACACACTAAAGGGTTCCACTTTGCATCCATTACTTTGGCATATTTTCCAATGGTTCCTTCTGTTTCTTCTCTCCATGGGGTTCTTGGCTAGTACTTGCTCCTTTGCACGGTCAGCCATTTGCGTGTAGAGCCTCAGATTGGGGACAACAGTGAATAGAAGCATTATATAACTCTGTATTGTCATGGTAATGTGATGACACTTTCATCCGATAGATGAATGCAATACAAAGGAAGCATGAAGTCGAGGCTCTACACACACAATGGTAGATCCATGCAAAGACCAAATAGTGACTTAGTTGGCTTCTCTGTGAGTCCTTGGCTTCCAATCAAGGCTTCACAACCAGGATAAACAAATAAATAAATCAATCAATGGTTGCAAGGTTTTTCTTTTTAAGTACCCGAGACAGGTCTGGTATCTGACCCTCCCGAATCAAGTATGACAATTTTACACTGAGGGGTGACCTACTTTGGTATAGGCTTTTATAGACTTTCAGGCTATTTAACAACAATTTTAGGATTTTTTTCTGAGCGCAACAAATCGGAAATTCGATTTAAGTTGGAAGAATATAATGCCTGCTGAAGCCGCTCAAATGTTCCAACATTCCAACATCCCAACATTCCAACAGGCTTATACTGAACATAAAGATGGTTAATTTTTTATCTAATTTTTATTCTATATTTCCACAATTACCCTTAAATTAAAATCAAACAAAGCGTGGGTAATAATATTTCTAGATAAGTAAAGCCCTCCATGCAAATGCGAACAGCGATGCGAATTTAGACGTCAAAATTCTATACTCGCGGCGAATGAGCACATTTCAACTCGAACAGAATTTTTGGTTGTAACTTGTGGCGTCAACTTGCGCTTCCCATTTGCATGAAGTATGAACCAGACTTAAGACACACATGTACATGTATAAAGGTGTTTCAAAGTGAAATGAATCGGCTATGATTAAAATCCATGATACCCAGGATAAGTTGACCAAAGCTAGGTTATATCAGCTGCTTAACCCTTTCGTTACCGAATTGTTTGGACATAAACAACCGCTCATGACCGCATTGTTTGACCACTCAAGCGTGAAGCACACATTCTTACACAACAGAAAGCTTTCGTTCAAAGGCCATTTTTACAAACTCCATTATCTCCTTGAAGATATTGTTTTACAGCAAAATAAGTAATAAAAAAGTTCTTCCTTATTGAATTCCCTTTCATATAGCCTAAACCTCATTGAGATTGGTCCAATAAATGTCAAAGTTCTTGGTCTTTCTTTCCTCAGTGCAATCTGTAATCTCAAACACTTTTTAGCACACAACCATATGGCGTTCCGTAGGTGTTTGGCATTTCGAATCTTCCTATTCCAATTTGAAGAGATTACATAATAGCAACCTTATTTTATTTTACCACCATTGGAAAGATCCAGTCTCTCTTTTTCCAATGATGGTAAGCTTGGGTATGGAGGGTGAACATGGACAAAACTACAACTTTATTACAAATGGCCTTTGTGCTCAGGCTTGAGTGCTTTTTTGTGTGCAAGCTTGGTCGACTAAAGTCGCCAATGGTAAGGAAGAGGGGGTGTGAGTGCAGTCAACTAAAGTCGCCTATGGTAAGGAAAGGGTTAACAGCCAATTTTGTGCTTACTGCCCGAGTTTCAATTTCATAGCGCTGCTAACCGTAACCCCCCAGGAAAGGGCCTGTTAACCTTCAGGAGCTTACTGTATGAAAATGAATGACGAAACAATGCAAATTCATAGTGAACGCACAAACTGGCTGCCTAATTTTTCTTGCTAACCTTTGAGATACGCTTACGCTTACAAGCAAATTTTTCTGCTATAGCTAGCACAAAAATTTGCTTACCATTAACAGATTAAGCAGCGTTATGAAATTGCCCCCGGGCCTGTGGTGCATACATGTTGTACATTTGAACATGTACTGTATGTACATACTATGTAGATACTAAATTCAAAAATAGCTGCTAAGCAGAAACCAGTTTTATAACCACAATTAAAGCAAGGACTGGCAGAGAACCCGCACTCACAAACGATAACACTACAAAGTTATGCAAACGCAGCTTGTCAAACAAAGAGGAGAGTTCAGGGCACACAGCGAGTCTTTGTATCCATTTTTTCCTCTTTTCAATGAAACACAGAGCTGTGGGTCAAGAGAGTTGCAACACAGAATGACCAGTTTTCTTCGGTCGTGAGGCTGCTGGACGCCATTTTCCATCCAAATGCAGCACAATAGAGCAAGTTCGGGTGGGCGACTAGAGTGACTAGGCTTACCAGAAACCATAGAGCACAGGGAGATTGATTAGATCGACCATGCACTGGAGCGTGGTCGGTCTAGTCAGTTCGAGAGCTACGTCACACAGTCTGGTCACTCTAGTCGCCCACCCAAACTTGCTCATACATGCAGTCACAAAAACACCTTGTCACTGCTAGAGGGCGCTATCATTCCTGTAACCGCCCTCACCCCACGAAATGCTGATAGCGTCCCCTGGCAGCAAGCGGTTCGTGGGGCGATTGCGGTTACGTTACAGTGGTCAGGTTTTTGTGACTACATGTGTTCGTGACTGCCAATTGGAGCATCTTGGAATCAAGACTAGTAAAGGCCATGTCTCACAAGGCAATTTACAGGCAACCCGTTCCAAGAAGAAAATTCATTCACATTTCTGTTTTCTCATAGTTTTCTTGAAGATTTCTTGGTACTTTCCAGCAAGAAGACTGTCTTCTGCGCTGCCAAAGTGTCCCTTTCGTTTAGGGCTCAAGTGGTTGCCTCCAAGTTTTAAAAAATTGCCCCATGTGACATGGCCTGAAAGGTATTAAACAGGATTGGTAGAGCTGACAAAATAGTCGCAGACAGCGGTCATTTTGTGTGATCAACCATATTCATGAAATAACAAACATGACAAAATTTGGGCTTTATCCGTTGTGCCAGTTCAGGAGAAAATAGTGAAAACCATGCACAGTTTTCAGCATGTAAGCACGGTGTCCTTAATTTGGGTTGTATTAACTAATCAGCTGTTTTTTAAGCTTTTCAAATACAGTTTTCTCGAATAAGACTTCATTTCAGAGGGAAATATTTCACAGACAAAATGGTTCTCGTCTGAACTTCATAACCAGTAAGCTTTCAGACTAAAATTAAACAATGGTTTTCATCCTTACCAATCCTGTATAATAACTTTAAGTAGAAGCAGTAGTTTTGTAAAGAGCCTGTGTTCACACTGAATGTAAATGTTATTATGTGTTGATCATGTTGATGTACTGAAATTAAGCACCTTTGTACATTCTCCGAGACCTTTCCGATACCCTTAGGTGGCGTTCGAACCCTGTATCGAGACGAAATTACTTGGATATTAATCCTTATCAGTCAATCCCTTAAAGGAAGGGTATACTTTTGGTAATTATTCCAAAAAAATAATGACCAACTAACCTTACTTGGTAAGGAGCACTGGGGTGGATTTCACAAAGCACTAAGATTCATCTTAAGATGAGTTCTCAGTATTACCATAGAGATTTGTATTGTGACATCACACTTTGCTCAGCAATTGGGAGTGATTTGGAGTTGAGATCAATCTTAACCCTTTGTGAAATCGAGCCCAGGAGAGCTGTTGATATTATAACTCTTTGTTAGAAGCGAGACCCTTCGAAGTAATGTAGTTTAAGAGAAAGAGGTGATTTTTTCTCACCCATAAAAACTTGCTTGGTAAGAAGCACTGCAGTTTTTGCTAGAAAATGGCAGGCTAGATTTTTATGGCAGGGTGTACTTTTGATAATTTATCCAAACATTAATAGCCATAAAACCTTACTTGGTAAACGTGATAAAGAGCCCTGGAGAGTTGTTGATGTTATAAAACATTGTCAGAAATGACCCTCTTTGAACTAATGCAGTTTTAGAGAATGACGTAACTTTTTCACCAAACAAATTTGAATCTGAGAAAGGTTTCTGGTAGAAAGCCTTCCTCTGGCATCTAACAGTCTGAAAGCACACAATTCTATGCAACAAGCATGACAAGGGTGTTTCTTCCTTTAGTGTCTTGCAGCTTCAATGACCAATTGAGCCCAAATTTTCTTAGTTTTGTTATTGTATGCATATGTTGGGATACACCAAATGAGGACACTGGTCTTTGAAAGTTACCAAAAGTATACCCTACTTTAAAATTGGTTTAACATTGTTTAATAGGTTCCTTCCTCACTCTAAACAAAATCCAATACCCATTATGTCCACACTCAACATCCAAAATGTGTGCACTGCCTGGAAGGAAAAACTTGAACGATCCCGCGTGGCGAAACTTTATTAACCCTAACCATGCTGAATGCAACAATATGCACCAAATGGTAATAGTTGTTGTAATCTGTTGCATTTGGCAGTCAACGCAGATGTCATTCTTTGACTGAATGTGTTGCATTTAGCAGTGAAGTGACTTCATATAGGTTTGGGTGCTTCTATTGTATCTGAACAACTTATAATGGGTATTTCAAAATATTTTTTATGGGAAAAGTATTGAGAAGTATGATGTAATATTAGGTAAGAATCATAATTCAAATCATATTCAAATAACTGTATAATAACAGTTAACAGTTACAAGTCACCACTACACATGTGCATACTGTTGCATTTAGCAGGGCAAACACCCTTGCCCAGTCCTTTCACAAACAGCATGCCTGCACATTGCAACACTATCCCTTGTTGCATTTTTGTTGCACTTGGCATGGTTCTCATTTCAACTGTGTTGCATTCTGTTGTATTTGGCAGGGTATGTAGAGAGACCCTGTAATGGGGGTTAGGGTTAATGCAGTTTACTTGCACACAAGTCACAGTTTTATCTTTAAAAGGATAGTCTCCTCAGACTAAAAAAAAACCCAAAACAATCTATAAACCTACCTTCAAAGTGAAAGGGGCAACTCTAAAACTAACAGAGGAAAATGCAATTGTATCCCATGACATACTGACAGTGCTATAGACCTTTATCATGCTGCCGCCGTCTTGGTCATGTTCCCTGTATCCATTAACAGTATTTGATGCTAATATTCACTGTACAAAAAAGGTACCAGATTATTTTTCCTTCCAGCCTCGGTTTGGTTACATTGAGCTGAATAGGAGAAAATCAAGATGGCCGCACCATGATAAAGGTCTATAGAGATGTAGAGCGACTATTCCAATCGGAGGATTTATCTGTGAGGGTCAGGGGGTGGGCAGCAGGCAGGTTCTAAAGTACACGGTAGGGGGGAGGGCTACGAATCCACTGGGAGGGGTAACAAAAGTCCCAAAGGAAAGGTAGATTCATTTGAACTTACAAGCCACTGGGAGAACCAAATCCGTTTTCATTCTTGGTTTGACTGTGCACGACACAAATGTACATATACATATATACAGCAAATCATAAACACATGTAATAAATGATGTGAGAGGGGGAGGGGCTAGGAGTGTGGACAAAGGGGTCATTATTTGAAAACATTGAACAAAAGACAACAATCTTAAGCAAAGGCAATGCCATGGGCAGAGAAAACAAACTAATACTACTGCATCCCTAATACTGTAGGCATTGCAGATGGTTTCAATTACGTTTTACACACAAAGGCTGCATTCATACTGTACCAGACTTTTTTTTGTTTAACTATTCTAGACATGCTTGAAGGCAATCAAGTGTGCAGTTTCTCTGGTCTAGAATTTCATCTTTGAGAGGCTGAGGCCAGTCTCATTTTACAATGGACACTTCCACTGGAAAATCTTACCGTCTTTGAGAAACTCTGGGAGGGGCGCTAAGGTCAAGACCAGAGGGCAACAGAGGGCCATGGCCTCCTTGGCCTCCCTGGGGTATCCAGGCCCAGTTTCTACTCAAGTTTGTAGCTTCTGCTTTCTATGGAGGCTAACAATTTACGCAAAATTTTGTAAATGGCCTCGTATTTCGACCCTAACATAGTCTTTCTCAAACATGTCAAAGGCTGGATTTTAGCCCTGGAGAAAGGCTCTGCTAGGGTCGAAACATGGGGTGGTTTTTGTGCATTTATACTGTGCATGTGGGCTCTTTTAGGCATGAAAGCAGGTTGTAGCAGCTAGATTCTATTTCGTCGCATCAGTGCAAAAAAGTTGTATAAAAATTGTGTATCTGGCATGACAATGCTCCGAGCAAAAATGTTGTTATCTCGGCGTGTACTTGTTTTGTGTGTACATCTGGGCTATTTTAATGCAAGATTCAACGTTTTGAAAATTTCAACATGTTCAAATTCGAGTGGTCCTCAGAAGATATAATTTGCATACGGCCAGCAGACCACTGTTATGGGAGAACCCTGCACTTTGTCTTTCACACCATTTGTAATATGTTTCTTGCAAGTTTTGCTTAGCTGCATTCTTTTTTTCACGGATTAATTTACTGGTGCTCTAGCAACTGAGCCATGTAGCCCTAATGTCAGCAGTCTCCCTATTTTGTCAATATTTTTGTTCGAGCTAAAATTATCCCCTAAAGGTGCTCTATGAAAATGGGCCCCAGTGATGACCAAAATGGTCTTTCGAGAAGAATTTTGTTTGGGGGTTATCTACCTTGGAATGGCTGGGATGGGTGTTCCGTCTTTCTCCACGAAACTACCGCCGGCGTTGAGGACCCAACGGTGGTGAAGGGACAGAAGGGCGTGGCGTGACGTCGTCGGGTTGTCCTTCTCGGCCGTGTTGCTGTTCTTCAGAGGCGAGAACTCATCCTCTCGCAGGACCTCGAACACCGCGAAATTACTGACGGAAACAATTATATGTTTTGATCGTTAACAAACGTAATACATGTAGTTAATAATCTGATTTCTGATCAGATGACCTCCATGTAAAAAAGAAATGTTTTCATTTATGTTGCACAAATTCCGTATCGCTTGTCACAATGAAACCCTGACTTGACAAAGGAAAGGGAAAATGTTCTCGTAATAAGCACTGGGATTTGTTGTTCTCTTGTGAGAAAATATAAGTATGAAATATTTAGTTCATCGGATCCAAGCTCTGGTGTTGTAAGCAGCAGAGTGTGGGTTCGAATCCCATGACACTTGTGTCCTTGAGCAAGGCACTTAACCATAATTGCTTTGTAAAAAGTTGGGAAGGTAGTGTACTCTGCTCTACCAGCCAGGCTCCTAGTGGATGATACCCATGCCTACATCCTTACGGACTGTGAAGGGGGTAACCCTGTTTCAGCCCCAGGAGTAGGTGGCAACGTGCCCCTGGTGACAGTTGATCTGGGTTGACAGCCCAAATCAGTTAAGTATAGCCCTCACCTTGAAGTGGCTGTCCGGCCTTGTCAGCTGGGCGATATCTCATAATTTTTTTTTTTTAATCAATTCCTACCTTCAGCTCCCCTTAGTAATTTTCATCTTTAATAGTTTTCTTCTTGTAGCCCCTTACCGAGAGTGGCTTTTGGCCTCATTTGGGGCGAACTTTATTTTAAAAAAAATTGTTAAAAAAGAAGAAGAAAAAAAAGAAAAAGATTAGTGGTACTTACTTTGAAAACTGAAAGACGTCAAAGACAAATTTCTCCATCTTGACCCCGTTGGGTTTCTCTGGAATGATTCTGTTGCCGCTGTTGTCGATGTAGGGAATCTTCTTCTTGGCTACGTGATGTCTCAGCTGCTTTTCGTGACTTCTGCATCGACAAATAATGTTCAAATAAGGAATTTATTGCATCAGTGCAAAAACTCTTTGCTCTTTGGTTTCCAACTGCCGTTGTGCTAGCTGCTGATATTTAGGTTTTTGGCTTTTTTGGTTTTCCCCTTCGTTTGCCTCCTCCCCTCCCTCTTCCCCCTCCCCCTTCCCCTAATCCTTCCCTTTCAACTGTGGTAGGATGGCTCTGTAGAGGTGATGGTCACCTGTTCCATCTTGCCACTCACTATTTTTTTTTATTCATTTATTTCCTTGTTTTTCTTTTGTACTGTTTTGCCAGTGAAGAAGTGTAATAACAAATAATAAAAAATAATAAAAAAATTAAAATGTATTCTCAATAAAAAAGAAGAAGTCGCATCTCGTCTGAAAAAGCCTCGTGTGAGATCCTCAGCTCCGATGTTGACGATGCTACACCCGATGGAGCCAGCTGAGTTCAGGACTAGGGTCAGGTTCTCCTGCTTCTTGCCGCAGTTGATGAAATCAAAACATGAACGAAATAAATGATAATGTTTTACTCTTTACTACTCACCTGACGAGGTCTTTCAGGAATTCCGTCGTGAAGAAATGATTGCAGATGTTGCCGGCGCTGAAGATAAGACGCCCCTCCTCGTCCCTCTTCTCGGCCGTCTTCAGCGTGATCTCGCTGTACTCCACGACTTGGTTCTTCCCGTTGACCCGACAGACGACACCCACAGGCTCCGTCGGAAAGGCCTTGGCCACAACCTTGATTAAAGACACCATAAAACATTAGCAATAACCTAAAAATTATTTAACCTGTTCTATGATGTGGTCTTTTTTTTCTATTATAATTTTTAGGCTTAATATATGGTGTGATGCTAATCAGATAATACTTTTAATGTTTTTATGAGTTTGATATAAAATACATGTATTACCTTAAAATTTTATATAAATAGTATAAGCACTTCTTATAACGCCCAATCTATCTACTGTACAATACCTTATTTCGAGGCGCTCCACATAAAGTACATAACAATAATACTAACAATAACTAGTTCTTATAAACTGCATACATGTACATTTAGACATATTACAAAATCAACAAGAATGAGAGAGGACCAGTTACTTTTTAACTTGACGCCTCTTTTACGGGTTACCATACTTGAGCGCGCGCGTAGAACGGATCGGCCTAAGGCCTGATTAAAATGTGCTAGATTCTAGCACATTTTAATGAACCAATTCCAGGGGTTATGATCGAGCAAGGCATGCTGGGAAAAAATGGCGCGGCGAGATCGATCACCCCTGATAACGAGGATGGGAGAACGCTGACTTGAGAAGAGCACAAATATAATACAAAGATACAAATTATAAAATGAACAAAAAAGTACACATTATGGGACAAGTATAATATCACTAATTATATGTCAAGTAAAACAAATGAGTCGTAGGCAAGTTTTTGCATTGGTTTAAAGAACTGCAGCTTCTGATATTGACAATGTTCCACAGTTTAGGTGCACATACGAGAAAGGCATGATCTCCAAATGTTGACGATATCCTTGGGACAGTTAACAGACGTTTTTAGTAGACTAGAAGGAGGAACAGTGCTCAAAGGAGTGTAGGGTACAAGAAGATTTGCGATGTAAGGTGGGACTCAGCAAATCTGAGTTCTAAAAGTAGTAAGTAAAATTTAAATCTAAACAAACAAAACTTCCTGTAAAACAGGTTAAATAGAAGTTAATTTTGCATTGGGGTTATAGAATATAATTAATTTTTTACCCTTACACCAATGTGTATTAAGCACTGTATAATCAGTACTTTCCCAAGTTCTGTGGAAAGTAATAAAATCCACGGGCAATTCTCTCGGGATAAATGTACATACAAAAATAAAAGTAATAATAATAATAATAATAATAACTAGTTCTTATATAGCGCATTTCACAATAACGTATCAATGCGCTTTCCATTAGTGCCCTGGTCATTGGGCCAATAACATTCCTGTAATCTTTCTCAGCTCCCTGGGGAGTATACAGCCCGGGCTGCCGTGGCGCTCCGAAGGCTTTTTCAAACACAATATCAACCTCTACCCTCGCAGGTACCCATTTATACCCCTGGGTGAAGAGAAGCAATTATAGTAAAGTATCTTGCTCAAGGACACAAGTGTCATGACCGGGATTCGAACCCACACCCCGATGACTTAACCATCGAAACTTGAATTCGATGCTCTAAACCACTCGGCCAAATGACACCCCAGTAAGTAACCTGTGAAAATTTCATTTCAAAAGATGGTAGCGTTTTCGAGATATTGCCAAAAAACTTAAGCAGTTTTGCCACACATGAAGAACAATCCGTAAATGGAATATACAATTCAAGAAACGTTTTATGCATGAAATGTTTCTCAGTTGAAACTTATTTGAATACCTTTCTCTAAAACAACATTCCAGGCCGTGAACTTCGCTCTTGAAGGGGCACTGCAATGTTCCTCTGGTAAGGGACACTCTATGAGGAAAATTTAAATTTGTATTGGAACTTTGCAAAGGGCACCACAGCGAAAGCACAGGGCACCACGGCAATTGCTGTGGGTGCCGTGGGTTATTTCAAGGCCTGACATTCTTTAATTAGTGGAGTAATTACCAAAGGTGTACCCTCCCTCTCATATAACAATCCCCTCACCTTAGCACCGCAGTTTGCTCCTTTAGACCTGCAGAACCCGATGAACCAAGGGTCGGCCATCTTCACCAGAATGTTATCCACCCCGTAGACGTGGACATATTTGATGTTGCGTCGCTCCATGTCCTCCAGAATTCTGCAGTTTCCTAAAGCTCTGTACAGCCCTCCGTTGCCGTCTGCATATTACACACACAGTAAAAAAAAACCTTTCTTAGGGCCTTGTCACACGGGGCAACTTTTACAGGCAACTTGGAGGCAGCCAACTGCATTGCATTCTACAGGACCACTTCGGTAACACATGGGTCATTTTTCAAACAATGTCTTACGATCCCTAAGAAAAATATATGAGCATTCAAATATGAATGCCTTTTCTTCTTGGAGATTGCCTGGAACTGGTTGCCTGTAAACTGCCTCGTGTGACATGGGCCTTAGTACATGTGTAGTAATCTGAGATTTTAGCCCCCTTCAACCACGGTTGAAAAGACTGAATAGAAATTGAGTTCTCCTTTCTGGCAGTTCTCACTCTATATAGAATCATGTGCTTTACTGGTCGAGGTAAGCGCCAAATTCCAAAGTAAGTAGAACCCTGAAATTGGTCCTGCAGCCCAATTTATTAGAGCTGCTTAACGGCTGATTTTGTGCTTACTGCGAGAATTTCTATTTCAAAGCAGTGCTAACCGTAGCAAACAAAAAGGGTATGCTAACCTTTCGGTGCTTATGGTAAATAAAAGAATAAAGCAATCTTTCTTAGAAATCTGAAATTGTAGCCCCCTGTAAACCCTTCAAAGAGACCATGGTTGAAAAGACAATAGATAGGTTGCAATGTGACGTAAATCGGCCATCTTTACGGGCAATTTGGAACACACAGTCATGCGTTTTGCATGAGAACGGCGTGCAGCACGCGCACATTTCACAAAACTCATTTAACGATTGGTTAGTAAACAGCGCAGCTGCGTTAATAATTTGAGCGCTTGACGCGCCTGCAAGCCAACATGCAATTTGCCCGTAAAGATGGCGTCTATTGGGAACTATCTATAGAATTTGAGTTCACGTTTGTGGCATTTCTTCACTTTACAGGGTGACGTTATCGCCATATTCCGTAGTAAGCAGAACCCTGAATATGGAACCAAGGCCCAACTCATAGAGCTGCTTAACGGCTGATTTTGTGCTTACTGCGCAAAATTCCATTTCATAGCGCTGCTAACCGTAAGCACACAAAAAGGCATACTAACCTTCCGGTGCTTCCAGTATGAAAATAAAATGACATATCAATGCAAATCCACGGTGAACATAAAAGCTGGCCGCCTAATTTTCTTGCTGACCTGTGAAATACACTTATGCTTAACCCTTTCGTTACCGAATTGTTTGGACATAAACAACCGCTGGTGACCGCATTGTTTGACCACTCAAGCGTGAAGCACACATTCTTACACAACAGAAAGCTTTTGTTCAAAGGCCATTTTTACAAACACCATTATCTCCTTGAAGATATTGTTTTACAGCAAAATAAGTAATAAAAAAGTTATTCCTTATTGAATTTCCTTTCATATAATTTAAAACTTATTGAGATTGGTCCAATAAATGTCAAAGTTCTTGGTCTTTCTTTCCTCAGTGCAATCTGTAATCTCAAACACTTTTTTGTACGCAACCATATGGCGCTCCGTAGGTGTTTGGCATTTCGGATCTTCCTATTCCAATTTGAAGAGATTGCATAATAGCAACCTTATTTTATTTTACCACCATTGGAAAGATCCGATCTCTCTCTTTCTAATGATGGTAAGCTTGGGTATGGAGGGTGAACATGGACAAAACTACAACTTTATTACAAATGGCCTTTGTGCTCAGGCTTGAGTGCTTTTTTGTGTGCAAGCTTGGTCGACTAAAGTCGCCAATGGTAAGGAAGAGGGGGTATGAGTGCAGTCGACTAAAGTCGCCTATGGTAAGGAAAGGGTTAAGCAAATTTTTCTACTATAGCTAGCTCGAAAATTCAGGGGAGTTGTATCAAAATTAATCTTACCAGGGGCTCGAGATATTTTTGACTTTTGGTCCAGCAGAATTTTGCCGTCGAAGGAGAGACAGGGCAGCATGTTCTGCTCAAACATGACCACATTCTCCTTCTGGAGTCCGAAGTAGTTGTGCTGAAGGAAGAACTCCTCCGTCGGTTCCTTGGTGTGCTCGCTGGTCATGATATACCTGGACAGGAGAGAGAGAAAGGATTAAGAAACAAGGGTTGTGCATACTTGCCGCCCCGATGCTTCTCAAAGGCAATGCTTGTTATATTGCCTTGGTGCCCCTTGAAATAAATGTTCCGCTAGAACCTTAAAATTTCCACAAAGACAACTGACAGGAGTGCCCTTTACTGCTAAGCAGAAAACCCCTTGACATGCTTAGTGCCCTTGCCCCAATACATGTCATTAACTGTGGATTTTGGAGGATTGAAGCAGTAAGGATACTATGTCATGTATGTAGTACGTACATTGACAAATGTAGGGATCCTACATTCACAATATCAGTTGATTTTGCAGGGTTGAGGCAGTGGGGGTTCTACATTCACACTTATTCAGTTATTGGTTGATTTCGGAGGAATGAGGAAGTACATGTATGGCAGTAGGGATCCTGCATAAACCCATATTAGCTGATTTTAGAGGATTTGACGATTGAGGCAGTAGGGATCCTTCATTCAAAATATCGGTTGATTTTGCAGGGTTGACATGGTTGAGGCAGTGAAGGTTCTACATTATGACATTCACACCTATCGGATGATTTCGGAGGAATGAGGAAGTATGACAGCAGGGATCCTGCATAAACCCATATTAGCTGCTTTTAGAGGATTTGATTATTGAGGCAGAAGGGTTCCTACAGTACATTTACATAAATAAACACCAAGGGGGGATTGGGTTTTAATCTCGCCCTTGTACATGTACATTCCAAGGATGGAGGCTCATTTTGGAGGAAAGCAAAATTAAACAAGTGGCAACTTGAGGTTAGCCTCAAGTTTAAAAAAAAAAGTCTTCCTGGGTTATCTGGGGTCCACCCTTGAGTTACTGATTGTTTCAGTCTGCATTTCTCCCTTAAATTACAAACTCAGGGATAATGACAAAGACCATGTGATCGCTACGTCCAACAGTCGCACTGCACGTACCATGGGATGGTCCCTCGCTGGCGGTACATGTCGTAGGCCAGCTGCTGCGCTCGTAGTATTCTCTCTGCTTGCAACTGATAGAGTGTCTTCTCTGACAGCAAACCAACATTGTACATCCCCTTCGGGTACTTGACCCCGAGTCTGGTACCCTGACCCCCAGCGAGCAGAAGGACGCAGCAGTTACCTTTGGAGATTTCCTGTAAACCTGATCGAAAAAAGAAAAGAAAAGAAAGACAATGTACTTTTAGTGGATCAGCTACAGATACCAGGAGGCATGACATCATAAGGCATGATTTGGCACTTGGAGAATAAGTAGGCGAGTCAAGGCCGAGCACAGGGAACCAGCCCAGCAAAAGCACAGGAAACCACAGCAAAAGCACAGGGCACCAAACCCTAAAATAGAACTTAAATACATTATTGATAAACAAACCGCGCTGGTTGGCAAGGACGGCCGATTGTTAGCAAAACATTCAATCGAGTTAACAAATGTTGTGAACAAATTCAACTTTCACTTTAAAATAAAATGTAGACCTCCCATGATTATTTGTTGTCTCGTTTCCAACAAATTCAATACTACTTTTGAATCTTTGTATATATAACTTTATTAAAAATAGTTGATATATCTGTTTTTGCTTTGTATTTATGGCTTTCTATAGTTTTCCAACCTCGGTTGGCAAAAACTCGGGCTGTGGCGTTGCAAAACTAAGGTTTATACGTGTTTTTTAGTACATGTACATGTACAGTGTATGCTAATCTCCACACCAACTTGTTGCTGAATAACATGAATAATCGGAGAGACTCTTATTGATTAAAAGCAACTGTGTAACTTCCTCAATATTATAATAGGACAGCTGCATGGGCTAGGACAGCACCGATCAGTCATCACAGCTGGCTTCATACATTAAATCATTAAACAAAAAGACATGTGCGTGTTCGCTGATGATCAGATAGCCACGTATGCACTGTTTTTTCCTGGGCAGTTGGGGGTTGTTATAAAATGAAAATCAGCTGACATTAAGACTCTGCAAGTCTCTGGCGTGCGTGTTTGAACTTCTGGGATTAAGTTAGTCCCAGTCATATTTAGAGATACTCTGTACTCTTGAATGGTTGAACGTACATGTAGTTATGGCTATAATAGCAAGAAGTATCTCTTTGGTGGGCTAGTGGTAAGACATCTGCTCTAGAATTGGCAACGGTTGTGGGTTCGAATCCCAACCCAAGTAATATGCCAGTGGTTTTTTTTTTTTCCACAGGACTCGGGAAAGTACCGAGTACAGTCAGCTCTTGTTATAAAGCAGTGCTCTGTTGAAAAGAGGTACTGCTTATAAAGATTACAGCGTGAAGTCCCGAATCTCATTTCTGCTTTCAGGGCTCGAATTTTGGGGAAAAATCCACAAGACCGCATGGCTTGCAGCTCTGATTTTTTTTTTACAAGACCCAGATTCAATTCGCCGTATTTTTGACCACGTGAGGGCGTATGTGGATAAATTTCACATGATGAAAAACTAGTAAACAAACAGGGTTTTTTTCACTTTTTTATCGCTATTTTTTATGTATTTCTTCATTGGTGCAAGAAAATTACAAACAGGCAATTATAATAAGCTAAAACTGCTATTGTGATGCAAGACATTCCCTGATGACAGCGCCCTCATGCGGTCAAAAATATGGTCAATTCAAATTGAGAAGACAGTTTTTAACATTTGAACTTTTTTTGTTTAAACAAACACTAAGAGAAGAGTTCAGTTCTTATTTTGTCTTGTGCTTAAGTAAACTTTCATATTCAGCAGAGTTGAAAACACTTTTCCAGGCTCAAGGTCAATATTAGAACCTCTTTTTTTAAACAAAGAAATTGAATTGAAAAAACGAAGACCAGTGGGCTTGTCCGGTTATGAGTTTACTGGCTCGATGCTAAAATCACTGGCCTCGGGCCGGCGGTCCAGTGAAAATTTTGAGCCCTGACATGTAACATTGTTCCTGTATTATAAAGAGGTAATTTGGCAAGTCTCCGCGACCTTGTTATAACAAGAGTCGGCGGTCTAGTACTTTACACTGTAAAGTACTAGACCTACACACATTGGTGTATTGATAAAATCAAATCATATTATCTTAATGGGAAAGTAGCATTAAGCAATGAAAAACATGAAAGTACAGTAGTAGAGAATGTTTTCTACTTGGTGTTTCTCTTGTTTATAAAAGCGTATCAGCCGAAATTTGTGCATGGGGAGAACCCTGAATTATTTGAATTATTTAACTGAAATTTTGCTTCATAAAAAAAAATGTTGTGAGTTTTGAAGGCCTAGATACTTATTATAATTTTTTTTATATAAATAGAATTTAAAAAGAAGATTTGGTTTCATAAAAACAAATTAACATGCACAGTCTTCATTTTATGTGTTTACTCATTTTTGATGTACATGTACGTGTGTTAGACTTACACTGTCTGTTCACACGAAATTGTTTTGTAACTGTATTCCTATAGAAACGGGGGTAGTTCCCAATGGACGCCATCTTTACGTGCAAATTGCATATTTCTGCTTGCAGGCGCGTCAAGCATTCAAATTATTAACGCAGCCGCGCTGTTTACTAACCAATCGTGCAATGAGTTATGTGAAATGTGCGCGTGCTGCATGCCGTTCTCACGCGAAACGCATGACTGTGTGTTCCAAATTGCCCGTAAAGATGGTCGATTTACGCCATATTGCAACCTATCGATTGCTTCAGACACTACCGGCAAGGAACCCTCATGACTCAGACAGACTACATGTCGGCCTAATTGTCATCAATCAAATGATTCAGTAAAGCCTGCTTAGAGACCGGAAAAATTGTCTTTCTAGTAAGTTCCAACATTCTTCCCCCCCCCCACCTCTTAGAAACCCCCATTTTTCTGTGAGGATGCATGCAAACATCAAAGAAAAGGTCTTATTCAACCATCGCCTGTTGAATTTTCAAAAGACAGAGACCATTGTCTCCCACTAAAACGCCATCCAAACAATAATGACACATTGTTTATGGTTTCTTACCAGAGAGAGGATGTATGTACACAAAAGCCATAGTGACAAAAATTTCCTGACTCTTTGCCCATTTTTCTTTCGATGGCCATCGCTAATTCGCTAAAGACTAATTGGACAGAACAGCGCCCAGGTCCCCCATTTTTCCCTCCCTCCTTTCCGTCCTGCCTCCCCCCCCCCCAATCCCTACACACACCTGTTCTTCTTGTGGCTTTGCCCTTAACCCCACCCCCACCCCTTTCTATAAAGATTTTTAAAAGCTTTTTAAAAGCTTGTACCTTTCATAGTATTCTCACTTTGAATCTAAGCTTTTTGAACCTTCGAGTGCGTTCCGGTCCCAGGCCCATTGTTTTCTTTCCATTTCCTTTAACAACATGTAATAAGGAAACTCTCCCCAAATACATGTACCATCAAAATGTTTTTCATAGTCACATGGGCCAAATTTCATTCAAAGCTGTTAAGCAGAAAATAATGTTTAGCAATTTTCTAATGCTAAGCAAAAAATGATCGGGGCACCAGTCACAACAATATAAAGTTGATGGAATTTCGGCTGGTAACCAGTTTCTGCCAAGCAATATTTCTCTGTGCTTAGCAAGTTTTTGTGCTTATAGTTATAGGCTATATGAAATTGGGCCCAGGGACAAACTTAATAAAGCTGTTAAAGCAGAGAATTCTGCTTGGCAAATTTCTTTACTTAGCAAGAAGTGAGAGGGGTACCAGTGGCAACAATGAAATCTGTATGGAATGTTGGCTGGTAAGCTATTTCTGCTAAGCAAGATTTGTATGTGCCTAGCAAGTTTTTGTGCTTTTTACAGGTTTTATGAAATTGGGCCCAGGTCTCATCTCATGACTTGCTGGCACATGGCTACGTCATGTATGTATGATTTAAATCTTCCCTTGATAGGGTAAACAATAATTTCTGTTTTAAAACAAAATTGCCAAGACATGGCTACATGTACATGTAGTAATTGAACTTGCTGTACATACACTGTACTCAATCCTTTACAGCAAACAAATTTAATAATAAAAACATATAATTTAGTTTTATTTCATTTTACAAATGTAGGCTGTCCAACTATCGAAAGCATATTACTTTGAAGGGAATCCTGCCTCAAAATATCAACAGCTGCAGTGCTTCTCACCAATTAATTTGTTTATGGTCATTAATAGTGTTTAGACTAGAGTACCAACCCTACATGTACCTTTAAAAGAAACTATAAAATTATAAAACCAAACACCTTCACTCACCTTCTCTGTACCATTTCTCCTTCTCCTCCCCAGCTTTTGTCATTGACCCGAAAAATTCAGACGGCGTCGGCTCCATGAGGCTATCCACTTTCTCTGTGTCGCTAGCAGCTTCCATCGCCGTCTTGAAATTACCCACCAGCTCAGCGATGTCTGTGCTTTCGACGTCTCTGTAGAGGGCGACCTTCTGGTTAGCGTCGAGGTCTTGCCAAAACTCCAGGAGGTGCTCTTGGCCGTATTCGGCAAGTTTTGCACGAAGTGATTCAACGTCCATTCTGGGTTGACTCTCCATGTTAAAGAGATGGGGCCTAAAGTGGAAGTGAACTTGTTTTTTCAGTGTTTGGTGGAATTGTGATAACCATCAAGTGATTGCATCACTTGACTTGTATCACGTGATTGCCTTATCATGTGAAACACCACATGATCACACAGTGTGGTAATAATAATAATACAAATACAGGTGTAATACATTTATAGAGTAGCTTTGTTAGAGGTAGCGCGATATTGACATTTCCTATTCTGGCCGCACACAAAAAAGAGGTTTTTAAAATTGTTGTTGCTTCGAACTAACATGCTGTCTGAGCTTCAAATCACTCATGTAGGTCAATAAAGTCTCTTCTTTCATAATCTCTTTGAAAAAAGGCAAAACTTTACCTCAATTTTTCACACATCAAAAAAATTCAGAGATGGTCACCGACGCGACGACCGCGAGCGCAGCCATTTTTGAACTTTTTTGAGAGATAAATTGGCTCTGACCGTTTTCAATTATACCGCCCTCTCTTGACTTCTAATAAAAAAATACTGCCATCTATTGATAGAGAGAGGATTGGAAAGTCTACGGTGCTTTTTTTCCCGTCTCAATCGGTGAATAAATAAGGTTTTTACGTATTTTTTTACCGTTTTTGGCCAAATTTTGACTAAATTTCATATTTTAAAGGAAGTTATACATTCAGTGACGGTGGGGTATGCTGTCAAACCTATATCAGTAAAATCATTGTCCATTTTTGAGTAAGAAAAGTTGGGTTTTGTTCCTGCGCGAGGTCGCGCATTTTTTTTATGGAGGTTTTAATTCAATCACGATACTCGGTAAAATCTCATTTTTTAACCTTTGAGTGCACGTTAGAGATAGGGCTGAAATGCCTTAGCAGTCCGGGGGGTCTTAATTTAACAATCTCTTTACCTCAGTTGGCGATCAGAAGAGTACCTCGTGTATGGTGTCTTTAGAAAGGCATAACTCATTAACGAAAGCACCTATGACAGTCGCGTTTGCACCATTGAATTTCTCCTGAACAGACCTTTAATTTGATGTATATTTTTAATATATTTGAAAAAAGGAAATTTTTACTATAATAAAGCTATATAGAGCGCCAAATCTATTTTTGTAAAGTGCTCTAAGGTGCTTCACAAAACGCATTAATAAAAGGTATTAAAAAGCACTAAGAAGATGATTTACATTTAACAGTTTAAAGCATAAAAAGATACAAAGGAATAATTAAATTTAAATTGAAAAATTAAAATTGATACTTGCAATGCATACAAGTGTGCATTTTGATAGAAATTTGGGCAAAAAAATACTAGTGATGCTACTAGGGCCAAGAAGCAGTGGCAGTCCATCCAGTTGGGACTATTTTCATGATTTTGGGGCTACATGTATTATGTATCGATACCAAACTGACATAAACACTAAACAAATGTTTGCTTCAGTTGAGGAGAAAGTTGATCAAATGCACACTCCTCAACTGTGAAATGTTCAGTTTACAAAGGAAGCATGGATGGTTTTTTTTATATTCTGGAATAATGTCGTTGTCACAGTTAAGCTACATGTAGCACTTTATAATTTGATTTGGGGTTGAACAAAGAAAAAATTTGCTAGAGTGGGACTTGTTGAACCTGCAACCAGAGAACCTCCGGATTCGTGCAGGTGTTCTACCAACTGAGCTATGCTATTGTTGGCAGTCTCCCTATTTTGTCAATACCTGTTCAGGGTGCCAGTCATCAGAGGCCCAAACAAATCGTTAAATGTCATGTAGCCAGGGATCACACCCAAGTTTACGATACAACCAGGGCCCAATTTCATAGAGCTGCTTACGCACAAAAAGTAGCTAAGCACAACCAAATGTTGCTTACCAGAATAAGGCTACCAGCCAAACTACCATGTCACATGTACAATTTGTGACTTGTATCCTGCTCATTTCTGCTTAGAAGGCAATTGTTAAGCAGTATTTTCTGCTTAAGCAGCGCTATGAAATTGGGCCCTGGGCCCTGGGCCCAATTTCACTGCTTAACGGTAAGCAAATTTTCGTGCTAACTGTAGCAGAAAAATTTGCTTAAGTGCTGCAAGCGTAGTTGACAGGCTAGCATTAGCAAGAAAATTACAGTAAGCACCAGAAGGTTAACATGCCTTTTCGTGTGCTTACGGTTAGCAGCGCTATGAAATGGAAATCGCACAGTAACTTAGTAAGCACAAAATTGTCCGTTAAGCAGCTCTAGTATGAAATTGGGCTCTTGAACTTGGAAGCGGCAGCCAGGGGATCACCTTTAGGAGATGCGCCTTATTAATTTCAGAAATAAAACAAATTTCACCATGTTCACCTGGTCAGTTTCCCGTGTGTGACTTAGTTTATTTTTAGATAACATTAAAAATATTATTTTGTTTAATAATAGTTTGTGGATCCAACACTAGTATATGACTAACATTCAACAACAGTAACGCAACAGAATTTCAGAAAACAAATATTATATAGGGCATAAAAGTCAAAAAACTAATAGTAAAAAGCATATATATAAAAAATGGACAACATTTCAGCTTTAATATATTTAGGAAAAATATGATTATGAACAAAATTAGTTGAAATTTTATTTGCATTGTACACAAACTTTATATTTTGTACCCAAGACGTCAGCGTGCAATGCAACGGAGACTGGCGTCCTAACTACCACTACTTACTAGTACTAGTAGTACTACCAGTACAGCTATGCACACCATACATGTACATGTTGCCTACTGTACAATTGGCCATGGCCAGCGCACACACAGGCAGACATACAATACAATCACAATGCACATGAAATTGAGCATGACAAAAAAGTAAACGCCCATTTCTGAACAAAATCTCAAATCTTGTGACAGAAATCAAGCTTGATATTTCACAAAAACTCACACTTTAAAAGGCGATACCTTCTTGCACAGGTGACAACCTAATCTGCCGCAATCGAACGTGTATCTCTACTGGAAATCTTCACTTTTCTGCAACCGTTTTCGACCACACGATGGTGACGTTGTGTTAATTCTGCGTTGTTGCCAACCTAACCTTGCATTGGGCCTCAGCCACGTATTCAAAGGATGTGTTGACGGCCAGCCGCTAAATCGTACTGCAGGTCAACTGCGTTGACACATGCGTACTTTATTCTGTACATGTAACGTTAGTGCATGTACATGTACATGTACATGTACATGTACATGTACATGTACATGTACATGTACATGTACATGTACATGTATACTGACAGTATAATAGAGATCAGTGATCTGTCCTCATTCTATTTGTGGGTACGTCGGGGGTGTGGCCCGGCCAAACAAGACAAAGGGAGGGGGAGGGGCAGGCGGGGCAACCATTTATTATCATTTTTCATTTAGTGCATTTTCTCTATATATTTTTTCCACCTCGTGGTTAGTTACTCTCATAAAACACTTGTTATAAAATATGATCTGCAGCAATGATCTAAAGCAAATGCAGTAATTTTGATGATTTATGACATGTCAGTTTCGCTTACAAGAACTAATATGGCAGAAGCACTCCCCCACCAACCCCCCCCCCAAAAAAAAATTAAAAAATAAAAAAATAAATAAAACGCACACAAAAATAAAAAACAAACAAACAAACACCCCAACACCCCAACACCCCAACAAACAAACAAACGAAAAAACACCCCCAACAAACACCCCAACACCCCAACAAACAAACAAACAAAAACGAAGAAAAGAAAAGAAAGAAAGAAATAAAAACAAATAAAAACATTATAATAATAACTTTTAATAAATTATAATAATAATTTAAAAGTAAATAAAAAAATAAAATAAATAAAATCCATTCTCTCTTGCGAATTTCCCATCTTGTGCAGGTACCTCCTTAAATAATAAAAATCCAGAACATAGTGAAGACATGGGGCGGGGTCACCATGCCACGCATCGATCACCAAATAATGAAGAGTCATGCACTTACAGCTAGGAGACATGACAACATTAGGCAAATGTGTCGTGTACAACCCTATAATTCAAAGTAATGTAACATCTCATTTGTTCTTCTGTAGGCTAATTTTTATTCTTTCACCTGACACCGTTTGTTTACTGATCAAACTTGAACCACTTTCAAACACACGGGAAACTTCTGACTTTACACTAGCTCGACGGTGACTCCCAAGTTTCACGGACAACATTGCGCCGACCGCACAACATTGAAATCCCTTCGCGCTTTATGGAAAAAGTAGTGCGCCATTCGTCATAATGCAAACTTATTTTTAATTTTTTTAACTAGCTTATTTTATCTTGTCACAAAGACATGATCAAGTAAGTTTCCTTTACAGCAAAAAAGTTTAATAACTTCGCCTCCAAATTAAATTTTTTTCCTGATTTTCCCTAAAATTTGTCGCGTATGAATACAAGAGTAACCGGCGCACTGGAATGTAATCTCGTATGCAAGAAAATTTATGCACTTTTGTTAGTACTGTTGTATAGCCTGTTTAAGCTGCAGCCACTATCAACTTGTTTTTCTTTTCATACACGAATATTTCAAACCCATTTTTAGAGAATGTTCACATCTTTTTGTGCTTAATTCATTCGTCGAGAATGTAGACACCCTGGAAACTGTTCATAGCTGGAAATTCGTCAGGTATATTTCTGAAATTCGGAAAGGAAAATTCACCTTCACCTGTTCACTTGGTGTTGAACTGTTGCTCCCAGCCGCCCAGGATTCTCCAAAGATTACACTGGCATACTGGGAACCTGTTTTTCCCAGCGAGTCGACGAAACTTTCATTGAACCCTTCAAAATGAGAAATGAAGGGTCTGTTTACGTCGGAGGTGATGCTGAAACTAACTACGTCTTCTTAAGAAACTTCGGAGTCAGTTTGGCTGGCAGAAACCACCCAAACAATGCTAAAGCAAACGTCAACCTGGTGTTCGTCGATTGATGTTGGCCGGGTCAGCCATTTTGTGACTGTGATGGTGGATCACCTGACTACACACACACCACTCTCAAGGACGCCGTGATGAAGAGCCCGGAATTTTGAAGATTTCTGTGTGTCATAATGGACCTTATGCATTGACGTCATCCAGCCGCCATCTTAGAGGTAAAACGGTGACGAAACAATCGAAACGCACAGATTTGTACGCGCGGCGCACAGGATTGGCCAGTGAACAACCTCATTTTGACCTCTAGGCGAGGGCGCCCTACTGAAATGACGTCATGTGCATAAGGTCTATTGGAATACTTTTGCTGGTTGTTGTCTAATGAACGAATTCTGAGTAGCACTTTATCGAGCTGAAGTTAGGTCAGACAGTGACCTGGAAGGGGTGAGTTGATTCAACTACTTGAAGAAAATGGTATAATTCAATTCAGTTGACATTTATTTAGCACTCTCCAATAAACCAATACATCTGTACAAAGTTGGATAATGTAAGTACAATACAGTTATATTTAAACAAGCAATTACAAATGTGAAGGTAATCACCACCAGAAAAAAAATAATGCTTTAATTGAATCTAATTATTTAAATTAATATTTTATAATTAATAGCAAGCGAAGTTGAGAATAATACCTATTCTTATATTTACAAAAAAATATTTTAGGTTGAGAAAATGTGCCTCTTTTCAGAGCCACTTAGCTACCTCTTTAAAAAAGGAAATACGAAATATAAGACAAACCTGATACAAAACTGTGACGTTGTTGTCCAATTGAAAAAAACATGAACGGTATTACCGTTCAAAAAAGGTATTAAAAGCACCAATCTTGCAAATTATTTAGAATAATTTGCAAGATTAGTGCTTTTAATACTTTTTTTTTTCTTTTTTAAAAATGCAAATCAAATTGTGTGGATATAGGGTCTACACAATGACGTCTCTCATAAATATGTTTACATTTACAGTTGATTAAACCCGTGTAAAAACAATAACAACAATAACAAAGAAACAAACAAACAAACAGACAAACAAACAAATAAACACCCCAACACCCCAACAAACAAACATATCAACAGACAAACAATTAAACAAACAAACACCCAAACACCCCAACAAACTTAGAAGAGTCGATTTGAATCCATCAGCAGCACTGGCGAAGTTTGTGGGGGTGGGGAAAAATCACAGTTACATCACCCCCGTGTGTTTAACACAACCTACCCTCTAGCTGTATTTTAAGGGAAACGTTATTAATTAATTGGTAGGAAGAGGGGGGTGCAAAATAGCTACCTATTATTTATATCGCCTTCACAAATTGAAAAGAAAATGCGATTTCTACATTTTCTAAGTTCATCGGCTGTTCTAATTAACATAGTCAAGCTATTAGATCACGAAGAGGTAATAAAGCGTAATGTTAACTAAAATTGTATAACATTAACAATGCAGTGTATAACAATAAGTGACCTCTACAAATCTGGCTCCTAATTCATTCGGCAAATTGGGCTCGGCAGGTCTATTCGTGGTCTATTGTATGGTCACACCTGTAGTAGTTGTTCCCTAACCGGACAATGCAGTAAGGTCGTGGACCTTTCAAGAATGACGTTCCAAAGTTTCAATGGCTCAAAACAGGCATTCATATCATCAGACCTGTAATTAAATGGAGGCCACGGAGTTGCCCTTGTATTGGTATTGGCCTTGGTGCCCCTTCATAAGTTTCTCATACTTTTAAGATTTCCTCATGGAAGTGCCTTTCTGCAAAATTTATTTCGTCTGAATGACCCCGTTGATTATAAATAAATTTTAACATTTTAATCTAAGAAAACAGTCATGCCCGAATTGTTTCTCGGCGATGCGGTTGGTACCTGCTGTCACCTTGCTAAAAAATAAACATGGATGTATTCGATTTTTCGTGTGAATTACACGGACATTTATTTTGTTTACTCAGCAAGTAGACATTGTATTGCTTCTTTCTTTATAATTTTGCGAATAATGAAATGCAATTGATGTAATTGTGTTTTGTTTACAACATTTTAAAACATTTAGAGAGAGGACAGAAAATGCGCGGAAAAGAAGAGTGTTCACAAAAATAAGCGAACAAATACGTACACAGCGCCCTCTTGTGACAAATTTATGAAGGGACAAAATGCATTGCGTACAGTTTGGTCCACATGAAATTCCCACCAATATCCTATAAAATGGCCGTGTATTTTGAAAAACATAGGGGGCGTCCCCCCTCTCGCAGCATCCTATAGCCCCCCCCCCCCCCCACACACACACAAATACAAAAAAACAAACCAAACCCCACAGCAACAATTACCAAACAAAACACAACAAACACAACAATCTTGGACCTGTGCTAGGTTAAATGGCACATTGATCTTTTCAAAAGACGTAATGGTCATACTTAAGATATAATGAGGTTTTGTTTAAAATATGTGTATGTCCACAAAAAAAGCAATTCAATTAATAGACCCCTTGTTCAGGCTGCCACCGCTGAGGTCAAACAATGTAAACGAGCAAGCGCGCATGCGCCCTTGCACAACTCTCAGCCAATGAAAGGTTCGACTGGTCCTCTGTTTGTATCCCAAAGGATAAAGACAGGCACTTGTCTTACAAGTCCTATGATTCAATGGATAACCTTGAACTGACCTAAGCTTTCAATTTCTGTGTTATAATTGCTGTGCTCCAAAGTGGCGTAGTTTGTCACCTACATACATCAGCAGTTGATTGCACTTTTGATCGTCTGCTGCTGCGTGTGCATAATGTTGATCAAGTGAATGTGTGTACACTATGGGATGCAAGGTCAAAGGTACATCTGGCAGGTTACTGCCAGGTGCTTCAAGGCTGGTATCTGGCGTTGTTCACGAACCTCGAGGTGTGACGTCAGATGTTCAGGCTAATCATAGGTAGGTCTCCCCTTAACCTCAATGAGGGTGCTGTTGAAACTTGTGATGTCATTTGCAGGTGGTCTACTGTAAATTGTGCCCTTTTGAAACATCTCATTTAGTTCTGTCGTAAAGTAATCTTTTGGTCTCTTCTAAGAGAGTAAATAAGACCGTGTCCACTTTGAGAATGTTTTCCTCTGATGGTGTGTTTGTTGACTGCAACCCTGAAGCATTGATTTAGTAATAACATTAGCCAAAGTGTATTGTTTCAAATTTAAGCGTTTGCCTTTATGCCAACTCACAGAAATCCAAACATAGAAGTTTTTCACTTTTTGTCGCGTTAGTTTATTGTCTGACAACACATTTATTCAGTCAGTTGACAAAGTTGGTTTAGATTACTAGAAGGCTGTAGTTAGGTTGACGAGATCAATAATTTGTTGTAAACTTAAGGTCGGTAGTTATACCAATAGGTGTCTTTGTTCTTGTTCTCATTCAATGTGGCAACCGGCAGTTCCTTGTTCATGTAGGACCACGGGAGAGGAATGGGTGGTCATGGGTACCACGTGAGATTGGCTGCAACAATGACCAATAATATTCTGGTACTGAAGCTGTTTGTGGAGTTGGAACTACAATGTTGTCTGCTCTAGTCCCAATGTGTCAACGTGTTAAATAAGGCTGTGTGACGAGGTGTCATTTTAAGTAGAGTCGATTTGCTGAGCTAACCAATTATTGTTTGCAGACTAGCTGAAAATAATGAATTTCTCTTTGAAGTTTGACAAAAATGTTCGAGCTGAAAAACGACGATTATTGGACAGTTTTCGAGTCCACGGCGTTGGATTTTAGAAAGCCTGTCCTTTCCTTGCGGGCTTCGACGGAGCCCAATTTCAAACCCCAGCCCAAACCGTGGTTTCTAATTGGAGAAGTGTTGTTTAGAGTTTACGCCCTGTATTGACATTGCAAACATAAGCGAGTTGCTAACTCGAACAAGACAAAGTTCTAGCGGATACATTTGCGCGTTCATCACGCCATAGACTACCAACAGTATTGACGACTATGGAAGCTATGTTTAAACCAAAAACTGGCAAAAGAAGTGTTCAAAGTTTATTTTCTACGCTTTGCAGTGAATCGGTAATTGCTGTCGAACACACAAGCCAATGGCACTTTTCGACTGATGTCACAAAGGCTGCTTGTTCTAGTTACCAACAAAACCTTCTCTCCTTGCCCAAAATCCACCAAAACTTTTTCTTGTCACTGTAAACTTGTCCTTAACAACAAAATAAGCATTTTAGCTGAATACGTGACAAAGTTGAGTTGCCGTTTCTGTCGAACACACAGGCCAAAATTACTTTCCGAATGATGTCACAAACTCTGCCCTGTTGCAAACGGGCACGTCCTGCCTGAAAAAAAAACCCACAACACGATCTTATTTTGGCCACTGTAAAAAGTAAACTCAAACGATAAAACAAAAGCAACGAGTCAAAAGTGTCAAGTCAAAGCAGAGAGACGCGTCCAGTAGTAAAGTGCACCTTTCCGGCTTTAGATGTTTGGGTGGAAAAGCTACGTGCATTTTAGTTAATAAATCAATACGGTATTGTAAAATACATTACACCACCAGCTGTTCATTATAAGATCCATTTAACTAGGCAACAAATGCAAAGATAAGGCCATATTGACACTGGGTAAATTTGTCTGTATAGGCCTACACCCAAACTAAACAGTGCTTTCCTAAGTTAGGTCCACCATATCTCAAAATTGGCTAATTGCTTTCTCGCTGTACTCACTTCGCCGTTACAATAAGCCCATTGTACACATTGTTTTTTATGTAAATAATTGTAAGGGTTTTATTTATTACTATTTTTTAATAATAAGAAACGATCGATGACTGGCATGATCTGTTTGTTTGTCTGTAAAGCAAATCGACCGAAGAAACTCTTTTATTCCTCCAATCATTCACTCCAACGGGTCCACCGGACATTTTTTGTGAGTGCATTCCAAGATGTTCCTGTCCAGCATGCAGTTGCCTATGTCCTCACAGGTCAGGTTGGAGCCTTCACATAGTTGGTTAATTGGTTTTGAAAATCCACTGAAAACCACATTCCACTTTTAAGTGAGTAAGACTGGCAATGAGACCCCTTTGCAACTAACTGTCATGAAAGTAGTTGTTAAGATTATAAGATGTATTTTCTTGATATGCACAGTCAAGCAATTTGTTTTTACTATTATATGCTTTAAATATTAAAAAATAACACATGCCTTACAAACTCTTAGAGGGACACGTTACATTGGATTGGGCGATTTGGGGCTATAAAAAGCGTGTCATACTAATCCATACAAATATGCCTCGAAATTGTGTGGTTCATTTAACTTTGGTGGACTAACACGGTCCGCCATTTTGTAGAACCAAAGTTTGGACTTCAAAAAATGGTGGACCGTGAAGTTCACGGAAGTGAACGGAAAAGACACAGTTTCGAGGCATATGTGCATCAATATATTCGACTACTTCCCAACCATGTTAATTTCACAAGCTTTCACAGCCCAAAGCGCCCAATTTAAGGCGTTGTGTCCCTTTTGAAGTGTTAAGTATAACTGACGACATGAAAATTATAAGCTAGTGTTTGAATTTTGGTTTTCAAGGCCCATTAAATCGACACCCCGCGTCTTCGCCTAAGTGACTCCAAAGTGAGTCCGACTGTTGAAGACATTTTGTGCACTTATTCGCCACTAAAGTACATGTAATTGTTAAGATCAATAAGACGTGTATGTTTTTCATGCACGATTTTAAATATTTGTTTTTGCTTTTAAGTTAACTGAATGCTTTTAACAAATCAATTGATAAAATTGCCCATTTGGTGTTGATATTAGCAAATGCCAAGAATGGTATAATAATAACGGAGTTTTGCGTAATGGCCACTTAGTGGGGTGGGGTGAAAGGGTTGAAACAAACAAACAAATAAAAACCACGTCAATCTGCTAGAGTAGTAATAAGTGGTAGGCCTACTACATAAATTAAAACTTTCTCCTGCCACACTACGCACATGCGCAAACGTATTAGCAATAGTTATACAGTTAAAAAACGTTTGACTTTCCTCGTTAAGTACTATACGATTTTACACTGTGACGTACCGTATTTATGCTTGGCGAGCTTGTACATTTCGTACCGACAATATCAGCCTGGTTGCAGCTATGATTCTCTTAACATACAGTTTTACTTGTGAGGGATACATTTTCACAACCATTCGGATTTGAGAAAGAATATGGATGTGAGCACAGCTTCTATTGATCAGAGCTGAAACCATCGAGCATTGATTGAGTTCTAGTTATTTTAAACTTCACCATGGAACCGACGGAATGCAGTATACAGGATACACTGAACATCACTGAAGACGAAGCTTCCCTATGGCTTTATAATTCCACGGACAACGTCGTAATACCAGTTATTCTACCGACTATTTTTTGTCTGTGTATACTCATTAACCTCATTTTTGTGTTTGTAGTTTTCCGTGTGTCTGAGGTGAGATCGGACACGACTATATACTTAATTCACTTGGCAATGGCTGACATTTTATTTATGGTCGGTTATGTGTTTAGTTTCCTATTTTCATTTATGCGTTCTCCCGTGAAATCTGACACATCATTCACCCATCCTGCGGAGTGCTGGATGACAGGTGTGTCTACATTGACTGGGTATGTTTCATCTATTGCCCTGATAACCATGATGTCATTTGAGAGATATCTCGCCATCTGCCATCCTTTGAAGCATCTTAAAGTTCGTGGTCGACGACGCACCCTTAAAATAATTGGGCTCTGTTGGTTGATTGGGTTAATCTGGGCTGTGGTGCAAATGCCCGCAACTGCAGTTCTTCAAACACAATGTGTACGTTGGCCCAAAGATGATACCTACCAAATGTTCCCCTCTGCTTTAACTTTTTGTACATCTATACACCCATGGGTAAATGACTACCTCACCGCCCTCGTGATTACTCCCTGGATAACTTCAATGTTTGGCAACGTTTACATGTATGCACGCATAATACTGGTACTTAACAAACGAAGGGGTGTCAATGGAAGACAGGAGACAGACATGAAAGCGATACAAATCCGCAATCAAGTTGCCAAAATGTTGATTGTCAACGGTGTGATTTTCTTCATTTGTCAATCTTCGTACATCTTTATCATTCTCGTAATCTGGATTTGCCGTGTAGCTCAAATTCACAATCCATTGGATGGTTTTCTATGGAATGGAGGCGATTGGGTTGTCCGGCTGCCCCAGTACATCAACACCATTTTTAATCCTCTGATCTACGGGCTGACAAACAGGCAGTACCGAGCTGCCTTCGTCAAAGCCTTTCACCTGAAAGCCTCTTTAAATAGACAGGAGGGCGCTCTACGGTCAGTCCATGCAATATGTAACCCATCAACTACTGCTAAACAGCCAAGTACAACTGAAGAAGGCGACAATGACAGCGAATCCATGAAAGGAACCAGGCTATGATTTTGGCATTGAACCATTACGTCCAGGTACCGCTTCACCCTGCACTGTAAACAACGTCTCAAACCAAAGGTATCGAAACGATTTTCGAATCTTTTGTGATTACGTGACGTTCATTGATACATTTTGGGGTTAAACAAAGAAAAATTAAGTAGAGCAGGATTTGAACGTGCGACTCCTGGATTACCATGCCACTGTGACTAGAGATTCTTCAACCTCGGAGATTCTGTCCTCTCATAACATTGTGGTAAAAAAAAGACACAATTTGGTTATCACAGATTGGAACTAAAAAAATTGTATTTCAAGTAGTATTTCTTGATTGCAAGTAACTCATTCGTGTTAGGTTATCATTGGTGTTTTTGTTTAGAACTAGTCGCCCGTATTTACAAATTGAGTTAGTCTTTAAACCATCGGAGTGTATAGGGTATTATTAACCCAATCATTAAAAAAAATCAATATAATTCTGGTTCAAGAATCCAAAGAACCCATGGAGAGAGAAGATAAGGAAAGAAATTTCAGTTTTAGATGTGGGAGGAAAACCCCAGAGAATTTGTTCCAGGGGAAACCCACGAAAATGAATGATTTTCAGAAGTCTTATTATAAGTGCATATACAGTGTATTTTTAACTTAGGTACCGGTACCAATTGACGTCTACAACACTGTTGTGTGAACAAAACACACCCTAGCAATTACCTTCTTGTTTCAATTTGTAACGTAAAGGGAGTGACTGAACAACTTATTGTCAAAACCTCAAAACAAGATCGTCCAACTCGATGAAATTATTCATGTGTTTTTGGTGATTTGAGTTATTTTTTAAAAGAGATGATGAAATGCATTTGAATTTAAGTTCATTTAAAAAAATGTCGGCAACTTTCATACAGAATTGTCGATTGCGTGTAACAATACAACATACTTAAATTAACTGTATAACAATTAATACATGTACATGTATATCTGGCTTCAAACTCAGGCCATTCCGTTTTGGCAGCTACAACGAACGTTGGTAAATGTGTTGCTAAATTACAAGAATGTTCCAATCTCGCGTGTATCGAAACGAGAAAACAACTTGAACGAAGAATGTTTCTATGAAATCAAACTTTCTTGAAAAAAAAATTTTCTACACAAAAATCTTGATTTCTTTTGTTTTACATGTACAAATACGGTTTCAATTTTTATATGATAGGCCTACACATAATTGTTTAAACTTGAGACAAGCATGCTTATTTCTTAGAAACCCCTTTTGCCGATCATGCTCAAATTTTCGTGACCATAGACATTTTGTGTGTAAATTTAATAATAGATAGGTTGCAATATGACGTAAATCGGCCATCTTTACGGGCAATTTGGAACACACAGTCATGCGTTTTGCGCGAGAACGGCGTGCAGCACGCGCACATTTCACAAAACTCATTGCATGATTGGTTAGTAAACAGCGCGGCTGCGTTAATAATTTGAGCGCTTGACGCGCCTGCAAGCCAAAATGAAATTTGCCCGTAAAGATGGCGTTTATTGGGAACTATCTGTAGCGTGATTGGAAACGGAGCTCGAGTCTTTCTCTCGTGCTTTTTTCTTTGTTGAGTTGATAAACTTATTTTATGTCCATGGCTAAGTTTCACTTTCCCAAGAGCTTGATGTGATTTTATTGTCATAAACTACGTTAGACTTAAGTATTTGAGCAGAGTCGCGCACACGAAAACTTTTTAATTGTTGGGACCAACTTGGTCCAGGAAATTTCAACACGCGCGAGATTTGCATAATCTATTATAACGGTTTAGAAGTGTTCGAACATCATGTCAACAAGGAAAACACGTGATAAAGGTCTATTCAAAGAACTTTGTGAGACTTGGTACTTATTTTATAAACACATCTTACACTAAATGGTACTTTGGTGATTTGTATTTTTGTACAAGTTTATTATTGTTCCTCAAAGATTGTTCTTTAAACCAACTCTTTGGACAACTGCGACTCTTCACGTTAAATCTCAGGTAATAAACTACAAGGCAAACTGAGGAGGTAAATTTTAAATGATTTGGAACAAAAACCTACTGTGGACTTGTAACCTCAGGATTAACGCAGGCAGAGATTTTGACGAAATAGGAAGACCGCCAAGTTTAGCGTCAGGTAGCTCGGCTGGTAGACCGCCAGGGAACGTTAATCCGGAGGTTGCAGGTTCAAGTCCCACGATAGTAAACTTGTCTTTGTTCAACCCAAAAAATAACAACAAAACTCCTTTCAATGATCTTGAACAGCATAAAACAATTGCATCGAATATATCATTAATGACTGAAACGGATACAGCATGTTTTGCTGTCGCTTACAGAAAGGATAATCTACATGGGATCAAAATAATATACGTGTAGTGACTTTGATAAAAGTCAACTATGCCGATAATAATGCAGTTTAACTCTTTCTTCGTGAAACAAATTACAAACGATTTAAAGACCTACTTAAAACGAAAACTGCTATAAATGGACTTTGCTGAAATTCATTTAAAACTTCTTCAATCAAGGAAATTGAGTTCACATGAGATTAAACAGACTGCAATTATGTAAAAACAAGTTTTGAATACCCTTCTTCGGTGTTTAGAGAGATTCGCAAAAAGCCTTGTTACGTCATCACGTTACGTCATAAAGGGAGTTCCGTTTGCATAGCTGCTATTTTGCAGCATGGAGGTATGACAAAGCAAACTCCCACACATGAGGTCAAAATATTGTTATTTTGAAGTGTTTCTAGTTTTTCATTACCTTGAGGTTGGGGCCTAGAGAAAAACATTCTGATCGATAATTACGAACAATTCAGAAGTGTACAAATATCTAAATTACTTTTAAACGATTAAAAAACACATTATAAACAAGTTTAGCACTCCCGTTAAAAACAATCGCTCAAGTACCTGTTTAAGCACAAGTTCCTTAGCTTTATAAAAAGGACCACACACTCTCAAAACTCCAAGGTCCGAATAGACCTTATGCACAGGACGTAATTTCAGTAGGGCGCCCTCGCCTAGAGGTCAAACGAAGGTTGTTCATTGGCCCATCCTGTGCGCCGCGCGCACAAATCTGTGCGTTTCGATTGTTTCGTCACCGTTTTACCTCTAAGATGGCGGCTGAATAACGTCAATGCATAAGGTCCATTGACCTAATTTTCGGAAACAGCTGGGCCTGACCTATTTCTAGCAACAAGCCTGAATCTGTGTCAAAATGACAGGGAAATTGTTCGAACAGTCGCAGAATTATGAGTTTTAATTCCATTGTTTTGAAAACCAGATTCCAGGGGCCGATTTCACTAAGAGCTAAGATTGATCTTAAGCTGTGTACCAGTCTTAATTGCTAAGCAAAGTGTGATGTTACAATACCACTGTGGTGATATTTGACAACTCATCTTAAGATTAATCTTAGTGCTTTGTGAAATTGAGCCCAGGGCCCAATTTCATAGAGCTGCTTAATTAAGCACAACAATTTGCTAAGCACAATAAAATGTTGCTTTACCAAAATAAGTTTACCAGCCAAACTACCGTGTCACAGTGTACAATTTGTGACTGGTATCCTGCTCATTTCTGCTTAGCATGAAATTGTTAAGCATTATTTTCTGCTTAAGCAGCTCTATGAAATTGGGCCCAGATCATATCAGCCTGACCCAGAAATGCGGCAGGCAGGCCCGCTGGGACCCGGAATCTTGGTCAATTTTTTACCCTTGGAGTCGTTAGAGTGCATCACGGTCCTGGAAAACGGTTGTTTCCTCTTGTTGATGAAGTCAATTATTTGCTCATGGTCCTGATTGCTCGAGTTCGGAAGTCACCATCTTATTGTTACCACATGACGATTGTTGCTCGGCCATCTTCTCCAATTTGACTGCGCGTTTGGCAACAGCGCGCTTTACGTAGCTGCGTCGTGTTAAAAATGCCGCGGTAGAACCGCCCTCTCTCGTCAAGATCCCCGTGAAAATGTATTTCTTCCCATCTTGAAGAAGAAAGAAAGAAAGGGCACAAATAAGGTTAAAACGCTCTTTAATTAATATTGTTTTGTGTGATACTTGAACACTTCTCCAACCCTCTGATAAAGTGGAATCATTCCAGCCATCTGTTTATTGGGTAAATAAACACCCTTTAAATTGATACCAATAAGCACCTGCTCGATTTAGACTTACCTTCAATATCCCCGAAACATTGGTTCTGACATCGCCTCGTCTCCTGGTACCGGTTCTTGATTATCAGCAGCGGTTCTTGAAAAAACCGAGACCTCCTGAGAGTCAGCGCGTCCCCTCTGTATACTTTCATGATCTCAACGACTAATGACGTCAGCTGACTTTGGGTTGATACTTTTCTACGGACTGTACCAATTATCACTGTGGAAAATAAGAAACAAAACGTACGAAATTGTAATCCTTGGTTTCTTTCTTGGGAGGTGAAACCAGGTACCATTTTGAAGACTCAAAAAAATGGCTTTAAAAAAGCCATGGTTCAATAACTTCTGTTTCGATAAGCGAGACTTGCACAGTATTTTTTAAGGAAAATTAAAAAAAAAAACACACACACAATTGTCACGACCGGGACTCGAGCCGGATTCGGAGTACAGGGCCTGGCCGATTTCCGGTTAAAGATTGACCCGAAAAATAGTTTTACAAAAATTAATCTCAGCTCAGATTCTGTCGAAATGTTACCCACTTATGTATCACTTTGACACATTCCTTGTTAAACTGACTGGGTGAGGTCCCCTGACTTTGCGATTCGTATGTGTAGTGATCCATTTAACATGCGTAATAGACCCCTTGCATAACGCGCAAGTTTGCTTGTGAGGTCACGCGCACGCTTTTACGCACAGAGAACAGCTAGATGTATAATCAATAATTGAGCTTCGCTCGTCCCCAGCGCCTTGCCTTAAAACCAAGGCGCTGGGATGGGCAAACGTATCAAGCACGCTCACTGGTTAATGCTCAGTCCCATCATGCATCACACTCACACTGCAAGCACTGCACGCATGACGTACTTCCTGAACAAGAATCTGTGCAAGCTGATTAGCCCATCCCAGCGGTCCTGGATAGGCCGCTGGGGCCGAGCGAATAATTGAGCTGCCTCCTTTTGCCTCAGCGATGAGGGCGCTGTTTGAGAGTTTGACGTCATATGCAAGCAGTTTAATGTTGTTCCTTCACACTTTCAACCCAAGGTACCTGACAATGTCATAAGCACGGTTTGAATTCAAAGAATGAACAATCTTTCAAGAAGTGACATCTTACCGAAATCACTGTTGCAAAATGCCGGACCAAGAAGTCTTGGATTGCATGAACAGGAGTCATGTAGCGCTTCAGCCTCTGTGATGGAAACCAAACATAACACAATTAATAATAAATAACGATAGTAACACTAAGCCTTACTATAATCTACAAAGTGCCTAAGAACTTTAGGAACAATCTTTTTCAGGCCTTAAGCTTTTTGTAAAGTAGCCCACAGGGCTAATTAAACTGTGCATTTTGCTTGCCTCTGGAAGTTTTAGTAGCTCAGCTCACATTGTATTTGTCGTAAATGTATCTTTTTGATGTATCACTGGTGGCGATCACAACCAGTTTGATCGTCAAGTGCAGTGAGAGCCACACACTCTAAAATAAGTTACCCACTTTTAATTAATTTATTTTTTTAAATTTTTTTATTTGGCAAAGCCAAGAGCCTAAGCTATGATTTAGAAAAGAGCTTCAGTATCGGTACAACCTGTGGCTTAATCAAATGACTAAGACCGTGTTCGAATTGGTGGCAAAGGCTAAGGATACAGGTGTAAGTATATGAGTTCCTCAGTAACAGTAACCCTCTAACAGTAACACCCTAAGCAACAGTAGCAGCCGTAGCCGTATAGCCTCCATGTGAGATACAGCCTTAGTAATAAACTTTATATAATTAAACCTTACCTACGCAAGTTTCCATGCACTCGTCCCTACTTAGGAAGTTGTTACCAGTTGGTCCGCAGCCACCATACACGAACTCGACACACGTTTCACTCTCTGTGCTGTATGCCCATCTCGGAATCTTAGCCTTACACCTCCCAGTGACGATAGGATGAGAGCAAGGGTCACTTGAAAGTCTTGGACAGGTGTACTGGCAGTCGTCGTAGGTTCGGAACTTGTTGTCGTTGCCTTGACAACCGGTGTATACAAATGGGCGGCATTGTTCTGTTACTGTATCGTAGTACCTGCCGTTCAAGGAATTTAACATTAGCGTAGAGTAGATTAACCAAAACTACATCTATCCGACCTTCTTAAAAAACCTAGGATATGTGGGCCGGCTCATGAGGTAGGTTAAGTGGTTTCTTCCCCTCTCTTTCACCTGTGTGTACCCCAGTTTAAATCCTACTCCAGCCTGGAGCCCCGTATGTGGGTTGGATTTTCTTAGTTCCTATAATTGATTACGAGGGTTTTCGTATTGTTGGGTTTTCCTCCCACATATCAAACTGAAAATTTCTTGTGGTTTCCTATTCATCTGGTTATTGGCACTAATTTTGAAACAAGACGTGCAATAAAATAAGTAGAAAATGATTACAGATAACTCACCACTTGCTTTGCTTTCGAGCACAGCTACCGGGATCCATAGGTAAGAAGCATACATCAGGCATCGACTGCGTCGTCTGGACTACCGGGCTCAAGGTAGCCTTACCGTCCGTAGGCTCGGCAGTAACCTCATCTTTACATCTCTCACCCGTGAACTCATCCGTGCAGATGCATTGGAAAGTTTTCCCCTTGTCGATACAAAGTCCCCCGTTGAGGCAAGAGTCTGACCGACATTGACCCTTCTTGACGGTGAACTCACAGTGTTTGCCTTCGAAGCCAGCTTTGCACTTGCATTTATAACTCGGCAGCCGAGATTTACTAACGCAGGTTCCTCCATTTTGGCAGATGTCGCCACTGATGCATGTGTCCTCCTCAATAATCTCAGCTATAGGAAAAAAGAATAATTAAAACTAGATATTAAGTGTTTGTCTTTTAGACGAGCGCAAAGCTGTTTTGTTTATACATGGAACGTGGGCCCAATTTCATAGATCTGTTTAAGCGCAAAACGTAGGTCAGCACAAAAAAATTGTTTACCAGATTTAGGTTACCAGCCAAAACACCACGTCACATGCACCATTTGTGACTGGTATCCTGCTCATTTCTGCTGAACAGAAAAGTGTTAAGCAATATTTTCTGCTTAAGCAGCTCTATGAAATTGGGCCATGCTGACGTAATGAAAGAATAGTACTAATGAAAATATAAAAATAATCCCGACAGAAGAAATGGCTGTTCCGACTAATAATTCGGAACGGCTAATAATGAAAATCTTGACGAAAACAAAACTTGTTCCAACTGCTATTAAAGTTGAAACAGCCAATGAGATAAACAAACACATGAACACGTGGACTTGGCTTAATTGGTCAGCCGGTTCATCACCTGCCTATACAACAAATACAAACAAAAACCAATATATAAAAATACGATGTTTAGTTTATTTATTCAAAATTTTCTTAAGAAAAGTTACTAAACAGGCTCTACCAGTAATAGGGAACTTACCTGGATTTTCAATGACCATGACGTTATATGTTTGGGTCAAGTAGCCTCTAGAGTGACCGCCGAGACAAACGTAGCTTTTGGAGTCCTCAAAGTTGACTCCAAATATTTCCAGCCAGGCACCGCTATGTGAAACTATATACAGTAATCAAACGATAAAATGTTGAAAATGTATGTGTTCTTTGATAATTCTTTCGAACTCTATTAAAGTGTTGTGTTTGACTATTATATAAATTTTTGCCCGCGTGCGGCATCTCTTTGGTAAATTATTCCCTTGCCTGCACTCCAGGCGTTTTAACCCGTTTTTAAAGAAGGACCAAACCCAACCTTTGGGTTCTCTAAGGCTGTGTTCATATTGGCGGCTTCGGCTTTGGCTGTGGATGTTGCTTCAACGCGTGTTCACATGACAATCAAGCAACAGCCGTAGCCACAATTGCTAAATTCGGTCACGGCCGACGTCTTAACGGTTTCCCCAAGGACTCAAGCCCTTGCTTGCTTTCGGTCTTGTAACTTATTCAAGCTTGCGTAACATAAATTGGTGGAGTGGGATTGAACTCAGGTGTCTTCAGCTTAACTCAATAATATTGGTTTGTGTATCTTTGAAAATAATAAATAAAAGAGTGTAAACGAGCAAACAAACTAACAAACAACTTAACAAAAAACAAACAAAAACCCCAACAAACAAACAAGCAACAAACACCCAACACCCCAACCAACCAATATCTCCAAAACAAACAAACAAACAAACAAACAAACACTCCAACACCCCCCACACACACAAACAAACAAGCAAACACCCCCAACAAACAAACAAACAAACAAACATACAAACAAAAACCAACCAACCATCCAAACAAACAAACAAACACCCCAACAAACACCCCTACTTACTTACAGACAAACACCCCAACACCCCAACAAACAAACAAACAAACACCCCAACACCACCAACAAACAAACAACAATTAACTATTTAAATGCGTGTATGTCGTACCTTCTATTTTCCCCTTTGGCACTACGACTGACCACGTTTGGTATCCCCGTTCGATCCTCACCATCCACATCATGTCCAACGGCTCGTCGCTTGTTGTGGATATATTGCAGCGGAGAATCAAGTCACTGTTTGCCAGGACTGTCATATTGAACACCTGTTCTCCGTCGACAAAAATATCTGTCAAAAAGATTAAAATCGTTGTCGAAAGAATGAATTTAACTTTTCTCGTGAGGAAGGTATAGCACAATAGTTTCAAGTAATAAACCACAAGGAAAACGAACTGGGTAAATTGTAAAATAATGTTGGGTTGAACAAAGACAAATTTACTACTAGGGCACTATCCCCCCCCCCCCGATTATACCATAGGTCATTTTGGTTGGTAAAGCTTCCGGGTCAAAATCAACCGTTCGCTCGGCCCCATCGGCCTATCCAGGACCGCTGGGATGGGCTAATCAGCTTGCACAGATTCTTGTTCAGGAAGTACGTCATGCGTGCAGTGCTTGCAGTGTGAATATGATGCATGATGGGACTGAGCATTAACCAATGAGCGTGCTTGATACGTTTTCCCATCCCAGCGCCTTTGGTTTTAAGGCAAGGCGCTGGGGACGAGCGAAAATCAACCGATCTTCCGGGTCCTAGGGGGGCCTGACCCTATTCAAGGCCAGACTTCAGGGTCAGGCTGATCTGGGAAATGGGATTTTGATCCGGATTCTGCGTTAAAGTGAACCAGTTCATGGTAGTTTTGACACATATTCCGGGTCAAACTGCCCCAGAAGTTCGTCAGGCCCCGCGTGACCCGGATTCAGGTCATTTTAAGACCCGGAAGTTTTTGGTGTGTGTAATTGTGGCTCAACTCCTGTAGAAACAATGTTCTCGAGTAAAGACTTCCCGGGTAGAAATCGCCGTATCAAAATGATTAGCAAAACAATAAGCAAGAGCTAGGGTTGCTTTTACAACAAACACATTACTTCATAAACTAAAATAAAGACCACTCGTAAGGAAAGTCAGATTAAAGAATTGGTTTTTACTTTTTTATATTAATTAAATATACTAAGGGTATACATGTACTCTTTTGAAACTAATACTCTACCATTGTCATCGACGCTGCTGGCCGTGGACGGGGCGGCGCCGTTGCTGGCTTGGGTCGCACTTTCAGTTGTATTTCCTGCAGCAGTACTGGTAGCACCGGTACTAACTGTACCCGTAGTAGACGCTTTGAATGCGGGCTCCGTGACGTCTCGAACTAATCCAGACAGTAGAGAAAAAGGTTGACATCATTAAATTTATATCAGTTCGCAAACTGTGTGTGACAGCAATGAAATTGAGTTGTTTTAAATGAAAATTGGAATCGGATGAGAAGGGCAAGCCCTTATTTAGTACGTTCTAAAAAAATCCTGGTCAAAATTACCTTGATTCCGGGTACCATGGGGACTAGTCCACTTAATACATTGTGTCAAAGACTTATAAATGGGTCAAAATTACCCAGAATTTGGATCAAAGACTTATATATGGGTCAAAATTGCCCAGAATTTGGGTCAAAGACTCGTACATGGGTAAAAATTACCCAGAATTTGGGTCAAAGACTTATTATACACGGGTCAAACTGACCCATAATTCGAGTTAAAATCGAATTTTAAAAACTATTTTCCTGGTCAACCTGACCCAGATTTGACCCGGAAGTTTTTAGAGTTGTTCTCCTATGGCAGATGACATGTTACTGACATTTTAAAAGGAATTCAGGTTATTTATTCGTTCACTGTACACACATTTTTAAAGTGTTATTTGTATGTAAAATGGCAGATTTGCATATCATGTTTTATTCATCTGATTAGGATCCTTTTCTCCAAAGAGGATATCATTGGATGATACTGAATTTTTTATTGAAGTAGACGGCATGATTGGCTAGTGCGTAAAGCACTCGCCTTTCACCACTGTGGCCCGGGTCGATTCCCGGCTACGGGGTCATATTGTGAGGATAGATGTTTCAAAGCTACGCACGAATTGTGGACCTGAGAACAAAAGAGGTCCAAATAATGTAGGGATCTGAAACACTATGTGGACTTACACACGTCCACACAGTGTTTGTTGACAATGTCGAAGAATAGCATTTTCCGTAAGTGTACAGAACAAAGGAATTCTTTAACACAGAGCTGTGTATGCGTTGGTTTTCGCCTGTGTTGAACGAGGGTTTTGTCCTCACGGATAATGAAGCACATGCCGGGGCCGGGCCGGGGCGCGAATTTTTTCCCCTGAACCTTTCGGGCAGTGTACGTGGAGTTTAGCCAATCAGAGCGAAACTCCACGCCTCCACGCCTCGCTCTGATTGGCTAAACTTCACGTACACTGCCCGAAAGGTTCAGGGGAAAAAAATTCGCGGCCGGGGCTAGGGCTGGAGCCGGGGCCAGAGTCTCAGCCTATATGGTTCGAAAAGGCCTACTATGAATGATTTATTTGTCTTTTGGTCTGGTGTATCAGCATCAGCCACTGTGACTATTAAATCATATGATCCTTACCGAAAGAGGTTGTCCGGTCTGTTAACAGGTTTTCAGTTGTCTTCCCGGCTTGCAGTTTTAACGTGGTTGTCACAGTACTAGTTACTAAAGAATTAAATGGCATAAACTTGTTGTAAGGTCTAGAGCAATGCTTTTAAAGCACGTGAACAACATTGGCTATTCACAAAAACTAATATCCGCACTTTTTTGCAGCCTAACATATACATGGATTGACCAACCAATAAAAGGTTTAGCTCAGTTCAGTTGGTCATTCGGTCATCGGCCATTTTCACACCTTGGGGTTTGGACTCGTGAAGTAAAATTTTCACTCATTAAAAAACAATGTAATGCTTGTTTATGGGCGAGACTCCATTGGGGTTCCAGGATACATATTCTAAAGCTATCTCGGTGCCATCATTAAAAAAAAATTCGTTGTTGACAGCGTCCAGGAATAGTCTCTACTGTACTTTAACGCAGTAACAATGGCAGGAAGTTGGAGTGGTTGTAACTTCCGCAGTAGACCAAAATACATCTGAGTATATGGGTTACAACAACTAAAACCGTGCCAAGGTAAGGGAGCATTGTAAGTATTCATAATGCTCAATGTAGACTGGACTGGAGGGTAATTCACTCGGACTCGTTCCCAGGTCAACTCGTACCCAAGTGATCTCGTACCCAGGGTTTGCGCTGGGTAACGTATACATGTACTCATGCGCATTTGGCCAACGACCTATAAACCCGGCCACCTCTTCCTGTTAACAAAAAAATCGACTATCAATAATAATGTGGCTCTATTGTGTAAATAATTGCAAATAATTGTTGTCATTCTTTGCCTCGTGCTGAAATAGGGCCCGATCGAAACATTCTTCTTACTTTGGTATAAAAAGACCGCTTGCATCACCCATAGAGCCTCTAGGCTTGATTATATCGTGTGTGTAGTTTAGGCTGACATGTCGTCATTGTGCACATTGCGCCGACTGCGGTGTAATCATTCCCATTATGCACCACTACATCCTGAACAAAAGTGTGTACAAGCTCATCAGCCCATCTCAGCGGTCTTTATCCGCAAGGATAAAGACAGGCACTGGTCTTACAGGCCCAATAATTGCATTGGATACAACTATTGCATTGGCTAAACGTGCTGTGACGTAAGCTTTCCATATCTGTGTTTTGATTGGTCCGACGTGATGTAAATTGTCAGCTTGCACTCTAGATCGTCTGCATGCAGCGTGTGCATAATGCTGTGTGCATCATGTAGTGTTGTTTTATTCACTATGTAACATATGTACAGCCGTTCTTACATTGCTATTTATGTGAGGACTTTCCTTTGTCCCTCTAACCATATGTACGTGTGAACTGACTGCGAATCTCCGTGTGAAATGAATACGAGGTCAAAGGTACTTTTGGCAACATCCGGTCAGGCATGTATCTGCCGTTAATCACGAGCCTTGAAGTGTGACGTCAGATTTTCATTGTTTCATTTTAATTGACCTCTATTCCATGGTTACGGGATGACGTCAACGCATACATGGTACATTTCGAGGTTGTCGTTACTCCTTTATTTATTTCTTATTGTTAACAACTTCCACTGCCCTGTTCTGGAGCTTAAATCAATCAATTTTAGACATATGCATTTTCCGTTTTTGTATATTTTATAAGTGGACAATAAAATGTATATTTCGTTCCCATAAGGCCACTTACCTTGTTGCTCGATAGTAGCTACGCAAAATGTACCGCCGCAGTCATCGGGACAGCATCGCTCTGAACCCGCACACTCTAGATCAAACAGACACTGCAAAGTACATGCGGATGGAGTCTGGCCTGCTACGTTCACGCCTGAAGGGCAGGTTCCCGGCCGCGACAAATCTATTTATGAGGTATATTCGATAACTGTTAAACAGAGATATAGTAAGATTTGTTCTATAGTTATAACCGGACAATTATTTATTTTCCAGAATCAATTTGAAATCGCTTTGGTTTGGAGTGTATTTAGGATTCCACCTGTTGAGATTGGTTGTAGCTATAACCAAACAGTTATTTGTTTTGCAGTATCAATTTGAAACCCCTTTGATATGAAGTTTATTTAGGTCACCATCTGTACTGATTGGTTATCCCAATAAGATTTCAAACTGTTTGCTGAGGTCGCACTAGTTGACAAAAATATACACCGGTAGTCATCAATACAAATTATTGGCTTGAACTGGCATGCAAATGTTCCTAGTCTAAACCGTTTTCCGAATGTGTACCCGTATAGATGGCGTCTATTGAGAGCAATCTATAGACCCATTGCACAACGCGCAGCGCACATACACGCGCGTCTCCTGTCCGCCATGCTGGGTGTCAAAACGTGCACAAAAGGATGGTACACGTGTTCACACGCGCATTGTTCGTAAACACGTGTATAATCCTTTTGTACACGTTTTGACACCCAGCATGACGGACAGGAGACGCGCGTGTATGTGCGCTGTGCGTTGTGCAATGGGTCTATAGAAGGTTAATAAGTTTGAACCATGGTTGGCAATAATCCAGAGAAATACCTCCGTCTGAAATAATGTAAAAGTTAAGAAAAACAGCATTTGAAGCCACCCCAAAATAAATAAAATCTAAACAAATAAATAATGGCACCCCGAACAAAGATATTGACTAATAGGGAGACCGCCAACATAGGGCTGGATAGCTCAGTTGGTAGAGCGCCGGTACGTTAATCCAGAGGTCGTTGGTTCAAGTCCCGCTCCAGTCAATTTATCTTTGTTCAACCCCCCCCAAAAAAAATATAAATAAATACATAATGATAATAATAATGATAATCAAATTTAATTAAAAACTAAATTTTCTGTACGATGAGGCCCTACTACTAATAAGGACAAAAATATAAAACAAATGAAATCAGTGTGTCTTGTTTCGGTTCCATCAGTCAACATACTACTACCTCCGTGATTAACATAACGATGAACGTTCACTCGCAAAGCATCACTGACAATCCTTTTTAGTCGTTTTCGTGAAAACAGGTCAACTCATACCCAAATCAACCTGCACCCCAAATAAAAAAACACAAACAACTTATCGTACCCGGATCAACGCGCCCCGAAGTTTCCTCGCACGTTAGTTAAAACGTACCGGATAATAACAGATAATTTTGAGTAACATTCATTTTTCGTCTCAACTAATATGTAATCAACGAATTTAATTAAAACGCCCAAAGAAAGTGGTTGCATTATGTGTTTCTTGAAAACCTGAAGACGAGGATGAATTTGGAACTTGAAAAGTCTCCGAAAAGTTTTGAAAAAAATTGCATTTATGGCCGTTAGGTTGGGGAAGTGGTATCTTTCCTCACCTTCCACCTCTAGGACTCAAATCCCACGACCGGGGGACTATGTGGACTGGGTTATCAGTCACTACTTAGTTGCGTTTGTTTCCCCCTACAATATGGCTTCGGGGTTTTCCTCCCACATCTAAAACTGAAACTTCCTTTGCTGTCTTCTCCCCAAGGCTATGTACATGTATAGTGATTCAGTTCGCTTTTCTGCGAGTCCTTGGCTCCACAACCAGAATTTAATACATACCTATGTCGCCACGTCGGGGTTTGTGGAGATACCAAATGAGATCAGTCTCTTTGTCTTCCTTCAGATCAGGCCGGCTATTAGCGAACGTCAACAACGTCCCACATAAAACCAAAGCAACTTGCAACACGCAAAACAGCCTCATCTTTTAACAGAGTACAACTGTTTATGTCCCGTAAGTTGGATGGTCGACTTGTCCTATGCTTCGAGTCAGTTGACTTTATTCTACATGAGATGAAATCAGCCGAAATTGTGTTTATGGAGAGTATCCCGTCCGCAGTGTGAACATCAGCGAGTTCACAGACAGAATGACCGCAGTTCTTCGACTGCCGGGGTTTTTCCAGCAATTGTGTTTGAAGTGAATAGACAGTGATACATCCCGTCGGTAGTTGGTTCTTCACAATGGTTAATGAGCTAAACGGGGTTTATGGGTTTGCAGTTCTTTGGTCTGAAAGTGAGTGGGCGAGGAGCTACACAATATACTAGCAGGAAATCCAATGCGGATATCCACTTTCTGGAGGATTAAACACACCGGAGCAATACACAACCATTGTCTTCCGAGAGAGAGAGTTGGTACACCAACTTCTGGTCAGTTTGTACGTTGCTGGTTAACCGTAAACAGACCCCAAAACACCGTCCTTCCTTACCCCATCCTTAACCATTCTTAGATAACACGGGAATGTTTCGATTCCTAACTTTTGTATAACACGCCAACATGGTATGACCTCAGATCTTTTCATATAACTTTTCATCAAAATGTTTCCAAGATTTGTTATTATCCAAAGAGCAAGAGTGCAATATCGTGTTTCATTTCATTTTTCAGTGTTTTCTCTGTAATTTCCACAACAATATTTCTTCCATACAGATATATGTGCATGCTTTGTATGCTGTATGCTTGTATAAAGGTTGACTCATCGGCCTTTGTGTACCATGTGATGACCTGAGTTTATTATGTGGCCTGACATGTGATCAGAGGGAGTTCCCCTTAGCTATGGCGTGATGGTTTAGCATCCGCCGACTCAAGTTCTGGATGGCTGAGTCATCAGGGTGCGGGTTCGAATCCCGGTCATGGCACTTGTGTCCTTGAGCAAGACACTTAACTAAAATTGCTTCTCTTCACCCAGGGGCAAATTGATACATGTTGGCAGAGATGGTTCTTGTGATTGGTGTACTACATATTTGGCAACAAGGGAGTTGAGATGGTTTAAGGAATGAAATAAATGCCCCAGTAACCAGGGGGTATTAATGTCTGAGTGCAAATGTAAGAAGCCACTATTCTTATTAGAAGAAAAAACAACAACAATAACGGTCCCATCCAGATAGAGGTATCACTGATGAAGCACAACAAACTGCTCTGTAACTGCAAGTAAATTGTTCAAAATGTGAGATTGCTTACAGTAATCCAAATAACTTAAATGAAATTTCCAAGTGAAGTTTCGGTTTTTTTATTTTATTTTAATTTTTTTAATGAGATATCGCCTAACATTAGAAGGCCGGACTGCCAATACAAGGTGATGGCTACACTTAACTGATTGTGGCTGTCGACCCAATACTCATTAGGGAGATTTATATGCATTTATGATCCACTACACAGTTAAGCCGTAAATAACTAATAACTACAATCCCTACTCATCACTTTCTTTTCAATACCAAACCGTATAAGATATACTCAAGTTACTATTTATAATGATAGAATCACACTGGACTACAAGCACCGGACCCAATTTCAATGCGCATGCTCACCGCAGAAATTTCCACTCACGGCAAATACATGTAGATTTATGTGCGTCACGGGGTGCCATAGCAGGGCCCAATTTCATAGAGCTGCTAAGCACAAAAATTTGCTTAGCATGAAATTTCTTCCTTGATAAAAACAAGATTACCAACCAAATTTCCATGTGTTGCATATTGCTTGTTACTGGTAGTCAGCTGTTGTTTTCTTATCCTGAAAATCACGTGGAAATTTGGTTGGTAATCCTGTTTTTATCAAGGAAGAAATTTCATGCTAAGCAAATTTTTTTGCTTAGCAGCTCTATGAAATTGGGCCCAGTTCCTAGAAATCGGTCACTGGTTGTTACAATACCAACTATGTAAACTCTACAAATAATTATTCAAACAAAACGTTATTTGGACGCGATTTCAATAGAACCCTTGCATTATGACGACACAAGCCCAAACACTGCCCTCACTGCGGTCAAAAGAAGACCCGTCATTGGCTGAGAGTTGCGCGGCGCTGTGCGTTACACGCGTGCACATTTCCGTTTTTTGATCTCAGCGATGGAGACCAATGCAAGGAATCTATTTACATTGTTGGGAAAAGGATAAACGTTAAGACGTCTATTAAAAATTAAGACTGCTAACAACTATTTCAGTTTGGTGGCTTTTTGAAATAATTCCACACGGCGTTCTTTCACGTAATATAGTTTCTGGCGTGCCTCCAGGTGCTTGGGTTAACATCTTTGCTGGTGGGAACATCTTTGTTTATTGTCACTCTTTGAAAACCAATTGTCTCACTTTCAACCCTTAAGTGTCGTGGCAGAGTGGTGTACAAGCACTGAACTCAAGTTCTGATGACTCAATCATGAGTTTAAATCCCAGCCATGACACATGTTTTCTCGGGCAAGCCACTTTATCACCCAGGAGTACATGGGTTCTTGCGAGGGTTGCACACTGATTGAAAAGCAGCGCCATTTTGGCTGCCGGTGCTGCCTACTCCATCCAAAGGGAAGCTTAATTGGAGGGTTATGACCCATCTCTGGGTCATATGACCCAGAAGTTAATGTGTCACGCTGACACAGAATCTGAGTTAAAATCCAACTTTTACAATTATAGATTATTTGTCAACCTGACAAACCCCTATGGGATCCGGAATCCAGGTCAATTCCGACCGGCGAGATTTTAGAGTTGTAAACAAAGTTTTAAAATAACAGATACTTCGACTGAAGAATCATAATCGAATATATTTACAGTCGACCACCGTTGATGATCGCCCTCGGTAAATTTGATGGGAAAACTACAAATAAAAACACAATGGCTACATTTTGACAGATATTAATTTGCAAAGGCACAGTATTTGCCTGTCTGTTTAGATCGCAGGCAAGATGAATCGTACAAATGGGCACTCCAGAGCTCTGTGCGATAGTGTTGTCCAAAAGAAGGTTGAACAAAGTCACAACGTTCAACATCGTCTCACATCTCTAAAGAGTCGGTTGCCAGCAGATGTCCTAACACATCATATTTTTTATATCGGTGTGGGATTTCGTCTCCGGACCATGCGTTGCTACTTTTGCCAAGATGGCGAAATTGGCGGGGATGGCACTCCTTCTTTGGTGCACTAAGATTTAAAAAAAGATACGATAAAGGGAAAATTAAATTCTTATAATTTCAATCGGATTTGTTGAAAACGAGGCTATCAGATGATTCACCAACACGGGTGGCTAGTGCGCGTGCGTAAAGCGCTCGCCTCCCACCAATGAGGCCCTGGTTCGATTCTCGCTTGGGACATTGTATGATCTGTCAGTAGAGTTGTGTGAATTGGTTCTCTCCTTTTGCCAGGAGGGTTTTTTTGCTGGGCCTTCTGGTTTTCTTCCCTCCGGAAAGTTCCTTTTTTCGTGTCTCACGTGCTAGTGTTTCTATTTTGAGCCTACTTACCGGTAGACAGGCACTGGTCTTACAGACCCAATGATTTCATTGGATACAACGATTTCATTGGATAAACGTGCTGTGACGTAAGCTTTGCATATCTGTGTTATGATTGGTCGAGGTTACGAGGTGATGTAGTTTGTCAGCTTGCACTTTCGATTGTCTGCTGCATGCAACTAGCGTCATGTAGTGTTGTTTTATTTACTATGTAATGTGAACATGTACGTGTGAATTGACTGCGAGTCTTCATGTGAAATGAATGCTAGGCCAAAGGTACATCTGCCAACATCCGGTCTGGCAGGTATCTGGCGTTATTCACGAGCCTCGAAGTGTGACGTCAGATGTTCTAGCTAACTTACCGGCGTTTCGAGCGAGACGGTATCCAGCGGATATTTCTGATAGTAGCCGATGAGGGCGTCCAGATCAGCGAAATCCCGATCATTGATTTTCAGCGTCCGGCCTGTCTTGCGGATGTCGTAGTTAATGATCATACCGTTATCACTTTGAGAAAAAGGGGGGGGGGTGGAACAATACAAAACAATTCAGTTGGAGAAATTCGCTTAAGGAGCATTGAATACTAATTGATGTAAGAATAAGATTGTGTTTAAATAAGGAAAGCAGTAGAACTGAGTAGAATAATCAAGACTGTCTTCCTTAAGACAGTCTTGAGGGAAGTAATGTTTTTGCAGAAGTTTGTGTTATTTTAACACCCCGTGGTGTAAATGGTGATACTTCCTTGGTATCGATATGTCACAACACCATGGTGTCAATTTAACACCCCGGTTTTTACAATGTAATCTATACGCAGTTTAAGTCTGAGTTAACATCTATTAGTAAGACTGTCTTCCAGTTGAGGAATTGTAAACCAACGAATGAAGGGAATTAGTTAGGTCTCATGTTCTTACTTTTTGATACTGTTGGTACATGAGTTCATAAACGTGTTTCACTTCAAAATCGATATTATCTTAGTGGTGAGTATAGATTACACTGTAAAAACTGGGGTGTTAAATGCACACCATGGTGTTGTGACATGTGTATACCAAAAGAGTATCACCATTTACACCATGGGGTGTTATAATTAATACTAGTTTCTGCAAACACAATTACATTTGTGACATTTTAACACCATATGATGTTAACTTTGACTATCTCTTCGATATCTATACGTGACATGGCGTCAATCTTAACACCCCAATTTTGGCAGTGTATTTTAGAGACATTTTTGGTTGACAAAGACAAGTTGAGCTTGACATGAACCTGCGACACTGCAGGTTCAAGTTCTGCTCTAGTAATTTGTTTGTTCCTCCCCAAGTTATTTCAATTTACCAAGTCAGTTTCCCTCGTGGTTTATTACTTGAAACTTTACCACACGATACACCTAAAGGTGTACTATTGACTGAATAAATACAGAGTTGTGTAAAATAACTGACTATGCTTAACTAAGTGAGGTTCGCGGTAACACCGTGTGAAAATCTCTTTTGAGATTAGTTTAGGTTCTGAAAAGAACCGGTGGTTAACGACTCAACGTTTCGATCAGTATGCTCTCATCATCTTCAAGAGAATGCTGGACTCTGTTGCTGGATGCTGGACGTTGAGATGCTAACCACCGGTTCGTTTCAGAACCTACACTACTCAAAAGAGATTTTCACACGGTGTTACCGCAAACCTCATGCACTTAGTGATACTTCCACCTTGCAAAGTTTCAAATCCTACTGACTGTACTTACTTCACTAAGAGTACAAAGCTTCCTCTAGACGAACTATCCCGTACCAGGTACGTGCCCGACATCGTGCCTGTCAGTCTCTGACGCGCGTCCTCTTCCGACACCTTGCCGAAATACCACGGGCTGTGGGAAGAGAAGGGTTGGGGAAATACAGGATTTCATTTGGTGGTTACTGCGTGTTTAGAATTTCCAAGAAATGTCATCGAACATTAACATAATATAAACAAAACACAAACCTGTGAAAGTATTCGTAAAGAAAATCAATCACAAGTTAAACTCACCATAAAAAAACTAGTGATGTTGATGCTTAACATTGTAAAGCATGGGAACGTTTCAAAAGTCAGCTCTGTGTGCTAAAAAACGTTCCCATGGGCACACGCCCGCAATCCATCGGACCACCAGAACGTTCCGCTGAACCGCGTCATTTTGTGCCGAAGTACGGGAGCATTTCGACACAAGTCAATGCGCACATTATTGTGAAACGTTCCGCCTGTCCAACGGTATATGTTCCACGAGCACATGCTGGAATTGTATCCGACTCAATTAGAAAGTTCCTGCCGTTTCGGCTTTTTAGGCGCTCCCGTATTCAAATGGCTATTGTAATGATGTTTTTCATGTTGGAAATGGTCCGGATGTACACATATTTTGATCACAGGCGCATACTTGTGTATTTCCTTTGCAGTCCATGTTTGATTTGTGTATCGTATTCTGTCTGAATTCAGACCCCTTGCACCTTGCACAGGTACGCTGAGGTCACGCGCACGTTTTTACGCACAAAGAGCAGCTATCGTCCAATGATCTGCCTCCTTTGGGCCGCTGCAGTGAGGGCGCTTTTTGAGAGTGTGACGTCATATGCAAGGGGCCTATTAAGAAACCACACCGATTCTCAGAACCAATACTTCTTCCATGACAGTTTTATACATGGTTGTATCCGCAAGTTATTTACTATATATTTTTTTCTTAATATTTCTCATTTTGTCTCAAAATATTACCTCCAGCCCCCAGGTAAAGCAGGACAGTTCTTTTGAGAAATAAGTAGTCTCCCGGATTTCCAAAATCTACTCCATGGCAGTAGAATAAAGCAAGATCTATAGAACAAATCTACACAGCAAAGTAGATATACTCATGTATTACCGCAAACCGAATATACGTTGATAACTCGCCCTGCAACGCCTCAAAACTTATAATACATTCTTTCTAAAATACGCAACGACCCCTAAAACCATAAAAAGCACTGTTCCGAGATCATCAAAGCATGACGCGTATACTATAAAATGTTCTCATGGGAATGGGGATTTATTTTTATAATAACAATCCCATTGGTTGGTGGTCTTTAAGAGTGCAGTCGACCAGCGGGTGATAAAATAGGCACTGGGAGCATGCTTTCCGAAACTTGCAGGAAAAAATCGACAGGCTACACAAGTGAAATGACCAGACATAGGTCACGAGACCGCGATAGAAGTACCAGTTTGAGAACATTATAGTTTCCTAAATTTTGCTCCGCAGTAATTTATTTATCAGTTTTTCTGCTGAAAGGTTCTGTATACGTTTGGTAATGACTCTGTAAATAAATGACAATAAAAATTTACTTGGTATAGACTGTGCAGGTCTCGCGCGTATTCGAACATTGGGATCCGTTAAAGCAATGTACGTGGGACCACAGTGGTCCTAAAAAATGTTCGAAGGAGACGCGCGAGACTTGCATGGTCCATTAAGAAGTACAACGATAGTATAATTCATTTTGAGAATCATTCCACTTCAAAGTACTGCGATTATGGGAAAAGATAGCACTTCTTATCCCACAGAAACGTTCAACTTGTGCTGTTGTTTTAGGAAAGGCTGCATGATTCCCCTTTCTGCAGCGCCGAAACTTGGGTAGAATTTTAGGGGGCAAAAAAGGGTACACCAACTTTTCTGAATAGGGAGGGGAGGGGGCATTTCTGGTCAATTAATAAGATTGTATTTTCCGTTTGCATTTCTCCTAAACAAGCCCCCTTTCAGCGCTATTGTTATGCATTTTACTATTTGTTTTATGAGATAATCTGCCATGACCAGTGAGTGTAAAAACAATTACATTGTCTGCGTGTAAATAGAAAAATGTTTTTAAAACCATTGAAATTATCACATTCAAGCTAATAAAATGTAGCATTTTACTCTGGTAATTTGTAATTTCAAAAGTCCAGATTTCAAATGGGCGGGGGGGGGGGGGGTTAAGGGCATCAATAGGTGGGCGTGGGCCCTCTAGTTACGCCAGTACCTTTCTGATGATGTTTGCAGTTCAGGTTTTTGTAATGTGCGTTTGGACATTAATATTGATGAATAAATTGAGCATTATATATATATATATAAAATTAGTAGGGGAGATGGCCTTAGCTTTCGATCCAAACCGGACCTTCGTCAGAGACATAAACAAGAACAAACACAAACATAACCATTTATAGCAAAAAGAGTTACATTAATACATTTATTTATACGTAATAATTCATTGAAGAAAAAAAGTCAAAAATTGTTGCGATATTCGCTGCCAATCACATGATTACAACTGACTTGTCACATCAGGCACTCCCTGTGATCAAAAGGCACCGCATCTGTTCTAGATGGTGAGTGGGGTGGGTTCGAAAACCGCCTGAGCGGCATACCTCTGGAGTGTTTTTAGTGCTTATCACACATCAGCGTAGGGTAAACAAACTTTTTGTCGAGGTCTTTGTGGAAACTAACAATGGAAATAAAAGTGCAGTTGAAAAATGGGCTTTTAATACAGTAAATTCTCGTCCACTAACACTCTGGTATGTGCACGCAAGGTCACTCGTTTGTAAACAACAGTGGCTTCGTCCGCAACGCACACATGTAAAAATAAACAACGTTCGAATCCTCTTGTTTAAAAAACACATTTCTACATTAAAACATTAAGGGTTGTAATGAAAAAGTGCATTATTTACAATCGTTCTCTGGTTGCTCCATCAGCAAAAAAGGAAGGAAAGATAGAAAAATTAAATAAAATATCAAATACTACGTGCATTTGTTTGTCAACTTTGATACAGCATACATAAACTATACAATCTGTAAACGGGGCAAATTTTGTAGACTCTGGATCCATCTGAAGCGCTATCTGGGTTAAACACTTCAACATGTTATTTGTATGCACTGTCGCATTCGCAGCCGATTGTTAAAGATTTAAAGCCGTTAAAAATGATACTTGTAATATTGGTTTGTTTGCATTGTGTACACTGTGTAAGGACAACATATCCGGCAATGAAATACTACATGCGGAATGTTTCGCGAAGACCTAGTCCCAATTTCATAGCGCTGATTAACGTTAAACAAACTTTCGTGCTAACTATAGCAGACAAATTTGCTCAAGCGTAGGAGAATTTCAAAGGTTAGCAAGGAAATTAGGCGGCCTTCTTGCGCGTTCATCGTGGATTTGCATTGATACGTCATTCATTTTCATACAGTAAAGTACCGGAAGGTTAGCATGCCTGTACGTGTGCTTACGGTTAGCTATGAAATGGAAATCGCGCAGTAAGCACAAAATCGGCCGTTAGCTCTATGAAATTGGGCCCTGTTCTTAGTTTGTTTGTTGTGGTTTTTTTTTTTTTCACTTGGGTGGTCGCAAACGCAATACACTCTAAAACCTTCCGTGTCAGAGTTAACTCGGATCCGTGGTATGGGGCCTGACCAAATTCTGGGTCAGTATGACCTGGAATCTGCGTTAAGATGTCCAAGAAATGGGTTTGAATGACGCAAAGCCCGAGCTAGACATCCAGTTTGTTAATCAGTCTGTGTCACCCAAAATTAAACTACAAATCTGTGAAAGTTAAGCGTATTTAGTTAGTGGAGTCACGGAATAATTGTGAGAACCTCCATTTATGTTTTTACTGATTCCAAACTGTAGAGTTTTGCACTCACGTTATCAAAACTAATAGACCCCTTGCATTGGCCGCCATCGTTGATGAAACGTGCCCGCGTGCGGGCTATCATTGGCTGAGAGTCGCGCACAGCGCGTACACGCCTGCACTTTTCCATTGTTTGTCGTCAAAGATGGCGGCCACTGACGTCATGTGCAATCCATCTATTGCTCACTTAATTTCTCTAAAACTATTTCTTACCAGGCAACATTATTTCCTGGGAAATTTTCCACCATGACCATTTGTATTCCATGTAATTTAGGTGCAAATCTGCGGACATTTATAGTTGCAATCTTCCCGATGTTATGCACACCCCCCTAAAGACTTGTACACTGCAACAACTGGAGCGTTAAAATTTACACCATAGGTGTTGTCACATATAGATACCCAAGAAAGAATCAAAATTGGCAACATTGGGTGTTGAAGTAACACCAATGTAATTGGGTTCACAGAAACTAGTCACACCCTATGTTGTAATTTGCTTCTGTTTTGGTATCTATAATGTGACAACACCCATGGTGTCAATTTTAACACCTGGGTTTTTGAAGTGTAGTATAAATTCAAACCGTATTTTTACTAAAATGCGCCAACTTATTCTGACCCACAGCCCAAGCTGAGTCTATCTTGACATTGATCAATTTAAGACACGTAGGCCTAATGATGGTACTTACGGAATGTCCTTTGTAGTCGACATTTTTCGTCGATGCCAGTTCCACTTTAGGTAACAGTATAAGCTCGTCGATCACCCAGAAGTAGCGCCAAAAGACTCTGAACTCGACTGATCGGGTCGACTTAAGTAAACTAATTAGATACTATTTTTCTGAAACCGAATAGTCGTGTTTGTAGTAAGGCGAGGGCCTATTTGTTGATACCACAGCGACAACGATCATGCGTACCTAGATATACTACAATTGTACGTGGTTATACTTCACTCTGTTGATTTGCAAATACACATTTTTGTTGTGTGTATAGAATACGCTTTCACGTATCCATGCATAATTTGCAATAGCTTTTATTGTAATCTATAGATTTGCGCTGTGTATTTTGCACCTGTACCATTTATAAAATGACCCGAACGCCGAGCTCGTACACAAAGAACATTCACCTGCAGCTATCGAGTTGCTAACATATGCATGAAAGAGAAAGAAAATAATCTAGGTCAATCTCCTATTAACTGTTTTTGTTAGTGATAGTGGCACGGGATCTAACTTGAATTTTCATAGTAACAACGTTAATCTTTTGTTCACAAATGTGGGAGTTAAAGGAGAAGGAAAAACCCCACAAAAATAGGAATAGTTGTATGTTTTTCAGATCAAAGTTCAGCAAAAACTGTTTGAATTTCATTAAAAATATTTTAAAAATCCGTTTTGAATTTCCCATTTACCCTATTTTTTTGCCTAAAGTGTAAATACATTGAGATATAATTTTCTTTTCAATAAATGTTTTGTTTATGAACGGGTTTTGCCGTATGAAAAGGTTTTCCGTTTTTTCGTAGTTTATTTTTGTAAAATATTTTGTCATAACAAAAGTGTAGTTTTATATTTATTTCATTAATATTGGGTTTTTTTTGCCAACAATGACCCGCTCTCCAGGAATTCCCATAGGAATTGTGCAGCAATTACTCAGCCTTGCTAAGTTGTGTAAACAAACGGTGTTATTCCAAGAAATGGTTGATTGAGCAGAAAGAGACACATAATGGGCTCATCTCAAATGACAATTGTGCTTGAATTTATTTTATTTAGTCAAAAGGGTCTATATCTAATGTTTTGGGTGATTTAAACATGTCTGGGTTCTTCATAATGGGCCATGAAAAGGACCGTTATGCTTTGGTATGTCCACTGAAAACATCTCTGGTCAGCATTGACCTGTATTCTGGGTGCCAGGTAGTCTTGGTCCATGACGTTTCTATTCTGTTGTCCACCACGAACGATCCATCCACGTACGACGTCCCACTTTTCACGCCGAAAGAGGGCGCTATATATACACTAACCGCTATCACCCCACTGCGATAGCGGTTCGTGGGGTGATAGCGGTTAGTGTATATATAGCGCCCTCTTTCGGCAACAAATTGTGATAAGTGGGGCGTCGTATACTACGTGGATAGTTCGTGGACTACGGAATAGAAACGTCATGGACCAAGACTAGGTGCCAGGGGGTCTGATCCATTTCTTGGTCAGGTTTGAACCGGAAACTAAAAGCACTTTTGACCCGGATTCTGCATCGGTTTGACCATTTCTGGCAGTTGAACATGAAGATCGGCCGGTTCATCGTTCATCGTTCTCAATTCACAGTTGAGAAAAGGAGACTTACAGCCCGCCCTCTCATGTTAGGATTCCCCGAGAATGGATATTAGAAAATATTTAGAAAGAGCCCGCAATGTCGCTCTTCTAAAGATGCCTGTCTGTCCGTCTGTCTGTCGGGCTGTCTTTCTTTTTTCTTTCTTTCAAATGGTCTCGGGGTCAAAATGAAAAAGACAGTAACTCATAAACTACTTGGCCGATTTTAATCACACTGCAAGAACTGGGACCGGTGGAAAAATTGACACAATGGGTGTTGCTATACAGAAGGCCCCCAAAAAGAATACAAATTTACACAATAGGGTGTTATAATAAGAATGACGTTAATTTTGATTCCATCCTCGGTATCTGTTGCGACGACACCCGTAGTGTCAATTTTACCCCCCCCCCCCCCCTCAGTTTTTGCAGTGTTGAACTTTGCCCAATTTAACCTTAACACCTGCCCTACCTATAGGGACGGTTATATAATCAGATCAATAGTCACCTTGTGACAAGTAGTGGTCATTAAAAAATATAGTATAATAATAATAAATAACCTTCTTCTCCCCTATTCTTTATAGCCAATTACAGTCAAACTCGGTCCAATGTTACATTGTCTCAACCTACATTAACATTAGAGTGTACAATAAAAGGAGATTTGAGCCGGCTGTTCACTTTTTGTTCAGCAATTGTCATTTTATAGGGTCGTTTTCACATTATAAATAGATTTCAAAGATTTGGGATTTGCATTTTTAGTATATAATTTGTATAACGCGAGTGAGTAGTTATTGATTTTTTTTTTTGGGGGGGGGGATTAATTTCCATGGTTATGCAGATAGTCTTTTGTGTAGGTTTTGTTCAATTGTCAGTGCTGGTTGATGCAGATGTTGTCGTGCATATTAACACGTTTATCTTTCACAATTTTTGTGGGATTGGAATTTTGGTTGTCGAATGACAAACCTTCCCTGAAATCAACGTCTAGCGATGCGACTGTGTTTTTACTAATTTTAGTGTAGCTGAAGTGAAATATGTTTTTTTCCAAGTAATTTTCATTTGTGATTTTTATGTAATCTAACTGGTTCAGATCAGTATTTTATGGTCTTTTTTTATTATAAACCTTTGAGTTAGATTTGTGTGTCTGACACTTTCACCATTGCAGCAGTTTCAGAGTCATATATTTAAACATGCTTGTATAGTGTTAAATTTTCCATGGATGTCGCTACCTTGCGTGTAGATGTCATTTGTAGGTCGAATTGCAATCAGACGTGAGTTATTGTTTATTTATTTGTTTACAAATCGTCACCGTTTTCACGCCCCGACAAATGTGTCCAAAAGACACAAGATTTGGTTATAATAATCGGGTTTTTTTTCCTACGAATTCTTAACAAATTCGTTACAACAAGTTTCAGGACCTAACAGTCCGTAATGATTTGGTAAAAACAATAATTAGCATGACAGAAGATTCACTAGATTTGTCATCTTCTGCTTACACGAAGTGGCAAATCCAGACGCGTTTTCATTCTTCTTTTGGGGACAGGGTCCTTGTGACGTGTTTTTAACTTGGTAACACCTTCGTTCAAAACAGCCTTGGTAACTTTCAATAGACCTTATGCATTGACGTCATCCAACCGCCATCTTAGAGGTAAAACGGTGACGAAACAATCGAATCGCACAGATTTTTACGCGCGGCGCACAGGATTGGCCAATGAACAACCTCCTTTTGACCTCTAGGTGAGGGCGCCCTACTGAAATGACGTCATGTGCATAAGGTGTATTGTTTTAACATTGAGCAAAGTAAATTTATAGTTACAATGTAAAAGCCGGGGTAGTAATATTGACATCGGTGGGTGTTGTCATATAAAGACACTGAGGAGAGCATCAAATTGTTACATCTCATAGGGTGTTAAAATAACACCAATGAAATTGTTTTGGTAGAATTTAGTGGCATTTTAACACCCTATGGTGTGAATTTTGACTTTTTTTTAAAAGCTGACAAACTAGGTCTCTTCGAAGCAGACCTATCATAATACTGAAACTTAAAGCTTACGTCACTGCAAGTTTATCCAATGAAATCATTGGGCCTCTAAGACCAGTGCCTGCCTTGCGGATAAAGTCAGGGGACCAGGGCCTAATTTCATAGAGCTGCTTAAACACAACAATTTGCTAAGCACAATAAAATTTTGCTTACCAGAATAAGGTTACCAGCCAAACTACCAAGTCACGTGTACAATTTGTGACTGTTATCCTGCTCATTTCTGCTAAGCAGGAAATTGTTAAGCATTATTTTCTGCTTTAAGCAGCTCTATAAAATTGGCCCTTTAGTGTATTACTTACGGTAGGCTGAGCCTTGAAAATAGGCTTGTACCATGCATTTATCAATAAAATTATGAGCTATGAACGTAGGCGTGTCATGTCAAAGTACAGCTGTGAGAAGAACACATACATGTATATACAAGCCTCATTTCACCACATTGGATTATTAGCTCGGTTCGGTACATCATTATTGTTCATGGGTACAGCTTGCTCCATAGCCTACTCGAAAAATGATCCGAAGAAACTACCAGCGACCAGTCATCGCATGTATTACGATAATCATAGTAAACTTGTGCGTTTACTTGATTAGTAGAGAGCAGCATTCCACGCATAGTGGGAGCATTCCAACACGAAACAAAGTAGGTGTGATTGGTAAGTGACATCTGTATTAGTAAACGAGAACTTAGTTATATAGATAGGTTGCAATATGACGTAAATCGGCCATCTTTACGGGCAATTTGGAACACACAGTCATGCGTTTTGCGCGAGAACGGCGTGCAGCACGTGCACATTTCGGAAAACTCATTGCAGGATTGGTTAGTAAACTGCGCGGCTGCGATAATAATTTTAGCGCTTGACGCGCCTGTAAGCCAAAATTCAATTTGCCCGTAAAGATGGCGTCTATTGGGAACTATCTATACTGTTGTATAGTCAGGTCACCCTGGGTCGAGTCCGAGTCACTAGTCACTTTGGGGGAGCCCGTGTCCGAGTATTAAAGTTGGGTCGATTTCGAGCCACGAGTCACCGGGGTTGAACTAAACCAACTGTAATATGAACTTCGTGTCTCCGAAACGATAACACAAACAGAGTTCGAAATTTTATTTGCTGCTACACACTAAAACAAAACAAAAATCCTAGTTTAGAATCGACCCAGGTCTGGGTCCCGTGTGGGGCCTGACCCACTATGGGTCAACATGATCCGGAATCTGTGTCAAAATGCACCAGAAATTTGTCAATTTGACACAAAACCCGTGTTTAAAATTCAATTTTAAAACGACAAATTTTTCCGGGTCAGCCTGACCTGGAAATGGTTCAAGTTCCTGGGCCCCGGAGTCCGGGTCAACTCTCCTAAGATTTTTTTTTAGATCATAGGTATCCGAACCCTTGTGTCATTTTGTACAATAGGATGACCCCATTATGATCTTTCTTCCCGTTCAAGTCCGAGTAAACGTAGCAATGTCGGCGTTTATTTGTTGGGTTATTTCTTGGTTGCTTTCGTTGATTTTTCAAGGGGTTGATTGCAACGGCTGCATAAATGTCCTGCCGACAAAACATTGATGACTAGGTTTTTTTAAACTTTTTTCTTCTCTAATCTTATAAAAAAACAAAATTAATATTCTTTATCCCCGATGCAAAAATTAACATTAAATTCTCTAATCTTGTTTTAAAGGAGGTACTCTAACAAAATCCGTGCCGGCAATGGATTACGAGTTCGTCATAGCTCACCACCAGGAGAAACTCGACTGGTTGAGGCCCGTCGCTAAGTTTTGTCACGTGTATGACAAAGGTCACGACAGCGGATTGAAACCTCAATTCGGTGTCCGCCACTGGGAGGAACTCCCCAATGTCGGGCGGGAGGGCCATACCTACCTCCATCACATCATCGAGAACTATGACAGCCTTGCAAACACAACCGTCTTTCTTCGAGGCAATATGTCGAGTCACGCCCCGACGTCTTGCTTTCAAACCCCCAATGAATTTTTGGAGAAAGCGAGGACGGGAGTTCTCTGCGTCTGGAATGGAAAGTACAGCGAGTGGGGTAAAATGCAGCATAGCAGTGGATGGAAAAAAGAGTGGGACCTGGGTCTTATGCGACATGCTAATATGACCGTTGGACAATTTTATCAAATGGCGTTTGGGAAAGCGCCACCAACGTCCGTAGATATTTGTTTAGCTGGCTGTTTTTCAGCAACCAGGAGATGTCTCCGAAGGCACCCAAAGGAATTCTATCAAAAACTTATTTCACATTTGGCTGATCACTCACACCCGGAGGAAGGTTATTATTTGGAAAGATTGTGGTTCACCATTGTCTCTTGCTAGACGAGTGTTTGTAGGTGATAGTAACAAACTTAGTTACGGTTCAATCAATGAAACATTGAAATTTCTCTATAAGTTTTACGTCACTCATGACCCAGGTTCTGGTTACTTTGGGACCTGACATCAGTTTGACCAGGAATATGCCCAAAATGACATAGAATTGGGTCAAAATGCGCTCTAGAAACTCTCGGTTCCAAAGTTTCAATGTCCTAGGGAGCCTGACCAATTTGCGGGTCAGGCTGACTCACAAAGTGGTAAAATATTTTGTTTTAACTCGGATTGTGCGTCGTTTAGACCAATTTCTGGGTCATTTTGATTCCTGGTCAAAATGACCCATAAATGGGACATGTCCCACGGGACCCGGATCTGGGTCAATTCTAACGCGATAGTATTTAGAGCGTAACCGACAATTTGAGTTAAAATGCGACTTTATAAAAACCCATTTCCGGATCAGCCCGAAGAAATGGGTCAGGCCCCCTAGGTCCCGGGATCCGAGTTCGTTCTGACCCAGGAATTGTTTTAGTGCGCGGCAGTTCCTTCGAAATGATCATACATTGGAAGGACGCCACCATCGGCGTCCAAAAAGGTTTGAGAGTCGGAGTGAGGATGAGGGTAGACTGGTCCACTGTCTTTATCCGCAAGAATAAGACAGGTACTGGTCTTAAGGGCCAAATGATTTCATTGGATACATCACGTAGCGTTGTTTTGTTCTGCGAGTGTCCGTGTGAAATGAATGCTAGGTCAAAGGTACGTTTGGCAACATCCGGTCTGGCTGGTATCTGGCGTTATTCACGAGCCTCGAAGTGTGATGTCAGATATTCGGGCTAGGATGAGGGGTCCTTGTTCGATACCAGAAACCGAAAATTTTACTAACACAAGTTCTATATACAGGTACTTTAAACTGACCTCGTTAGATTGACATCGTCGAGCTTCTTCTGGTGGTGGGCATTTAAAATTCTGTGCGTGGTAACGTTTTGCCAAAACGACCATGCGCCACTCGGTTGACAACTCCTTTCTCGCAGCTTTGCCAATGCACTTGATGCTGCGAATCAAACCTGCAATGGTGCCGCAACATTCCTAGGTTTGTCTGAAGCATTTTTGATCGCTTATGTCACTATGCTATTTTGGATAACCAATCTCATACAAGTAGGTATTTGGCTCAATACTACACTGATGTAAGACTAATCAACCAAACTAAATTTCAATGGTTACGTAAAGTATGTGCGTGGAAGGACGTAACACGAGTTACCGGAGAGGCGTAAGCAATTTTAATGATCAAAATAGTTATGTTTTAAAAGACAACTGAGTGTGAATGTTTGATCGGTTTTCCGTCGTTCATTAGTCATCTTAGGAAGGTTAAATTCTGCACGGGAATGGGAAATCATATCTTTTGGTTAATTCTTGCAACAGAAACGTAAAAGTAAAACGACTTTTTTTTCAGGAGCCATTTTATTTATTGAAAACATTTTAAATGATCATGAAAAGATCACCTGTCGCCGTTTTCGTTGAAGTGAGTCTCAATTTAATTGTTTTACTACACGCTACTTTAAGAAAGGTAGGCCCTCCAAAGACCTTAAGATTTTCTTTCAAAATCTTAGGACTATAACATCTAGCACCCAAATGGGCTGTCATTATCATACAAACAGACCATCTCTACCATCTTGCAAGTACCTTTTCTACTTCTGGGTGAAGAGAAGCAAGTATCATGTGCTTGTTCAAGGATACAATTGTTTAACCGGTAATCTCACCCACACTCGGATGACCCAAGTATCAGAGCTTGGGCTAGACCGCCCGTTTAGCTACAGTGCGCCACCAAGAGTTGGTCAAGTTAAAACTATTTTTATATTGTAGTAAAGGCAAATAATGGTTATAATATGTAGCCGAACGTCGATAAAGCCAGATACTAGCATGTTACAGTCGATGGTTGCCTGCCAGATGTACCTTTGACCTTGAGTGCCGTGTGTGTGTGGGTGGGGGTGGTGGGGTGGGTGGGGTGGGGGGGGGGAGTTGCAGGGCATTTCTATGCATTCAAACCGAGGACTTTTTTTAAAGGGGATCCGGGAAAATAGCATACAGGTCTCGCTTTGCTTTCGTGTACAAAAAGCAATGGATACGTCGCAAGAAAAAGAAGGAAAACGAAGAAGAAGAAAAAAAGTCCAAACAATGAGAGAAACAAAGGAGTGCCCTCGGTTCACACCACCATTTATCACAAATAAACGTGTGTGTGCGCACACCCATAAGAATAGTATCAGTGAGAATAGTTGCATCTGTAAAACCATTGTATTTGCAAGATCGGTTACTCAAAAGAGAGCACATTTTACTTTTCAACGACTGGTTTAATAAACGTTCAGAGTGTATTTAGTGTTGTTATTCAGAAAGCACTGCACTCTAAATTGCACATGGCAAGGAATTTTCCCCTGAAGTGAGCCCTTCACCACAACAGATTTAAATAAATAAATGAGCAAAAAAAAAAAATTCTTTCAAATAAGGCTTCGACATTTAGATTTGTCTTCCAAAATGCTAGGTTCAAATGTCTTTCTCTTTAGAGATTATTATTGCCACCTTTCCTCACTTGACCTTTTATTTGTTTTTTACTCATCTGTTTTTAAATTTAAGCTTGCTATAATATTAAAGTAGAAAATACATACATGTAGTTTACTATAATATTAAACACAAACATACCGCCTCCGCCAATCTCTCGAATGTGTTCGCATTGTTCATTTTGTATGCTATTTGGTTTCTGCCGTGTATTATTATTACATTGTGTGCAGATCGGTTACCCTTGCAACGGGTTTGTTGTCTAAATCGTAGAGATGAACCATTCTACGCCTTCTCAACAACAAAAACGACGACGTCATCCATAGATGAGCCACCACTTTGTATTATAGAATTACTCGTTTCGGATCATCGCTTCCGCTGTATAGTACCTATTGTTCGGGTCTTCTTTTATATCGTTGCAATTTGTCATTCACCTCACATGACACTTTCATCGCAGACGTTCTAATAGATTTTAGGCAGGACAGGTTCGTGCGGGAGATCTCCTAGGACAACGTGGGAGGAAAGGTAATGTAGCTATTTAAACTATACTAAATATGCAGTCAAAAGTAGTAGGATTTTTTTTAAAACACAGATGGGGGTCCTTCTTCAGACTAAACCTCGCACTATGAACATGTAGAAATACAAAGTAAACACAATTTAAAACAAATACATCGTCGTGTTGCCCTAGCATGAACGCTTGAATACAAACTCTACCCGTCGACGTCCAGTCAGTTCCTGCATCAGTCTTTAAAAAAAAATCCAGTTTGCCTTGTAAATTCTTAAAAATTATTTGAGTGTGGTGCGTGGTTCAAACTCATCAGATCAGTGACACTGGCTTTATTTTTCACAATTCTTAAATCTGTATCTGGTACTAATTATAACCATAACTTTGAGGAACGCGCATGATTTTGTTCATCACAGCAGGACATGTCAGGAAGCCTTCATTGATATTATTGTTGTTATTGTATATTTCTGATGAAACCAAGGATGCCTCATAAATTAATTTAATCACTGTAGCTCGCAAGCCGGACCTGTAAACAAGGAAGCTTGATGTGAACCAGAAACAACGGGGTTGAAATGTATCATGATAAAGTATTTTTCTTATTAAGAACAAAAGTCGCCGGGACTCGAACCCACACTCTGCTGACCACAAGAGCCACGACACGCCTTTGTATAAATGTTATTATCCCAAATCTCTGTGAGTCTCGACCTCATTTTGCTAATAAGATTTTTTTTTTAAACAACAACAGCAAACAAACGAACAAACCGAAGAAAAAAGAAAGAAGAAGAAGAAAAAAAAAAAAAACACAAGATGGCTGAACTGCAATGAGGGTTCGGAGTCCTACGTGCAAGCCACAGCGGAATATTTACCTGTTTGTGTTCTTGTAGTTTTTCTATTGTAATGGTATCCGTCGTAATTTATAATGAAATAGGCCGTGAGAGTGTGGCTCGGTTTGCTTTGTGTTTCCCGCCCGGTGTTTTTTTTTTTTTTTTTTTTTTAACTATCATTTGCCGCCTATAAACATGAGCTTATTCAGCTAATTGCCTATTACTTTGCGGTTGACCTCTTATGTTTCAATTATCGTATTATAACACTAAGTTCCCGCATTGTGATTATAATTTATCTCCTGTAGTAGCCGTATCGCCCATTTGCTGCAGAGAAACCGAGGGGCTAGGGAAGTGTTGCAGTATAATGTATTTATTGATAACTACACGATCAGAGTTAACCATAGTAACCATCCTTTTCCCCTGCGCCATTAAAAAAAAAATAATAATAATAAAGGAAAAATAATAATATTAAAAATATTTTTACAATTCACAAACAAAATATATATATACATACTTTTTTCAAAAAGTAAAATAAGTAAATAAGTAAAAAAATATTTGTTAAGTTATATTTTTATAGGAATAATAATATAGAAAATAAAATAAAAGCTCCAAAACGAAAGCACGATCGAACAATACAAGAACACGTGCTATGGTCCAAAATGAGAAACAAATCTGTAAGCAGTGCCCCCATGGTATACAGCTTTGTTTCAATCACTACAACAATTCAAAATTTATTATTATTATAATTTATTCCGATTCAAACAATTACTTTGGAAATCCAGTCTGCTCGATCAGCTAGAATGCACACGTGATTTGATTGCCTGGCTGTCAGAAGAGATGTTTTTAATGTGCCACTTGTTAAACAGTTAGTCATTCACATTTATATTGGACAACATTGCCGGAACATTAAAGAACTTTTCATTCAATATCTGCATAAACAAAAGAAGTATCTGGAGTCTGTGTAATGCAATGCTCATGACATCACTTGAGTATGGCGCCCTCGGCAAAAATGGCATAGTTTCATTATCTTTTTACCTCAAATATGATGACGTTAATAGATGAGGTCCATTCTCAAGAAAATACAATAGGTTGCTGCATGGTCATAAAATATTCAAATTCCCACTGGCATTGAATGAAAGGAACAAAGTGTGTCTTGTGATTTATTATATGTGTGGGTAGGTATACACATTCAAACCGGAGACCTATAAACAAAGAGGACAATGGGGTCCCCGGTTGGGTGAAGGTCCCCAGTTGGAAAGTGTGTACACAACCAATGGGAGCTGTTGCCAAAAAGTACAAACAAAAGAGGGACAATAGAAGGTCCCCGATTGCAGGTGTTTGCGCCATTACACATATGCCAACTTACAGGGTACTTACTCGATGGATAAATGCTACCCGCAAGGTTTTCTTTGTTCTAGTGGTACCCCACAGAGAATTTTTTCAGGGAAGGGGAATAATAGATTAACAATGGAAGTACCTCGCACCTGCCATTGTGTTTGGATGAAGCTCGCTTGTACCCACCGAGCCCAGACATTCTCAAAAATGAACGCCTTTGTAGCAATCTTTGATTCTTTCCCTTCTTTGTCCCTGCACTTCACGTTTCCCATAGACTTCGCAAACAAATGCTCCTTGTTGAACACCCCAGTCTTTACAAATTCGTTTTGTTTTCCCTGTCTCATTCTCAAAAATGCATCCTTGTGGAGCATTCTTTTGTTCTTTCCTTTGTCCCTGCACTTAACAGTTTCCCATAGACTTTGTACACAAATTTCCTCGTGGAGCACCCCGGTCTTTAGTATTTCCATGTGGAGACCTTTTGTTTTCCCTTTTTTGTTTTGTCCCTGGTCTCCATAAGGTACCGAATATGAACCCATTCCTACTTCAATAGGCTCTGCTTGAAGAACCTTGGAACGGTACCCTTTTCCTGATTAATTCTAACGCTGAACAAAACACACAGGCACCGGTCGTTTTCATGTAAAGAGGCGCTTTGTGCCACTTGATAGCTCTTTTTTTTTTCCTTTTCTTTTTTTAAAAAGTTTTGTATAAATAAAAAAGTCGTGACACACTCAAACTTCAACGGTTGAGAAGCTCTGGCCTTATACACAAAATTATAAGAGCAATATCGGTTGACACATCATGCTCGTTGCTCCCATGGGAGGCTGATTTAAAATTGCCCGACTAAAAGGTTTGCAGGCAATATAATGCCAATTAATTATCCACAATGAACAAGTGGTAACGCTAGACAGTGGGATGTCATGCCAGTAACGCTTTCAGTGACCTTCTATAATTCAATTTGTGAAGGTTTGTTCGCTAATTTATTATTACTAGTATTACTTCAATCATCTCTTGTTCACCCTATTGAAAAAACTACTACAATCACGCTTCATTTTGAATGATTCATGTTTCTATACAAAAGGCACAAAAATATAAATAATCAAATAGGCCTACGGTATTATTATATTATTTTTCGTCCAATTGGTACTTGGCAGGTGAATAAAATTGATGAATCATTTGGTCTAAACGATTAAAACGAGCGAGTAGTGAATGTTTTTTGCCTGTTAATGTATGAATTTGTATATTATTTTATCACAATGTGATACAGTTTTTGTTTGTCTAGTGTTTAATCATACATTTGTTTTCCATTGTGTGGCAGTACAAGTTAAATACAAGTTGTTCATAATTTATTATTTTTAATCTTAATCTGTATGTACATGATTGTAAAATTCTAGTAACCGATGTGTAGTTTTTCGAATCCAGCTGTCTGCAGAAGCCTGTCGTGCGGGCTTATATAATTCTTCCAACTAAGAAAGCTTCCTGAAGCAAATATTTAATTTACAAAGGACATGTTTTGTCTTCTCTGCAACCTCGAGTTACGCACGTAGATTGTATATACCTATATCATGGTGCGGCCATCTTGATTTTCTCCAATCTGAACCAACGTAACCAAACCGAGGCTGGAAGACAAAAATAGTCTGGTTCCTTTCCCAGTGCAATGAATGCTAACACGCATTACTGTTATTGGTTACAGGGAACATGACCACCACCCCCTCCCTCCCGCCCCACCGTCATCTCTTTACATGTGGTTCACGAATAAAACTGTCTTCCTTTGCCTCATTCTCTTCGCAGGTGGCTTCAATGCTCACGTAGTGCAGTTTTAAAGACGACCTGACCATGACAAATGTGCGCATCATTGGTGAACTTGTATTGACTCTTATGGTCGTTGGCAGTCAGTCGGTTCAATCCGATGAAACAGCCACTGAAAGTCTTCAAGCAAGCAACAAATCCCAGAGCAGTGAGCTATACTTTTCTTAATTGCTAAATAGAGTGTCCAAACACGTCGTTCTAATAATAACCAAACACACCTATTTCCTCAACTGTTTTATGCTACTTAGTTATTTTTAGCCGATGCGATAGGAGATTCACCCCCCGACACTCTTAGCTCCTGAAATCAGGCTTACTTCTTTTTCTTCTTTGCCTTATACATCTCCATTGCATTTTATGGTTGCACCACACCAAACACGCTCCCCGTGGCAACCATTGCCAAATGTTAAACATTCAAAATACGCAAACAATTATCTAAAAGTCTCTCAGCTCCTTCAAAATAAACCAAATACATTTTCTACCAAGTTTTCTTTTCAGTTTTTGGCATGTTAGCCCTTCGGCTTTCTGAGCTATGCATAAAAAATAAAAAAACAACAACCATGAACGACTGACCTGGACAAACTCCCTCTTGAGAAAAAAATGACCCTATTGCACCCTTCAGCAAGATAATTTATTATGGCTATACTTTAGAGGGCTAGGTTGTCCCCCCCCCCCCCCAAATGTTCCAAGTTGAAAGTCAACAACCCCAAAGGCACCATATTCGACCATTTTCCAACATTTTATAAACAAGCCATCATCTTCAATTTCATAATTTTTTCACAATTGTTTTAAATTGTATTCTTCGGAAACCCTCTGTATTGTAATGTTGTAATTTGGAAATTGCTGTTTACCTTTGTATTTAGCGCTTTGTTTTTTATCATTATTATTATTATTATTATAAAGCAAGCAAGCACAATAATTTGCTAAGCACAGAAAAAAATGCTTAGCAGAAACTCTTTACTTGTCAAAATTCCATAAAGTTCACAGTTTTGACTGGTGCTCCACTCTTTTTTGCTTAGCATAGAAATTTGCTAAGCAGTGTTTTCTGCTTATTAACAGTTTTATAAAACTGGGACGTGATCTATGATTTGCAGCAAAAACAGAAGCCCCTGCAGGAACCCTTGTAGGATCCTCATTGTACCCACTAGTTCCGCCTTATGCCAATCAGAGCCCAATGTCATAAAGCTGTTAATAAGCAGAAAACACCACTTAGTGAATTTCTATGCAAAGCAAAATATGAGTGGACCACCAGTCAAAACAGTTTGAACTTTATGGAATTTAGGCTGGTAACCAGTTTCTGCTGAGCGATATATTTGTCTGTGCTTAGCAAATTTTTGTGCTTACTTGCTTTATGAAATCGGGCCAAGCCCTTAGGTATTTCAGAGGCTTGATTCCGAGTACCCATTCACAGTTAATACTTCACCAGTTTACTTGCCACATATTACCAATGAGGTCTTTATGGCTACCCTTGGTATGTCAGCATCGTGCTGAAATTGTTTTTTATTGTTATTACTCTATGTATGTGTTTTACCTTTGCAGTTGGATGCCCTGACTGTTGTAATTGCTCAAACAGAACTGTATTCTGCCTTGACGGCTGGAACAAGATCACTATTTCAAACCTGACAGGCAGGGCAAAAATTATACACGTGTAAGCAGGAATAGTATGCCCCCTATATGTCGTAAATTGATTTGGGTTGTTTATTGTAAATATTGTTTTGTTGGTTTGTTTGTTGGTTTGTTTTGTTTTTTTGTAGGGGGTTGTTTGTTTGTTTTTGTTGGGTTTATTTATTTTTTGTCAAAAAATTATATCCGCAAAAAAACGTATTAATTTGTATGGGTGACTCTTGTAATATAATGACCGTTGGTGTCAAACAGTTACACTGCAAAAGACTGCTGTGTCAAAATTGACACCATGGGTATTGTTATATATAGACACCCAAGCTAGAGAGAATCAAAACTAACACGACAGGTCGTTAAACTACAACACCAACTAAATTGTACTGGCAGAATTAAGTGTAAGTTCAACAACCTATGATGCACATGTTGATTCTTTTTTGTAACTATGTGACAACACCCATGGTGTCAATTTTAACACCTAGTTTTTGCAGTTAGTCTATTTATATTAAAGTGACGTTTGCGGAAACACAATGTTGTCAACTATTTCTATGGGGTGTGGTGGTTCTGGGAACCATCGGTTCTTCTCAGAACCACCCACAATTTGTAGAGAGAACTAACTCGTGGTGTATCCGCAAACTTTATTTGATTCTGATAGACCCTTGCATATGACGTCACACACTCAAAAAAGCGCCCCACTGAGGCCAAAAGGTGGCACAGGCCCTATCTTTGGACGATAGCTGTTCTGTGGGCGTAAAAACGTGCGCGTGACCTCAGCGTACATCATGTAGTATCCTCGTTCCCAGGGGTGATCGATCTCTCCGCGCCATTTTTCCCAGCATGCCTTCCTCGATCATAACCCCCTGGAATTGGTTCATTAAAATGTGCTAAAATCTAGCTAATTTTAATAAGGGCCTGAAGCCGATCCATTCTAACAATAACGCGCGCGCTCAAGTATGGTAACCCGTAAAAGAGGCATGAAGTCAAAAAGCAACTGGTCCTCTGTCATTTTTCTTTGATTTTCGATATGTCTAACTGTATGCAGTTTAGGTTGACCGTGTAAAAACATGATTCATTTGAAATGGAATCGCGTCAAAATACTTGCATTTTCACACGCGCGTACTCTGCTTCATACAAGCGCCATACATGCACTCGAAAGTTTTTAACAAGCGTGCACGCAAAGTTATCACCCTTAGGAGTCAGGCGTTGTTTTTCAGCGCATCCCTACCAGCAGGGGGAGGGTTAGTGACGAGAGGTACCGATACGGCGCGCTGCCCATGGTAGCGACTAGTGAGGCTGATCATGTAGCGTTTCGCGCTGTGCAAGAGGTCCATCCCTCACCATGCAATGTTTCAAATTCCGGTCCACTGAAAAGTAATGTTAGCAACGTTTTTGTGAATGTTTGCAGTTTACTTGCGAATGGAAATGTACCCACTCTGACAGCCAGTCTTTTTCAAGAGATGTCGTTTTTAAAAGAACTGTAAGTAAAACTGTTTTATAATTATAATGTTTTCTTGTTATGTTTGCACTATTTGTTTTTTCTATTTTGTTTCCACGCCCCAACCTATTCCTTGTTTACTGTTTGCAAGTTTCTAATTGACACTGCACTCTAAAAACGTCAGGGTCGGGAAAATTTACCCTAATTCGGGTCCAGTTGTGCCAGGTCCATTTCTGGGTCAGTGTGACCCAGAGTCTTTGTTCAAAAGTAATGACTTAGAAATGTGTCAAAATGACGCAGAATCTAAGTTAAAATCACGAAAATTGGACCAGACCGGAGTCCGGGTTAATTCTGACCCTGTGTGTGTGTGTGTGTGGGTACACCCACCGGTCTTTGTGGGGTTCACAAGAGAAATTTTTTTCAACTTGGACCCCACAGGGGAATTTTTTATGAACGGGAATAATAGAACGACAATAGCAGGACCCCACAAGCCACCATCCTGCGTGTGTGTGTGTGTGTGGGGGGGGGGGGGGGGGGGGGTTGCTGACATTTTCTATGGCAGATTACCGATACGTATCATCTCTTCTGTTCTAACGTAGAACTTTGTTGAACTCAGGCATCAAGGAAATTTCACCGGGAGCATTTGATGGACTGAATCGACTTAACTTGCTGTAAGTAAAATATTCTTCAATGACGAATAGATACGATTTAGTCTTGCCATCTATGTATTTTAAGCAACGTTTGCTCGATACTTTCTGTGTCATGCGTGGAACAAGAAAAGAAACAATTAATTCGGGTGTGATTCGTCGAATCCAACGCCACCCTCCCGATTAATTAAACAAATCAACCAAGCGTGAGTGGTGACAGTCAAACTATGACCGAACACGAAGTATTTCCGTTTTCGGATTATTTAGCGTCAATTTATTTACCATCATTCACTTTTTGACGTCAATTCAACACTGTTCAGTTGATGCAGAAGCAGAAGTTGAAATCGTTTGCAGAAAAGCAAGTGCAACTGGTTGCCATTGGCATACTTTTGAAACTTAAGCTGTCCAAGGGGAGAGGTATAATTGGTGAAAAATCAATGGCCCTTAAATAGACCCTTGCGGCACCCCAAATTGAAGCAGCTTGGAGATGGTTTCCGATGGTAACTTATATGATTGAAGCTTGGTAGCTAAACATGAGCTGAACCTGCGGAGTTCACTGCCTCTGACGCCAAGAATAGACAACATCCTAAGGAGAATATCATGACCGTTGGTGTCGAGGGCAGATAACAAGTCTGAGAGAACGAATAAAACGAAATCTCTAGAATCAAAAGATGACAAGCTAACACTGTGAACTTTCAGTAACGCAGTTTCAGTATTACTGTGGAAAGTCTTTTTGCGCCAACTGAAAGGTTAACGTAAGGAAATTGTATTGAGATGTCTGCTCCGTTGAAATGCGTCATTAAAAAAATTCTCTCTTTTAAAAATGTATTTTTAGAATACTCTCCGGCAATGACATCAGAACAATTCAAAAAGGAACATTTGAGCCGCTCCAAGGTCTCCAAAAATTGTAAGACTCATTGAATTGTATTCACTTGAAGTACAGAATGCTTTTTTGATCCACACGTGGTTATGAGCAGGGTCAAGGTATTATTTTCAGAATTGGTAGTTGACAATAGTCACAGACAGTGTTCATGTTTTGTGTATTCAACCTCACACATGAAATAACAAACCAGTGCAAATGTGGATTTAATCTGTTGTGTGAAACAGGAGATAAGAGTGAAAAACCATGCACAATTTTCAGCATGTAAACACATTGTCCTTAATTTATTTTGGTTGTAACAGCCGGAATTGGCTGGTGCATTATTAAGGTGTTCAGATACAGTTTTCATAAACATGACTTCATTTTAGAAGAATTATTTTGACCAAAATAAAAATAGTTCGAGTATGAATTTATTAATCAATGAGCTTTCACACGTAAATTAACCAATGGTGTTTTGTGTCTTTGCCTATCCTGCTGAATACCTTAAAGTTATAACAATAATAATATTAAGTTTGGGTTGTTGTTGTTGCTGTTGCTGTCGCGGTCGCTGTTGCTGCTGCTGGTGTTGTTGCTGCTGCTGCTGTTGTTGTTGTTGTTGTTGTTGTTGTTGTTGTTGTTGTTGTTGTTGTTGTTGTTGTTGTTGTTGTTGTTGTTGTTGCTGTTGCTGTTGCTGTTGCTGTTGCTGTTGCTGTTGCTGTTGCTGTTGCTGTTGCTGTTGCTGTTGCTGTTGCTGTTGCTGTTGCTGTTGCTGTTGCTGTTGCTGCTGCTGCTGCTGCTGCTGCTGCTGCTGCTGCTGCTGCTGCTGCTGCTGCTGCCGCTGCCGCTGCCGCTGCCGCTGCCGCTGCCGCTGCCGCTGCCGCTGCCGCTGCCGCTGCCGCTGCCGCTGCCGCTGCCGCTGCCGCTGCCGCTGCCGCTGCCGCTGCCGCTGCCGCTGCCGCTGCCGCTGCCGCTGCCGCTGCCGCTGCCGCTGCCGCTGCCGCTGCCGCTGCCGCTGCCGCTGCCGCTGCCGCTGCCGCTGCCGCTGCCGCTGCCGCTGCCGCTGCCGCTGCCGCTGCCGCTGCCGCTGCCGCTGCCGCTGCCGCTGCCGCTGCCGCTGCCGCTGCCGTTGTTGGTTGTTGTTGTTGCTGTTGCTGTTGCTGTTGCTGTTGCTGTTGCTGTTGCTGTTGCTGTTGCTGTTGCTGTTGCTGTTGCTGTTGCTGTTGCTGTTGCTGTTGCTGTTGCTGTTGCTGTTGCTGTTGCTGTTGCTGCTGTTGCTGCTGCGGCTGCTGGTGCGGCTGTTGCTGCTGTTGCTGCTGTTGCTGTTCTGTTGTTGTAGTCGTTGTTGTTTTATTTTGGAGGTCGATTTTGTGTGTGTTTTTGTGGTTTTTGGGGAGAGCAGTTCAGCCTTTTTTGCCTCACCTTTAATTCAATTTAACTGAATTGAAACTGAATTAGTATAACTCATAACTAATGTAGGGTATAATTAAGAGTCACAAGTAGTAATGTTGGACTGGTATTTTTGATTGTTGACTTTTATTTATACTTCTTTATTGGTGTTTTTTCAGGTTGATAACGAACAACAATATCGCCGAAATCGAAGATGGAGCGTTTGCTGGTTTGCGTAATCTTACATTCCTGTAAGTACTTTGAACAACACAACTTTTTCCCCACGTACACATTAACACCCTCTACGGTATACTACCGCGGATCTCGTACAAGATCGAATACAGTTACTCTGAACATCTGACGTCGCACGTCGAGGCTCGCAAATAACGCCAGATACCGGCCTTGGGCGCCTGGCAGGATCCTGCCAGATACACCTTTGACCCCTTGCACGCTACAATCTTCACTCATGGTGTGCGTTTAACACTGTCGGTCTACGTCATTTCAATGTGCATATCTATACGCAACAACTATTTCGACTTAATCTCGTGGAGTTTACCCGGATGTTTTCCGTACCAAAATCGCTGCTATTGTTATTACTCTTAGGTGGTTAGAGAACAACATCAGACAAATACACCCCGGAGCATTTGACGATCTTGGCAATTTGACGAATTTGTAAGTATCTATATGACTCATACTGATTACATTTCATAATTATTTGTACTTGTAATTTATATTTATTTCATTTCTCGGGAAGACAAAAAACACCATAATGCCCATTGGTAAAACAAAAAAAAACATTAAAAGATACACCGAGAGCGATTAAAAAAACAGAGGAAGGAACAATAACATGCTGGCGCCCCGATAGATTGCCAATTAAAGAAACAAAGTTCCTGTTTTACGGGCACTCCTCTCCAGCTGGTCTAAAAAAGAACAACAATATTTGAATAATAAATGCATGTGTACAAACGTTTCATTACAGACGAATCGGAATAACGCCATGTTGTTATTAGTGGCATAATTATATGGGATTGTTGCGCACCGTATTACACGTTTGGTGCCATGCCGCCCCTCCCCCCCCCCCCATGCTCGCTTTGACGTCTTGGCTTTCTTTTTGTTCCTTTTTCTTTTTTGAGATAAACAATTTTACCAGAATAAATTGAAACTCTTATGATAACCTTTTATGTAGTAATTTCAAATTATGTAAAACTGTATTTCTATTTTATTATACGAGCAGAACATGCACTTGTTTTTACTTCAGATGATCTCAACAATCAGGAAGAAGGGGCTAGTTTAAGACAAAAAAATGCGAATAGACTGTGCAAGTCTCGCGCGTATTCGAACATTTTTGGGACCACTGTGGTCCCACGTACATTGCTTTAAAGCGTTAAAGAAACAAACTCACGCGCTTTAACGGATCAAAATGTTCGAATACGCGCGAGACTTGCACAGTCTATAGACCCATTGCATATGACGTCACACTCTCAAAAAGGAGGCAGATCATTGGACGATAGCTGTTCTCTGTGCGTAAAAACGTGCGCGTGACCTCAGCGTACCTGTAGCGTTTCGCGTTACGCAAGGGCGGTCTATTGATTTATATAGACCCCTTACAGAACGCACAACGCACCTCCGAACAATGCGCGTAATTTTGGGTGTCAACTCTCTTTTGTGCACGTTTGTATACGATTTTGACACCCAAAATGACACCCAGGATAGGCACATGTGAGTACGCTGCGCGTTGTGCAAGGGGTCTATAGAAACTAAAGTTTCAATTTGTCAGAAGTGCCCCCTGCAGAAAAAAATGTGCACCCCCTATGCTCTGCCCCTTAAAATCGTTGCCATGTACCTTTGTCACTGGTTGTTTTTCATAATCTACACGTGTATTGTGAGTGAGCGGGGATTGTATTTAAAAAAATATTTTTAAATAAGTGTGAAACATCCGTCTTTACAAAGATTGCTGAATGTAATGAAAACATTTTTGTTGTTGTTGTCGTCGTCGTCGCCGTCGCCGTCGCCGTCGTCGTCGTCGTCGTCGTCGTCGTCGTCGTCGTCGTCGTCGTCGTTGTTGTTGTTTGTTGTTGTTTTTTTTCTTTTCTTTTTTTCTTATGTTCTTCTCTAGTCAGTTTTTTATTTGTTTTTGGTATTTAAAAACAGTTTCAATACATTTGAAAAGCTAAATGTTCTCTTAGAGAGCTGGTTAATAACGACTTCGTTAAGGGGACAAACAGTTATTTTCTTTATTCACAATGTTTTAATTTTTAGAATCCTGGAAAACAATTGCATAGAGGAGATTGTTTCAGGAACATTTAAAGGTCTTCACAAGATTGAGCAAATGTGAGTATGTTCACCGAATCTAGTCCGATTTTGAAAATGGATCAGGGCAGTAAGTTTTAAGCAATATTTTCTGCTATAGCAGCTCTATGGTATCGGGCCCAGGTGATTAATTTCAGCCCATTCGAGTTTGGCACATCAGGCATGAGTTGGGTGAGTTGGGAATGATTTTGATTTTTAACATTGGCAATAAAACATGCTTTTGGTTCTTCCACAGAGAGCTCGGAAACAATAGCATCAGCAAAATAGAAAACGGTACATTTGAAGGTCTTCATAGCCTGATTGTTTTGTAAGTGTTTATGTCTTTATTGTCACGAGGGCAACTGTGCAATAGATTGTGCAAGTCTCGCGCGTATTCGAACATTGGGATCCGTTAAAGCGCGTGAGTTTATTTCTTTCACGCGTTAAAGCAATGTACGTGGGACCACAGTGGTCCCAAAAATGTTCGAATACGCGCGAGACTTGCATGGTCTATACGGACTATTAACAATATACATGTAGTTCCCTCACTGGGCAGCCTCGCCATCCTCGTTCCCAGGGGTGATTGATCTCGCCGCGCCATTTTTTCCCAGCATGCCTTGTCGATCATAACCCCCTTTGGAATTGGTTCATTAAAATGTGCTAGAATCTAGTACATTTTAATTAGGCCTGAGGCCGATCCAATCTACGCGCGCGCTCAAGTACGGTAACCCGTAAAAGAGTCATCAAGTCAAAAAATAACTGGTCCGCTATCATTCTTCTTTGATTTTGTGATAGTCTTAAGCCGCATTCGCATTGGACTTAAAATGGTTAACTTACCGCCGCAAATTGTTAACTTACAGATATTAAGTCCAAGTGCGAACAGCCGGTAAATTACCGGGGTGGTAAATTACCGCCACAGCGCTGTTAACTTAACAGGCCGATTCGAGTCGCGGTAACTTAACAATGTTAACTTAACAGGGACAAGAAGTCCAATGCGAACGCACCAGCCGGTAACTTAACGGTTAGGGAGTGCGCTTTCGAAATCTAATTTGTCAACCTACGCGGCGTCCCTGGTAAGTTACCGGACACAAATTAATCCAAGTGCGAACAGCTGTTAACTTACCGGGCCGTATCGATACCTCTCGTCACTAACCCCTGGTAGGGATGTACTGAGAAACAACGCTGATTAGCTCCCAAGGGTGACTACTTTGCGTGCACGCTTGTTAAAAACTTTCGAGCGTATATATGGCGCTTGTAGGACGCTTAGTACGCGCGTGTGAAAATGGACTTATTTTGACGCGATTCCATTTCAAATGAATCATGTTTTTACACGGTCACCCTTAACTGCATACAGTTATAGCCGCGTTCGCATTGGACTTTTGGGTCTGGTAACTTACCGACCCGGTAAGTTAAATTACCGGCCCGGTAAGTTAACAGCTTCGTTACCATGGGCAGCAAGCCGAGCCTCGCTACCATGAGCAGCGTGCCGTATCGATACCTCTCGTCGCTAAACTTCCCTGGTAGGGAAACATTGAAAATCAATGCTGATTAGCTAACCAAAATGTGCTGCTTTGCGCGGCACGCTTGTTTAAAACATTCAAGCGCTTGTAGGGCGCTTTTCGGGCGCTTAGTACGCGCGAGTAAAAATGGACTTATTTTGACGCAATGCACTTCAAATGAATCATGCTTTTAAATCGTCACCCTAAACTGCATACAGTTAGACGTATCGCAAGATCGAACAGAAAATGAGAGGGGGCCAGTTGCTCCCAGCCTCGCTACCATGTATGGGCAGCGCGCCGTGTCGATACCTTTCGTCACTAACCCCTAGTAGGGATGTACTGAAAAACCGTGCTGATTGGCTCCCAAGGGTGACTACTTTGCGTGCACGCTTGTTAAAAACGTTCGAGCGCCTTGTGTGGCGCGTGTAGGAAGCTTAGTACGCGCATGTAAAAATATACGTATTTTGACGCGATTCCATTTAAAAAGACGCCTTTCACAGGAGGCTCCTGCGTTCAATCCTCGGCCTTCAGTGGCCCAAAAAGGTGTCAAATAAAGTTCTCTATGAAAAAACCAATGAGAAGCCTTGGAGTGTCATAATCACCAAAAGACGCCTGAGATGGACAGGCCATCTCATGAGACTGCCTGATGAAACACCAGCCAAGCAAGCGCTTATGGAGTGTATACGTCATCACAAGCTGCCAAGGGGCGGTCAAAGAACAACATGGCTGAACAGAATAAATAAAGACCTGAAAGCCACGGACCTGAACATCAAGGACCGACATACCTGGTACTTGGCAGATGATAGAGTACAGTGGAGAATACTTACAGAGTGCGCAATGTCAGCTGTACTTGACGAAAGCGCTTAGATGATTTAAAAAGAATCATGTTTTTACACGGTCACCCTAAACTGCATACAGTTAGATATATCACAAGATCAAAGAAGAATGAGAGGGGGCGTAGAGTGGGTCGACCACAGGCCTAATAAAAATATGCTAGATTCTAGCACATTTTAATGAACCAATTCCAGGGGTTATGACCGAGCAAGGCATGCTGGGGAAACATGGCGCGGTGAGATCGATCACCCCTGGGAACGAGGCTGAGATGCTCCATGACCTGATGCGTCCTTTGACAGCGCGCTCTGCGAAGTCTCTTACACAGAATGGATCAACCACAGGACTAATGAAATTATCCAATAGATGGATTGCACATGACGTCAGTGGCCGCCATCTTTGATGACAAACAATGGAAAAGTGCAGGCGTGTACGCGCTGCGCGCGACTCTTAGCCAATGAACGCCTTTCAAGCGTGCACGTTTCATCAACGATGGCGGCCAATGCAAGGGGTCTATAATATTTGGATATTTTAAAGTCACACTTCCAGGGGTTACGATCGAGCAAGGCATTCTGGGAAAGACAACAAATGGCGCGTCGAGATCGTGCACCACTGGGAACGAGGTTGCTCACTGGGATCAATGAACTGAGAGTTGTGCGCAGCACGTACACGCGTTTACAAAGACGGCGCCCAAAGACGGCGCCCAACGCAAGGGTTCTTGGAGTGACCATAATCTATACTAGGCATAAAAACACACTGTGCGAAACGTACTTACGAAGTTTGAGTTAGTCGAACGCAAAACGGCTTTTCTTTTTCAAGTTTGATTTCATCTTTGGAAAATAAAGATTGGTTTGTTAAACTTGTTCTCTTTGGGTGTGTAACATAATGCTTGTCCCAAAACTAAAATCTTGCACTCATTTAAGTCTTGTTTATGGCAAACTTGTTGGAGACCAAAAGAAGTAAATATATTACAAACAAAGACAACAACACCTTTAAGGTCTTGCGACCATCTTATTTTTCTCCTCCAATTAACTGTTTGTGAACAAACAGACAGAGGAAATAAACAGTATGGTGACTTGGCAGTCTCGTTTTATTTAATATGCAGCCTGCCACTACACTAATTATTGATGTTTCTCTCCCAGATCGCTCAAAAATAATCCAATCGTCAAAATCGATCTTGGAGGATTCAACGGTTTGACGGGCTTGACCAAGTTGTGAGTTTCCTTCGTGTTTTATATCACAACAACAAACCTCTTTGTTCTCACTATACATATACAAGTAAACTGAGTTTGCATTCTCCCATTTTAAATCATAGTGACCTCTTCATTAAATATACCCTTTGCATATGACGATACAAGCCCAACACAGTCCCCTCTCTGAGGTTTTGAAGAGCTTTCAGTGTTTTACATCAAAGATGGTGGCAAAAGCAAGGGGTTCACTGACTCACTCAAAACGCCTATTTTCAGACATGTTTGTTAAAATAAAGCTGAGCTAGGCAAATACCACAACTTTTCCTCGTTCAATAGTAAAACATTTAAAGATATTTTACAGGATTGGCAGGGTTAAAAATTACACCTCTCAAAAGACCCATTGCAAATTACGTCACACATTGAAACGGCGCCCTCACTGATGCAAAAGGAGTCGGATCATTGGACGATAGCTGTTCCTGATGCGTAATACAAGGGGTCTTTTGCATAGATATATAATAACTGTTTGCTATATCAGTATAGAGCGGTATCAGATCCAGCAAACAGTTGACCCGAATTGTTAAAATTAACCTGCTTTATTTTATTTGGTTTGGTTTTCTAACAAACAGGGATATATCTTTCAATAAACTCACCGCCATCGAGCCCTTGTTTCGAGATATGGACAAGTTGCAAATATTGTAAGATACTAATGTAATTTGATTATTGGGGTGTTTGCTTGCTTGTTTTTGTATGTCTTCTGATTTTGGGGGGTTTTTTTTCGGGGTTTTTTCGTGTTTTTTTTTTAGGGGGGGGGTTGTTGGGGTGTTTGTTTGATTGTGGTTTTTTTGGGGGGTTACAATTATTTTTGCTACTAACGTAATGTGTTCTTGACTACAAGGCGATGTGGATGACTGGTCTAGTGTGCTGGTCTGGTCTAGTTTCGTCTGGTTTGGTCTGGTCTGGTCTGGTCTGGTCTGGTCCAGTCCGGTCTGGTCTGGTCTGGTCTAGTTTCGTCTGGTCTGGTCTGGTCTGGTCTGGTCTGGTCCAGTCCGGTCCAGTCCGGTCCAGTGTGGTGTGGTCTGGTCTGGTCTGGTCTGGTCTGGTCAGGGGTCGATTTCACAAAGCAATAAAATCAATCGTAAGACAAATTGTCAGTATCACCATAGTGATTTACATTGTGACATCACACTTTACTAAGCAACTACGATTGCTTTGCAGTTACGATCAATCTTAGCTCTTTGTGAAATCGGCCCCTGGTCTTGTCTAATTTCATCTGGTCTGCAGGTTTTGGACTTAGTGTGCCGTGTAACAGATTAAAATGCTCTTGATGTATTCCTAAATATACCCATTAGTTCCGTATAAAATATAGGTCTTGTTAAACGAATGCAAATGTAAAAACAAAACAAAAAACAGACAAACAAACAAAAACCTCAAAGTGGTAGATAAAGCAAACTGTTGAAAGTAACCCCAAACGTTTGTTAGTATTGTGCGTGCTCTTTTTATGATTTGTTCATTGTCTATAGGTATGCAACAAACACACCTTTCGAAGTTGTACAGAGCAACGCCTTCCATGGACTTGGTCAGCTAAAAATAATGTAAGCACTTAATTGTATCCTTAAAAAACGGAGACGAAGAACGAAAGAAACAGATCTCAGACAAGAGACTGCTTTGTGTATAAAGAAGAGTGACCAATTTTAAGTGCTATTTCATGGTAATCATTTGTCATTGTCTTGTATGTGAATATAATGTACTATCATGAAATGTAGACAAAAGGAAGAAGTATATAGTTTAAAACCCTGCAGCGAGGGACCTCATCTTTGTACACTTTTCTTCCTCTGCTGTTATACCCTTTCCCACTTTATAGTCACCAGCTTGAGTGGTCTGTTTTTACGGCCTTGTAATGGGCAGATACCCCCCCCCCAAAAAAAAAAAAAAATTTCGAATTCGTGATGTAGGCATAGAACCATGCCTTCGGTTGTTGCGTTGTGATTGTACGTGTGGATTAGGTCAGAGCATGCAAATTGTGTTTAGTTCCTTTGGACAAACTAATCCAACGACATTTAGCTTTTGGTCTACGTCACGAAAGCACGCCACCATGCGCTAATTTTATGGATAATACACATTTTGAAGGGTTAATTAAATGGTAGTAGCTCAAAACAACAAATAAAATAGTAAGTGCTGTTTTATGACCCAAACTGTGTATCAAATCATCATTTAATGCAAGAAATATCAACCCATAAGACCTTTCATTGCATGAGGGCTAGGTTTTTTTGTTCGTTTGAAAGATTTCACTGTCAATTTCTATAATGTGAATTCATTAGGGAACTGAGCAGAGGGAGTGATACAAAAGGTCGCCAAATTGAAGTGAAAGATGGCGCACTGGACGATCTCGTCATGCTTCAGAAGCTGTGAGTATAATTACACAAACATCAAACTGATATCATTCAACCCCGTATAATGGATAAACATTAGATCTAAACCGTATTTAGCGATTTGAATGTACCTTTAAAGAATACTGAATGGTTGGTAATATTTAGAGCCCCGATAAAGATAGTCCCGACATTCATTTATTTCACAATATTTCATTCCCTACCTCCAAGAAATAAGCACGACTGCAGTCTACAGTAGGATTTTGCAATTGTTTTCATAATTCCGCCCAGGAAATAAATTTAAAAATTCAGTGTTTCGGGCAGTCCACCATCATGCAAAAACATACGGCAGTTGTTATTTGCATTGGGTTACTTCATTCGCCCGCAATAATCTGGTAACAAATCCTGTGGTCGGGAGGGCTGCCATTGGTTTGTACACAATAAAGCTTTGCAAATCCTTAAGGGCTGGATTGCTGTGCAGCCTGGTTTGATAACAATCACTCTTATTACAAAAAATAGCTAGCTAATTAGACAAGTAAAATGGAAATGTAAATTATTAATTGATAAGGGGTTCTTTGGCTTGACAACGATGGATTGATAGCTATATACCCCGGATGTAGTATGATTTCCTAAAGCATACTATACACTATAGTTAGTGTCACGCATTTAACTATGCATTTGGCCTGTAGTTAGCAAAATAATTACTCAAAATATCATTATAAATTATTTTTGTTTTTAATTATTATTACTGAGACCTTCTACAAACCTTCTGAGAGATCTTGCGATTGATAATAATTGGTTCATAACTGTATACCCCCGGTGTAGTAAGATTTCCCCAAACCTACTGTACGCTATAGTAGGGGTCTTTCCTTAGGATCAGTTGTTACGTAATTGGCCCTGTATATTTAAAATATATAAATGTGCACAAAATACACATTCACAAATGTTTGTCAATCCAGTAAATAGGGAACTTCCCATTGTTCTCCAAATGTTTGGACACAGTGGCTTTTTTATATTGTTTTATATGTTGTTGTTTTTTAGAGACTTAATTGCTCTTGTTCACGAAAGCGAAACAATGACGTCTTCACTATGTTGTAACACCCAGATCACTTTTGTTAAATTCCTCGGTTATTATGGGTAGACATCCCACGCACACACGTGTGTAAACACCGGCAATCGTGCACCCTCCTTTGTTCAACCTTTTTTGTGATAGCAACCGTGGACCACAATGGTTTCCTTTGTGATAGCAACCGTGAACCTATTGTCCCTTTTGTTATAGGTCCCCGGTTTGAATATGTATACATATACCCACACAGCTCTCATAACATACACTCTATGAACATTTCTTCGTTCTGTACACTTAAGGAAAATCCTAGTCTTCAACACAAGCACTGTGTGGACGTGTGTAAGTCCACGTAGTGTTTCAAGTCCCTACATTGTGAGGACCTCTTGTTTCTCAGGTCCACACTTCGTATGTACGACTAGCATGTAAACACCTGAAATCGGGGACCATCTATTGACCCTCTTTTGTTTATACTTTTACTTTTTAACAACAGCTCCCATTGGTTTTGTGCACACTTTCCATGACTTTCATCCAACCAGGGACCCCCTTTTCCCCTACTGTTATTGAGTCCCCGGTTTTAATGTGTATACCTACCTTCGTGCATATGGTTCTTTTCTTTTTTAATTGATGAGGTAAATGTACTGTCTCTATTTCTTAGATTTGTTGACGAGCGCCGCATCTGTTGCATGTTCGTTTCAGCTATTCCTAGTTTCAATTACAGCAACTGCATCTTCAAAGATTGGACTCTGTTACTCTACCACTGCGGTACTCTAATGTGGAACAACAGCATGCGGGCCTGCCTGTGGATCATCGGAGTGACCTCAATCCTGGGCAATGTGTTGGTCATCGTCAAGAGGTGTTGGCTGGGTAGTGTGGCCAACGAGAGTGAGGTCCACACGTTTATGGTGCTTAACTTAGCTCTATCCGACCTGATCATGGGGATTTACATGATGATTATAGCAATTGCTGATTTGACGTACGGCGAGACCTACTCTAACCACGCCGAGGAGTGGCGATCGGGTACAGTGTGCAGCATTGCGGGGGTGCTGTCTGTCCTCTCCAGCGAGGCCTCGGTCTTCTTCATCACCTTGATCGGTGTCCATTGTTTTCTTCTGATCGTGTTCCCGTACAGCCGGATTAAAATTGGGGGAAAGGTATCCAAAGTTACAGTGTGGGTCATATGGGGGGTTGCTGGGTTCCTTAGCGTGCCTTTTATAACTGCGCGTGAACGCGGGGTGACCGATTTGTGTATTACACTTCCGCTGGCCCCCATACCCAGTGGGAACGTGAGTAATAATTACGCTGGATATTTTGATGCTTCCCCTGGGACAGGTGTGAGTCGCGATGAGCAGAAACCGCGTGTCTACTCCATCATTCTGTTCGTTGTCATCAATATGCTGTGCTTTATCATTTTGATATGTTGCTACGCTGCCATTTTCGTGAGCATCAAACGGTCGGCCAAGAGGGTCAAGGCGACTGCTCGACGCAAAAGAGAGACTTTACTGGCGATTAAAATGATGCTGGTTGTTGTAACCGACTTCGCATGTTGGATGCCCGTGATCATTATGGGGGTTTTATCGCAGACGGGGGCGGCTGAAATCGCTTTAGACACTTTCGCATGGACTGTTGTGCTGATCCTGCCAATTAACTCATCTCTTAACCCTATTATATATACATTATATACCAAATTAATGGCTAAGAAGTGGCGTTGTATCGGCTAAGTTATGAGGGGGTGTGGGTTCGAATCCCGGTCATGAAACTTGTGTCCTTGAAGAAGTCTGTCTTTGATCCTCTTCACCAGTGGTAAATAGGTTTCTGTGAGGGCCGAGATGGTTCATTTGGTAGATAGGCCCTATACCCCTGGTGGAGCTCAGACAGTTTTAGAAATGAAATAAATGGCACAGTGTCCGGATTTATAGCGTTTTAGCGCCAACATACACCAATTTTTAATTGCCCTTTAATTTTGGCACGAGAGTAATAATTACAATTTACATTATTGTACATTTTGAAGATTAAGGCGTTTGTTTTTTTATTGCTGTTACTGCTGATGCTACTGTTGTTGAAGTTGTTGGTGCTGTTGTTGTTGCTGTTTCTGCTGCTGTTCATGTTATCTGAGTGTGCTGTTAACATGTTAGTTGTTGCCTGGGTTATGCTTTTTTTAATATTGCTTAAATTGTTTAATTTGTATCATTTTGTTTCAATTATGATTGACAACTCACATACCGATTTTGTTCACAAAGGATATTTGCAGAGTTTTGTCCGGCCTTTTTTTAACCAAATCACCGTCCCATGTTGATTGACGGCCCCTCGGGGACTTGTGGCACGGTCAAGCTAGAGGACGTCATGGCCTGTGAGTTGACCGGTGTGTATACGCTGCGTGACACCGTAAAAATAATCACACTTTTTACCCTGCCTTGTTGGGTAACAGTTTGATTGTAGCGTGTAATACATGTTTGTGAACAACCCAATCACTTTTCAAATCACCCATCAAAGCATAATAGATATAGACCCCTTGGACTAAATAAAATCAATTCAAACAAAATTGTATTTTGAGATGAGCCCACATGTGTCTCGTTCTGCTCAATCAACCATTTCTAGTAATAGCACCCTTTGTTTACACGACTTGGCAAGGCTGAGTAATTGCTGTACAATTCCTATGGGAATTCCTGGAGAGCTGGTCATTGAGGGATTGTGTTAGTGAAAAACATTTGGCATGCTGTTTGGCTTGGTGTAGTTGTAGAACTTGGCATTTTTTAGATTTGTTTAAGAAAAAAATTTGTAATTAAAAATTGTTACTCAATAAGTGAGCGATAGTGTCACGCAGAGTTTAAGCATTGGAGATATCAAAATATGTCAGCAAAGCTGACAACGTTACTCTTTGCAGGGTTGAACATTTTTGTACTTAATACGGAAAACAACTACAATTGTTATTGTGCCTTTTGACTTATTGAACCGCCATTTTATACTGCGCATTCATGTTGTTTTATAAGTTTATAAATGATGATGCATGTGAGATTATAGCTGTTTTATTGTTCTCGCTTAACGAATCGACTAACGAATAAATAATATTAATGTCTCGTTACATTTCGCTGTCAGTCCATGTCCAATCTGTCATCACAGCCATTGCAGACTTTGGCATTTTAGCTGAAACTTTTAGCTAAAATTTTATTTTAATGAAACTATTAGTCTACGATATCAAAGTGGTAAAGGCAGGTGTACTTGTGGTAAACAATCTACAAATAAATGGCCATAACAAATATACTCGGTAAAGAGCACCGGAGAGCTTTTGGTATTAAAGAAATTGTTAGAAACGACTCCCATTGAAGTATTGTAGTTTTAGAGAATGGGTAATTTTTCACCTACAAATTTAAACTGAGAAAGGCTTCAGGCATGAAGTCTTTCTAAGGCATCCGAGAAAGCAAACAATTCGGTGCAACAATGTGGTTTTTCTTTCCTTATTTTTTTATTTTTGTATTTTTTGTATTTTTTTTGCAACTGTAATTCGACGACCAACTAACAGCCTCGAGGCCCGTATTGGTATCATTATGGCGGAAATGTGGGCAATCCTATTTGGGCAGAATATGCCTTGGCCCATATGGGTATCGTGTGATGGGGGAAATGTTGGCTTTCCCATATGGGCCGGTGCTGTTGCCGTTGCTGGTGTCGGTGCATGGGCCGGTACCGATTCCGTTGCTGATATCGTTGCCGGTCCTCTGTCGGATCCCGTGGCGAAGCCGTTGCCGGTGTCGATTCCGTTGCCGATTCCATGGCCGGTGCCGTTCCGTAGGACTTGTTTTATCGGTAGCATCTCTGTCTGCAAGAATAGCCCTTTTTTGTCATGTTGACCGCGGGTAATTGCGAACATAAAACGACCAGGGAAAAAAACAAAACAATGACTAATGGGTCTCGAATGTAACTTAGTAAAGTGACACTGGGGATATGTTTTTCCCCCAGATTCTCCTAGTAGAAAGTTATAACCATCGTTGATTTTGATGTATTGTTTAATTTCAAAAGGAACATGCCCCCGTCCCCCCTCCCCCATCCTTGGGGAAGGGTTGCAAAAATTTGTAAAAGAATACAAAAGTGGTTTATATCAAGGCGCAAGGGTTAGCACAGAGCATTCATTTAAAACCAATGACCTGCAGAGTTTCTTGATTGCCTTAAAAATAGCAGACACACAAATATACTTGGTTAACGGCAGGGTATACTTTTATGCTTGAAGCCTTTCTCAGATTAGATTTTAGTTGTGGCGTGAAAGTTCTCTTTCCCTAAAAGTACATTACTTTGAAGGGGAGTCGTTTCTTAAGAATGTTTTACACTACCAACAGCTCTCCAGTATTCTGAATCAAATAAGATTGTTCGGCCATCACTTTTTGGGAGTAATTACCATAGGTACACACTGCTTTTAAGAAATACAGCACACACTGGTTTCCCTAAGAACTCGTTAAGAACATAAGATTGTCTCTTTCCGATAACATACTAAATTCTAATTCTAAATGCTTAAAAAAATACTAGTAATAATAATAATGAAATATAAATAATGATTATTTAAACAGCATTAAATGTTTATTCATGGTTATTCTCAAAGCATTGTATATCAAACCAGGGGGTGCTGTGGTTATACAATGCAGAAAGATGACTTAAAAGAAAATCTTGCAAGCAGAAAGACTGTAATGAAACAACATATTATCTTTTTAAAATGGCCGCTTGTTGGCTACAAATCCAATCATAACTGGAAGGGATAAATACGAACAAACAGTTTTAAAATGGCTGCTCACAAGCAAACAGAGACGGTGCTGCAAGGCCTGCGTTCGTGTATTGGTTGTGATTACCTGGATCAAGTTCGGGTGGGCGACTAGAGTGACCAGACTGTGTGACGTAGCTCTCGAACTGACGAGACCGACCATGCTCCAGTGCATGGTCGATCTAATCAATCTCCCTGTGCTCTATGGTTTCTGGTAAGTCTAGTCACTCTAGTCGCCCACCCGAACTTGCTCCGAGTTGCTGTTCTCGTTACGTTGGTCTGAGTGGTACTTCTGAATAGCCCAATTTGAAAGTGGTAAGTACATGTATGATTTATGTATCCACAAAGTTAAACAATTCTTCCATTTCAGATTTGTTGGCTGCTTTCAAACTACATATGCATATAACGACAGGCTGTTACTGAAGTTATAAGGCTACTGTTTTATTTCTATAACAACTTTACTCCTGAGTGCTTGGAAGTCATTTACAAGATCATTCAATTTATATAGATCTTCCCCACAAAGTGGGCCTCGATCGCTTTGATTTTCCAAAGCTGGTATTCGCCCTTTGAACGGTCAGTCGTTTGCGTGTAGAGCCTCAAATTGGCGACAACAGTGAATAGCAGCATCTTATATAACTCTGTATTGTCACGATAATGTAAAGACACTTTCATCCAAACAGATACATAAATACAATACAAATGTAGCCCGAAGTCGAGGCTCTACACGCACATGGCGGATCCGTGCACAGCTGAATACAACATTAGACTAATTAGACTCTTAACCCTAACCTAAACCATACTCCTAAATCCTAACCCTAAACCTAACCCTATCCCAAACCCTTAATACCTTAACCCTAACCCTAAAACTAAGCTTTACCCAAGTCGGCTAGTCAGCTGGTCAATTTTAGGCTTTAAAATTATGCATTAGGCTCTGCTGATGCATTTTTAGATAAATTGACTAAGAATTTATACAATATTTTCAGTTAAATTAGATACTTTAATTAAAAACAGGTGACAAATAAAAAAAAAATCACAAGGGACTAAAATTTCTTAAAATCACAAAGTCCAGCAATTTTTTTTTTAAATTTAAGGAAAAATTTAGAAAATCACAAGGGGTAAGTCCAGCATTTTTTTTTTCTTCAAATTTCGGCCACAAATTGATAAGGGCACAAGAGGTAAGTCGAGCATTTTTATCAAACTTGGGCCAAAAGTTTTAAACAATCACAAAGGGTCAGTCCAGCAGTGCTAAACAATTTAAGCATATAATGAGGGAAAAAGCAATGGGTGAACTCGGCATTTTTTCCAAATTTGGGCCAAACAAGGATATTTTCTGTCAAAATGGGGCAAAAAAATTTGGGAAAAAAGGGGGTAAGACCAGCATTTGTATCCAGTTTGGTATACCCTAACCCTGACCCTAAACCTAACACTAACCCTCACCCTAACCCATTTTCAGTTATACTTAATACTGTTATTAAAAATAGGACAAACCTATAAGAGTATCACACAAGACCAAAAGTAGAAAAATCACAAGGGGAAAAAGCCCAGCAATTTTTTTCAAATTTAGGGCAAAAAAGAAAAAATCACAAGAGGTAAGTCCAGCGCTTTTTCCCCAAATTTTGAATCAGAAAGGGTAAGACCAGCATTTGTATCCAGTTTGGGCAACCCTAAACCTAACCCTAATCCTAAACCAAACCCTAACCTATACCCTAGCCCTAACCCTAACTCTAACCCTAACCCTAACCCTAACCATAACCCTAACCCTAACCCTAACCCTAACCCTAACCCTAACAACTCTAACCCTAACCCTAACCCTAGCCCTAACCCTAACCCTAACCCTAAACCAAACCCTAACCCTAACCCTAACCTTAACCCTAACTCAAACCCTAACCCTAACACTAACCTTAACCCTAACCCTAACCCTTAACCTAGCCCTAACCCTAACTCTAACCCTAACCCTAACCCTAGCCATAACTCTAACCCTAACCCTAACAACTCTAACCCTAACCCTAACCCTAACAACTCTAACACTAACCCTAACCCTAACCCTAACCCTAACCCTAACCTAACCCTAACCCTAACCCTAACAACTCTAACCCTAACTCTTACCCTAACCCTAACCCTAACCCAAACAACTCTAACCATAACCCTAACACTAACACTAACCCTAACCTTAACCCTAAGCCAAACCCTAACCCTAGCCCTAACCCTAACCCTAACCCTGATGATGTCTTTTAAAATAACTTGACTCAGAATCAATACAATATTTTCAGTTATATTTAATACTGTTATTAAAAATAGGACAAACATATAAAAGTATCACACAGGACCAAAAGGTGAAAAATCACAAGGGGAAAGCCCAGCAATTTTTTTAAATTGAGGGCAAAAATGGAAAAAAATCACAAGGGGTAAGCCCAGCATTTTTTTTAAATTGGGGCAAAAATGGAAAAAAAACACAAGGTGTAAGCCCAGCAATTTTTCAAATTTAGGGCAAAAATGGAAAAAAAAACACAAGGGGTAAGTCCAGCAATTTTTATCAAATTAAGGGCAAAATTTAAAACAAATCACAAGGGGTAGTCCAGCATTTTGTTCAAATTTAGGGCCAAAAATTTGATAAAATCACAAGGTGTAAGCCCAGCAATTTTTCAAAATAAGGGCAAAATTGGAAAAAAAATCACAATAGGTTAGCCCAGTGTTTTTTCCCAAATTTTGAATCAGAAGGGTAAGACCAGCATTTGTATCCAGTTTGGGCAACCCTAACCCTAACCCTAACCCTAAACCAAACCCTAACCCTAACCTAACCCTTACCCTAACCCTAACCCTAACCCTAATCCTAGCCCTAACCCTAATTCAAACCCTAACCCTAACCCTTACCTTAACCCTAACCTTAACCCAAACCCTAACCCTAACCCTAACCTTAACCCTTACCCTAACCCTTACCATGATGCCTTTTTAAGTAACTTGACTAAGAATCAATACAATATTTTCAGTTATATTTAATACTGTTATTTAAAATAGGACAAACATATAAAAGTATCACACAGGACCAAAAGTTGAAAAACCACAAGGGGTAAGCCCAGCAATTTTTTCAAATTTAGGGCGAAAATGGAAAAAAATCACAAGGTGTAAGTCCAGCATTTTGTTCAAATTTAGGGCCAAAAATTGGATAAAATCACAAGGGGTAAGCCCAGCAATTTTTAAAAAATAGAGCAAAAATCAAAAAAATCACAAGGGGTAAGTCCAGCAATTTTTATCAAATTAAGGGCAAAATTTAAAACAAATCACAAGGGGTAAGTCCAGCAATTTTTATCAAATTAAGGGCAAAATTTAAAACAAATCACAAGGTGTAAGCCCAGCAATTTTTCAAAAGAAGAGCAAAAATGGAAAAAAAATCACAAGGGGTAAGTCCAGCAATTTTTATCAAATTAAGGTAAAAAATTTAAACAAATCACAAGGGGAAAGTCCAGCATTTTGTTCAAATTTAGGGCCAAAAATTTGATAAAATCACAAGGTGTAAGCCCAGCAATTTTTCAAAATTAGGGCAAAAATGAAAAAAAATCACAAGGGTTTAGCCCAGTGTTTTTTCCCAAATTTTGAATCAGAAGAGGTAAGACCAGCATTTGTATCCAGTTTGGGCAACCCTAACCCTAACCCTAAACCAAACCCTAACCCTAACCTAACCCTTACCCTAACCCTAACCCTAACCCTAATCCTAGCCCTAACCCTAATTCTAACCCTAACCCTAACCCTTACCCTAACCCTAACCTTAACCCAAACCCTAACCCTAACAACTCTAACCCTAACCCTAACCCTAACCCTAACCTTAACCCTTACCCTAACCCTAACCATGATGCCTTTTTAAGTAACTTGACTAAGAATCAATACAATATTTTCAGTTATATTTAATACTGTTATTGAAAATAGGACAAACATATAAAAGTATCACACAGGACCAAAAGTTGAAAAACCACAAGGGGTAAGTCCAGCAATTTTTTCAAATTTAGGGCGAAAATGGAAAAAAATCACAAGGGGTAAGTCCAGCATTTTGTTTACATTTAGGGCCAAAAATTGGATCACAAGGGGTAAGCCCAGCAATTTTTCAAAAATTGAGCAAAAATCGAAAAAAATCACAAGGCGTAAGTCCAGCAATTTTTATCAAAATAAGGGCAAAAATTAAAACAAATCACGAGGTGTAAGTCCAGCATTTTGTTCAAATTTAGGGCCAACAATTTGATAAAATCACAAGGGGTAAGCCCAGCAATTTTTCAAAAATAAAGCAAAAATGGAAAAAAAATCACAAGGGGTAAGTCCAGCAATGTTTATCAAATTAAGGTCAAAAATTTAAACAAAACACAAGGGGTAAGTCCAGCATTTTGTCCAGCATTTTTTGGCCATAAATTTGAAAAACTTCCTAGAATTGCCCTTGTGTTGTTTTTTTTACATTTTTGCCCTCATTTAAAAAAAATTGCTTGGCTAACCCCTTGTGATTTTTTTCCTTTTTCGCCCTAAATTTGAAAAAATTGCTGGGCTTACCCCTTTATACTTTTGGTCCTGTGTGATACTTTTATATGTTTGTCCTATTTTCAATAACAGTATTAAATATAACTGAAAATATTGTATTGATTCTTAGTCAAGTTACTTAAAAAGGCATCATGGTTAGGGTTAGGGTAAGGGTTAGGGCTAGGATTAGGGTTAGGGTTAGGGTTAGGTTAAGGGTAAGGGTTAAGGTTAGGTTTTGGTTTAGGATTAGGGTTAGGATTAGGGTTGCCCAAACTGGATACAAATGCTGGTCTTACCCCTTCTGATTTAAAATTTGGGGAAAAAACACTGGGCTAACCCCTTGTGATTTTTTCCCATTTTTGGCCCTAAATTTGAACAAAATGCTGGACTTGCCCCTTGTGATTTGTTTAAATTTTTGCCCTTAATTTGATAAAAATTGCTAGACTTACCCCTTGTGATTTTTTCCATTTTTGCCCTCAATTAAAACAAATTGCTAGGCTTACCCCTTGTGGTTTTTTTACTTTTGGTCCTGATTTCTAATTTTGAAAAATTGCTGGGCTTACACCTTGTGATTTTATCAAATTTTTGGCCCTAAACTTGAACAAAATGTTGGACTTGCCCCTTGTGATTTGTTTAAATTTTTGCCCTTAATTTGATAAAAATTGCTGGACTTACCCCTTGTGATTTTTTCCATTTTTGCCCTCAATTAAAACAAATTGCTAGGCTTACCCCTTGTGGTTTTTTTACTTTTGGTCCTGTGTGATACTTTTATATGTTTGTCCTATTTTCAATAACAGTATTAAATATAACTGAATAATGTATTGATTCTTAGTCAAGTTACTTAAAAATCATGGTTAGGGTTTTGGTAAGGGTTAAGGTTAGCGTTAGGGTTAGGGTTGTTAGGGTTAGTGTTTGGGTTAAGGTTAGGGTTAGGGTAAGGGTTATCTTTAGGGTTAGAATTAGGGTTAGGGAATTAGGGATGCTTTTTTTAAATAACTTGACTAAGAATCAATACAATATTTTCAGATATGTTTAATACTGTTATTTAAAATTGGATTAATATTCAAAAGTATCACACAGGACCAAAAGTTGAAAAATCACAAGGGGTAAGCCCAGCAATTTTTTCACATTAGGGCAAAAATGGAAAAAAAAATCACCGGGGGTAAGCCCAGCAATTTTTTTTTAAATTGAGGGCAAAAAAGGAACAAAAATCACAAGGGGTTAGCACAGCAACTTTTTAAAGTTTAGGGCCAAAATCGAAACAAATCACAAGGGGTAAGAAAGTCCAGCAATTTTTTTAATTTAAGGGCCAACAATTGAAAAAAATCTCAATGGGTAGGCCTTAGCCCAGCAATTTTTATCAAATTTAGGGCAAAATTTAAAACAAACCACAAGGGGTAAGTCCAGCACTTTTTTCACATTTAGGGCCAAAAACTGAGTAAAATCACAAGGGGCAATTTTATAAAATTTGAGCAGAAAATGGAGGAAAAAAGGCAAGGGGTAAGTCCAGCATGTTTTTTGTTTTTTTTTCAAATTTAGGGCAAAAGATAAAAAAATCAAAAGGGGTAAGTCCAGCATTTTTTATCAAATTAATGTCAAAATTGATAAAAGCCCAAGGGGTAATGCCAGAATTTGTATCAAATGTGGGCCAAAAGTAAAAAAAAAATCACAATCAGCAATGTTATACACTTTGAGCATAAACTGGAAAAAAGGCAAGGGGTGAGTCCAGCTTGTTTTCTTTTTTATCTTCATAATTTGGGCCAAACATTGATAAAATCACAAAGGGGTAAGTCGAGTATTTTCTATCAATTTGGGGCAAAAATTTTGAAATCATGAAAAGGGTTAAGTCCAGTTTTTTTATCAACTTCGGGGAACCCTATCCCTAACCCTAACCCCAACTCTCACCCTAATCCTAACCCCAACCCTAACCCTATCCCTACCAACCCCAAACCTAACCCTAGCAACCCTGACCCTATCCAAAAGAACTTTAACCCTCACCCTCATCCTAACAACCCTTACCCTAACCCTATCCATGTTGGCTGGTCGGCTGGTCTTTTCTAGGCTTTAAAATGGTGCAGTAGGCTCTGCTGATGCCTTTCTTATCAACATTTGACTATTGATGATTGCAAAAAAAAATTGAATTATTTGATCGTTGTAAAATAAACCAAAAATATAAAATATTTTAAGGGGTAAAATCCAGATTTTTGTTATCAGATATGTTGGGAAAACTTTCAAGTTGCGATTTTAGGTTATAAAATTATGCTCTAGGTTCTGCTGATGCCTTTTCAACCCTCAATATTTCGAGAGAAATGTAAGATGCAACAGGTAAAGGAAAATGAAATGGCACCAGTGAAGATGCTTGCTTAATTTTCGAGGAAAAGTTGAAATTTTTGCAAAAAAATTGAAAGAACATAATCAAGCCTTTTTTTCTATTTTGCCATTTTTTTAGGTGCGATTTTACGTCTTATGTTGCAGTAGGCACTACAGAGGTCTTTTATTCGACTTGACAGAGATTTTTAGCCATAGCATGGGACACAATCATATTCGTTATGAAATTATGGCATTAAGTTTTCTGTAAACATCCTTAATATTTTTAAATCAATTATAACGACCATTTAGGTCAAGTCAAACGGATTGGAGTCGGTGAAGTTACCTGCTTCATTTTAAAGCATTAAATTGAACTTGAAAACAAGAAATTCAGCTTGCTATATTCAAGTTGGGCCCAGTTTCATAGCGATGCTTAACGGTAAGCAAATTTCGTGCTAACTATAGCAGACAAATTAATTTGCTGAAGCGTAAGCGTATTTCACAGGTTAGCAAGAGAATTAGGCAGCCATCTTGCGCGTTCACCATGGATTTGCATTTGTTACGTCATTCATTATCATACAGTAAGCACCGGAAGGTTAGCATGCCTTTTCGTGTGCTTGCGGCTAGCAGTTAGTACTATGAAATGGAAATCGCACAGTATGCACTGGGCCCTCAGCATAACATGCTGGACTTACCCGAACATCTGACGCCACACTTCGAGGCTCGTAAATAACGCCAGAGACCGGCTTTGAGCGTTTGGAGGGATCCTGACAAGTGCACCTATGACCTCCCATCCATTCACACGGACATTACATACACACATTATGCACACTCAGCAGCAGACAATCGAGAGTACAGTTAACTGCTGGAGTGTAGCTGACAACTTACGTCACTTCGGAGCAGACCAATCATAACACAGATATGGAAAGTTTACGTCACTGCATGTCTGTCCAATAAAAGCACCGGATAAGTAGACCGGTGCCTGTCCTTATCCTTGCGGATAAGGACAGGGGAACAGTCTAGACTTACCCCGCTTATTGAGGAGGGCGCCCCCATGGACCATTTCGCCATCCGTGCGGTTGCGTGCGGTAGTCACACACGGTAACGATTCACACAGTGATTCCTTTTAACTGTCTTTTGTGGCGTGATCAAATCACAAAAATAATGTGACTAAATTCTAATCGATTATGTCTGCTGTTATAATTGGTCTGCTCTGAATTCAAAAGTGATGTACTTTGTCACCTACATACACCAGCAGTTAACTGTACTTTTGATTGTCTACTGCCTGCGTGTGCATAATGTTTGTTTGTTATCAAGTGTTATGAGTGTACCATAGAGTTGTGCATAACTCTATGATGTGTACACGTGTGAATTGGATGTGAGGTCAAAGGTACATCTGGCAGGATCCCGCCTTGTGCTTGAAGGCTGGTATCTGGCGTTATTCACGAGGCTCGAAGTGTGACGTCAGATGTTCAGGCTATGTGAATCATTACCGTGCGTGAGTGCCACACGGTGGTGCAATCGTCAGTGAAGAAGCCTGCTTTATTTTCAAGCATAAATATTAAACTTAACAAGTTTGCCAAAAGTTACGGTTTTCGCTTTTATCAGTTAAACCTTATAGCAATGAACCATAGAGTCGACGTTCGTCAATTCATGAAATGATCGTAACAGCAAAAGAGCGTTCGCTTAAAAATAAGAAAACAAAAAGTAATTGTACATAGCGCCCTCTGTTGGTCTGGCACAGGTTGGCTACGGCATGGGCCTCGCCTACTGATGAGGGGTGGGGTCATGGGGAGTGGAGCCATTGTATGAGCCTACATGTACATTGGGCTCGCAAAGTAATGTCGGTAGTGTACTGGGCCCAATTTCATAGACCTGCTTAAGCAGAAAATAATGCTTAACAACTTCCTGCTAAGCAGAAACGAGCAGGATACCAGTCACAAATTGTACACATGACATGGTAGTTTGGCTGGTAACCTTATTCTAGTAAGCAAAATGTTGTGCCTAGCAAATTTTTTGTGCTTAAGCAGCTCTATGAAATTGGGCCCTGGCCACACAACTATGTTTGGACTGTTTGGTTGGACCTGGGTCATGTGCAATTACGGAGGTTGGCACCAGGGAGGAAGGAAATAATTGTCATACCATGGTCATACATTCTTGACTGTCTCCAAGGTGTCCACTTCATACGTTTTACTGTACAGGACCATTCGCCACTAAACTCTATAGCAGTAGCAAGTTCACGAGCGCAACATTCCTGGTCATGTGGGAATATTAACAACAACAACAACAACAACAACAACAACAACAACAACAACAACAACAACAACAACAACAACAACAACAACAACAACAACAACAGCAGCAGCAAAAACAACAACAACAACAACAACAACAACATACAAACAAACAAACAAACAAACAACCCAACAAACAGCCCAACAAACAGACAACCCTAACAAACAAACACTGACAAACAAAACAAAAAACCTCTAAATAGTTCTTGAGAATCCAATTGAGTAATAGTGAAGACACAATACGTGGTACACCATACCTCATAATCGAGCACCAAATGTACCCCCTCGGTTCCCCATTCATTTGTTCCACAGAAGGGTGGACCACTATGATTATTACCAGCCCCCCTCCCCTCCCCCATCAGCATTGGTTACGACACGGGAACAACACTTCTCTCGGTACTTTACTTGTCCACTCACTCCACTCTTTTTGAAACCAGTGTTTAAACCTAACATTATCTTGTGCTGTTTTAGTTGTACTTGTAGATATCAGTGCCGTCATACTTCTTTACGTGGCTGGAGTTGTTCTTCGCCGTTTCGCGATCGCAGATTCCGGGACCTGTGCGTAAAGCCGCACAATCTCCTCAAACAGATGTCAAATTCATCACCCAGTTTTTCTTAACACACTTTGGACCGCTATGGAGATGCCCATACCAAAGCAAACGTCGCTGAGTGCTTTAGCTGACCGTGTGAACGCAAACTTTGGCTAACTTCGCTGCTAACTTCAAAAGTTAGCAGTGAAAATGCCGCTGCTAACTCAACTTAGCAGTGAAATGTTCATACTTCAGCCACAGATAAAGGAATTAAGCCGTGATTTTTCTCGTTTGAACAAAACTACTACGAGGGAAAAGAAAACTACCGCCGAAACACGGCGGCCATGCTCTGTGTGAACGCGGAGTAAATGATAGATAAGTCGTTTTGTCAAGCGAACACCACCCCCCCCCCCCCCTCCGGCGCTGTGAATTTAGCAGCAAAGCTAGAACTGGAGTTAGTAGCGATACTGTCGTGCGAATATACCCTATGAACATCATTCCTATCATAACTCATAATAAACTTATTAGGAGTTAAGACAACGACTTCCGGGATACAGCGGAGACAACTTTTGCTTAAAGGTATTACAGGATTGGTGGTAGAGCTGACAAAATAATCGCAGACAGTGTTCATGTTCATCAAATAACAAACCTGTGAAAATTTGGGCTTTCACCCGTCTGTGGATCAGTGGAAAAGAAGTGGGAAAAAAATGCAAAATTTTCAGTATGCACATTGGTTGTATCAACCATAGAGAAAGGGCCTTTCTCTATGTATCAACACATAGAACAGAAACCAGCTGTTGCGTTTTTTCTTTTTTTTCTTTTTGTGTGTGTGTGTGGGTTTTTTTTGGGGGGGATGGAGGTTCAAATACAGTTTTCTCAGATATGTCTTCATTTCAGAGAGAAACATTTCACAGTAAAACTGGTTCTAGGAACTGGTAAATCTGTTATAAGCGGCTTTCAGACTACAGCTTAACAACAACTATGCGTTTTATCCTAGCCAATCCTACACGTGTTGGATATGTATATCAATGGACGGTGGATATTATTTTACCCTGTAGTCAAGACTCTGCCTCAATCTCACCGAGAATTTCTACATATACTCCCCACACTCACTCGAGTCTTAACCCCGTGGACGATTCAGTAAGGCCCCCGTGTACCCCCGCGCCTCGAGTGCATTGACCGAGATAATACCATAAGCATGTGGAGCCCACATTCCTACCCGCGTTAATATCGACAGATCCCAAAAGTCAACAGCAGCGGTTCGCGTTGTCCATACTCCACGAAATGACTCTATCACCAGACCCAGCACCCCGGCATTGTGCCTTACTTGATCCCCTCTTGCTCCCCCTAGTCCTTTACACCACTGGAGTCCTTTGGGTTCGAAGTCTTTTATGGTTGGTCTAAATTCAGCCTTGTTCACAGCGTCATTGATTGACGGACACATTCGACAGCTATCCCGTCTTGTCCTAGATTAGACTTTCCAAATCGCATTCTGAAACCGAAAAGTGCAATGGGGCAATCTCCCCACAAAAGAAACACTAGTTGAAGTTCGGAGGAATTTTTTCTTTTCGCCAGTTTGAGAGAGAGAAAATAATGTACCAGGGCCTTGTATCAGGCGCCAATGGACAGACAGTACTGCGCTAAAAGAACGCAGAGGTTGGAATCAGTTGCTAAGGCTGGGTTTCCCTGCCTTCTCAATTCCTAAGAACCGTTCCATGTTCAAAAGTACATTCCCTCATACCCTAAAACCATGGAGGAAGGAATAAACTAACTTGGAAATCTCGTTCACATCTTCTTCTCTCGCCAAATCGGGTATGACTCGAGCATGACTCATGAATATGCACCGCAGTAAGTACTTTGAAATAATCTGATATTCTGTAATTAGTGCAAAAATGGTCTCCTATAGCAGAACTGCTCATTTTGACGAATTTCGACTTTTACTGCTCGGTACAAAAGCAAGGACAGTACAAAATTGCGCCCCCATTGTTAGATTGAGGAAATTGCGATTTGTATGCCTACTAGTCAAAAGTATTACAGAAACTCCAATGCCCTGCAGTGATTAAAGCCGAAAGTTCCTTCCTGCCTGCCCCATAAGGATCCGGACAAGAGACAGGTAAATAAACTAAAAGTGAGTCTAATTACACGTTTAATTGTTTCCTCATCCGCGGTCCATTAATCAATCAATCAATCGATCACGACTTCGAATTATATTTATAAACTTCTACGGAACCAATCCAGGAAAGAGGAAACTACGCATATTGTTACTGCAGCCAGAACAAAGCGCCTGGTACCCCCCAAATGAAAGCAAATCAATGCCAAGGTCATGTTAAATGGATACGGGACATTTTTCACTGACATCATCATGCCGCCATCTTGAAGCAGCGCGCACAGGATCGACCAATGAGCTACCACTTTGTTTTGTATTATAACAAAGTCAACAGTTACCAATCACAAGGTTGTGGGGTTCGAATCTGGCCAAGCTGACTGCTGATTTAACAATGACTAAAGAGTAAAATAAGCAATATCGTCTAGTTACCGAATCACAATTTATTGATCTGTGCAATTCATATAATCACACACATAAAACCAATGGAGGAGAGAGATTGGCCATTGCAAGCTTGGCGTATATGCCCCCTTGCGTAGTTTGCCGAGTTCCCTTGTTGGGAAGATTATCTAAACAAACAAACAAACAAAACTTTAATATTGTTGTATTGTCAAGCGCCTGTCTGTAGACCACTTGACAGTGGAGTACGAGTGGCGGAACTTCGACCATACAGTCACCTCTGGTCTGTCGGAGATCCTGGCTCCCGATCAGTGTGGTTTTAGTCGAAGGTCTAGCTACTGGCGACTGTCCGAAGTGGATATCAAACACAGAAACCAGGAAAGCAATATCCCTGACTCCAAAATACATTTAAGCTCCGTGTGTCAATTACCATTAGTGTACTGAGCTCACATTTAGAAGCGTAAAAAGGTGCGGGTATGTCTAATCATAGAGAAGGTGTCTAATTGATAACAGACACGTGTCTCCATTATTGTAAAGATACGCCACATGATGGTCCCAAAACTTCCAGCCCCCCCATACCTCAAACCCCGCCCCCTAATAGTGCAATCTTAGGGCAAGGCTAGCTCTGCTGTAACAATTTGTGTTCCTCCTTGGCCCCTCTCACGCTGTATCCCTCGTCCCTGTGAAATCAAACCTGAGAGTCCCCGTGAGTTCTTTTACCCCTAGCCGGTGCACTTTCCAACCCCCCCCCCCCCCACACACACACCCCCCGTGTACTCCCTGGGTCATTATTCGATGGGAATATCCTCTCTGAAAATATTTTATACCATCAACAGCTGCAGAGCTTCTCACACCAAGTAAGGTTTTTTTTTATAGTCATTCATTTTTTGAGTATTATTTTTACGAATGCGATAGACAATTGTATGAGTGTTTGTAGACGGATGTCTAATTCAGTAACGGTACATTGACTAGTTTTATCTAGTTTTTTATTATTATTATTGAGCATTCAATACAGAGTTCAACGATCGGAAAACCATACCCAGTTTACCGATGCCAACTTTTTCGTCGTTTAAATAAAAAATTAAAAAACACAGTTAACTTCTCCAATTTGAGGGAACGATTTTGAGGGAACGATTTCGAGGACAAGAATTTGGTACAACAATGACAGAATTCGAATGTTACATGAATTGAGCATTCAATACAGAGTCTAACCATAGAGAAAGGGGTCCTTTCTCTATGGTCTAACATTCACAAAACCTTACCCAGTTTACCGATGTTAGCTAGTCGTCGTTGATAAATAAAAGCAAAAACTTCTCAAATTTGTGGGCAAGAATTTGCTACAACAAAGACAGAGTGTTACATGAAGTAAGCATTCAATACAGAGTCACTCACACTCTCCCCTCAGTCAAAGTCATTATGCCCAATCCGAAAAAAAGGTCAAGGAGTTGTGACGTAGGTCACTTACAAACACGTGACCTTCAGGGTCCGTTTAAAAGAACACCATCGAGTCCAACTTGACACAACTATAGACTCATATGTTTCCTTCACACGACCCGGACCACACAGATCAGAGTGGCAATCTTTGATTTAATACAATTTCGTGTTGGAGTTGACCGTTGGACTGTAATTGTAACCCTCCAAAAAAAACCACGCGATCGCTGGGAAAGGAGTGAGGCTTGACATTGGGGTGTTGTACGGTCTTCGATACAATCTGGTTTTGTCTCCATCCGTTGACAGGGTACCCGTGAAAAACCTTGAGTGCGTGAATCAACAGCTCAACGACCCTGGCCATTGAAGAAGGTGACAGGCCTATAAAAACACAACAACCCAATACAAGGACCGTAAAAGTTTATCTGGGCGATTGTAGTTCGTGGTACTTCACCACACCGCAGAGAGCGTGGACTAAACGCGGGCATACTAACCGCAGTGGGCCTGGAGTTTGCAGCACACGCCGTGCCTGAGTGGGTTGTTAATAGACCCAAGAGTAGTGCTACGCCGATTCGGAGCTGTTTTTCTTCGTAAAGCCGATCAGCAGCAGCACGCAGTTATAAAAGGAACTCTTGTACTGTGCAAAAGATTCGTGTGGAATCAAACGCATGCCAGTTCAACCAAACCACTGCGAGGAAACATTGGTGCTGGGACTTCTTATTGAGGCACGTCTTAACTCTTTACAAGTGTCAAACTTTCTTAGGAGTAGCTTCGCGTTGTAATACACAGGAAGCCCACATAGCGCTGTCGGAAATCTGCAATTAGCGAAAGAATTTATCGGTGAGCGTGAAGCCACCGTACGTGTATAAACATCGGCCCATTTGGGTGAGCGGTCACTCCGCACTGCATGTCTTGCGTCTTCAAGGTCACAACGTGGAGACTGGATAACCCCCACTTGTTGAAACCAGCAGACGAAAAAAAAAAAAATCAGCTACGGAGGGATAAATGCTTGGCGTATAATGACGTAACTAATTACCGCGACTGACCAATACGTACCATTTACTTATTTCTCGAGTCCGAACTAGAATCCTTTCCGCTAGGTAGAAGTGTCTTGGATTTGACGTTTCATTTCGTAGGCAAGGGACGTTTTGAAACAGGTGCATCGGTTCATTTATCTTTTGTAAGAGTGAGCGTTGGGAAGGAACAGTTTCGTCTTGAAAGATGTTTCCGAAGGGAACAGTGCCCGATAAGCAGGTCAAAAAGGAGGCAATGGTGTATATTGTAGGAGAAAAGGACGTACAGGTAAGAAAGAGATGACAGTTGTTTATGTCTAGGTTTTTTTGTTACTTTTATTAATCTCGTGACTCAGTTTAACTCGACCAGTTACACTTTACAATGGACAGTTTTGTTTAATTCATCTCAGACAATTTCTATCTCATCGATTATGATAAAATTACATTTAAAAAATACAAACATATATCATCATGCAGAAAGACACTACTTCGGTCCTCTTTCAGTTTTGTCTTGTTTCCTTGCTGCCATTTTACCTCGACTTGTCATTTGTCAACTGTCCTTATGTACTGTAGTGCCACTGTAGTTAGTTGCGATAATCGTATACAAACCCCTCCATTCTGCGACCGTTGGGAGGATGGAGGGTTACGATTTTCGCAACTAGCCATAATGTTAATACACCTTTTTTGAGTGGCCTTTCATTTAAAAGGAAGGGTGCATGCTGCCTACTGTTGTCAGATGCGAACAGTCACTTGATTTATGGGATGTAAGCTATATAAAATATCATGTTTGATGTACATGCCTAGTTGTGATGATCGTAACCCTCCATCTACAATCGTCGGTAGGATGGAGGGTTACGATCGTCGCAACTACGTGCCCGACAATGCTTCAGAGAAGTTGTTGAAAACTGTAGCTCACCATCTATATAAATACACGTACTATAGTATATTGAACCCAATTGCCTTACCCTAGTCAGTATGAAGCAACTTAATGATACATATTACAAGTACCTACAATACATTAATGTTCCACTCTCTACTTACTTGCTAATCGTCATTTTCCACGTTGCAGACAAAAAGAAAATATTGGTAGGCCTACACATATTATTATCCCTACCCTAGTGTAGTACTACTAGTACTAGTAGTCACTTCTACCTGCTAACTACGCCTAGTGAGTTAAATGTTTTTAACCCAATTCGATGGATTTTATCGTTTAAAAAATACATGCGCGCTGTATTGTTCAAAGCACAGCGTTGCGTAACTTTGTAAAGTAACTTCGTAATCGTAGTAAGTTAAATCGTAGACAAATTTCACTTCAAAATGTCTACTCGTTAAACAGCGCTGACTATTATGAAACAAATTGTGTAACGAACTGTTCGCAGCTAAACCAAATAACTTCTATTTAATAAGTTGTACTGCAGATTGCATGGATGTGGATGGAAACTAGAAGCACATGCAACCCCCCTCTATGGCCGGGGTGTCCGTGAACGCACGAACACCCTTAGGTAATTGATAAAGAAACATGCATCAAATCGAGTGTTCGTTAAAACTCTCTTTGAATCAATTCATTGTGGGCTGGCGTCGTCGTGGTTGGCCCCCACCCACCAAACAAAACTATTGTATTGGTAAACATTTGCGTTTCCCTGTATTACCATACTCCTTGACTTAATTTTTATGGCCATGCTTTATAGTTTCCACTTCCAGGAAAAATTCCTTACGTTTATTTACACTTCATGACTGCGGATCTCGTGACGCTATGCCTCATTAGCATAAAGGTCATGTAATCCCTTCCGGACCCATGCTGACCAAACCATGGAGGTCTATTCTCCATGACCAAACCAACTCGATTCACACTCTCCATACATTTCATAATCAAATAAACGGTTTCGAAGAAATAATACCTGGCCTTTGGCCTTCCGATTAGCGACTAGGAGAAAACAAGCAACTGTCTCCCACAGAAAAGACCGAGAGTTTTAATCCACTAATCGGTTGACCATGCAACCTTTGTTTACTAAAAAAGAGCCAGGGACGTTTGTACATTCCAGGGCCTTCCTGGTAGGCAAGATATACTAGTCTTCGGAAATGTGGCAAGAGTATAGTAGAACATACAGTTACATTTGTAGAGCTCCTTTTTACAGGGTGAAGGCGCGGTGTTGTGTTCGTTATTGCATGTTGGCTACCTGGCAATGTCGGATAAATGACTTGGCGGTTCAGACTATATTTTGTCCCTTTCTAAAAAAAAAACATCCTTCGGCAAAGGGAGTGTTAGTTGGAGAAGACATTGAGGTGTACCTGTATACTGTAGTTGTACCATAGCTGAACAAGTTTTGAGATGATTCTCCTTCTCAACATTTGAAGAAAAACAAATTCGGAAACAGAATTCCCCGTGAAATATGACTTCTTCCATTGGGCTGTGTACGGATCGTGCCCGCATAAAAGTCCAGGCTTTGTGGGTTTTTTTTGTAAGCATGAGATGTCACAGGTTTATGTTCTATAGTATGAGTAATTCCGCATCTTTTGTATATATAAAGTTACAAACAAAACTAACTAAATAAATAGATAACAAATTTAAAAGAATGGCCAAAGTATTTAACTAATTACACTCCATAAAACGGAAGCGGTTTGAGCCAATCACAGTTAAGTTAAGCGCATGTCAAAAGGATTCGACCAACCATGGATTGAATCAACAATATGACTGCAAATTGAGTTGAGTAATCAAAATAATTGTGGTTCGGCCGATCAAAACAATCGGAACAGAACGGCAATACGTCAATCAAAACGAATCCTGCAATTCGGTCTAATCTTCAGTTGGGCCGTTTCAACTGTAAAACTGAAGCAATGACCGGTCCCAGCATTGGTAAGGAACAACCGCAGCGTTGGTGAACAAATTCACCTTTGTTTAATAAACTTTGAAGGTAAACATCAGCCAAGACCGATCAATAAACTGTTCTGTCAGGCCAGTCCTTTTAATTGCTCGTTTGGGCCTTGTGGTGGTTTGGGCCTTGCGATCACACGAGGCATTTCCCAGACAACTTCTGACCATCTGACCAAACCCAGCTCCATCACCAATATGCAAAAGAAAAAACCATCGGGGCACATTACACACTTCGCTAAACAGTGTCTTTCTCTCTGCAAGATTGCTATGTCGACATTGAATTTGTTTCCTCTTTTTGAAGATTGCCTGGAACTTTCTGACAAATTTCATCATGGATGGAGGTTCCTTGTGTATGGAAAAAAAATGAAGAGAATAATTCAGTCAGTTTTGAGTATAGTTTTCGTTTTGCGAACCTGGTAACGTGAAAGTAAGGTACTTAATTTAATCTCAAAACCATTAGTTTTGTTCTAGTGTCTTAACTTTCCTGATGTCGTTCTTTGTATACATAAGACTGGGTCTGCCCTTAACGTTTTCAGTGACTGGCAGCAGGACCAGTTAGCTTGTAATTTCACTAGTCCACCAGCTTTTTCACTTGTCCATATTTCATATCATAATAGGGATTCTTTTCAACATTCAACTAGCCTGTCGAACCAGTTGGAGAGATATTTAACTGGTCCTCGGATGTTTTAACTGACATTTGGCCAGCGGGCAGTGCCTTGTTGTTTATTGTGTTATACCAGTCTGTGAAGCGGATTGCTCGTTTCTGGAATTGCGCTGTAAAACAAGACGGACAACCAGATCATGTATGGATACAAATTACTAATTACTATTGAGGTGATGGCATGATTTAGCCTTCGTATGCAGAGGAAATTTTATGTTAATGAACATTTGTATTTATAACAGACAACACCTGCATGAAAGGAGAGGATAAAAAATAAAGGTACAAGCGACCTGTGTAAAAAGTCTTCTACACGGATCCGAAAAAGCGAAAATTCCTTTCACTCTACAATATTCTAACCCAGAGAATAAGTTTCTCGGATTGGGCCAGTTTTGGGTTCATTAATCCAGAGAATGTTTTGCCCTGAAAAGTGAAGTGTGAACGCTCCACTTTAATCCGGAGAATCTCCGTGATTTATTGTTCCTTAACCCGGAGATTATTTGCAGTGAGAAAGGGCTCTATAGACTATCGCGATCATCGCAATTGAGAATGCACCCAACAAGGTAGCATAACGGACATGTGAATGTACTCGAAGATGTGCTAGTGTTTTCTAGGTATTACGCATAAAACAGTCATTGCCAGTTATTCTCGTGGAGTTACCCAGCTGTTTCAGTAAACCATACCCAAACCATGCCCAAACCTACTTCAGATTGCATTTCCTCCCCGCAAATCTCTCTTAAGCTTGTTCTAAAAATAAAGAGTTATGTGGAAAATCGGTGCGAAGTGGAAAAATGCTTTCTTCCTACGTAATCGATTGCGGCGATTGATGGAGAGCGTTGACAAAGCAGATCTTCGATTGCGTAATGAGTGTCCGGGAGAGCTTTCAGTTGTAATATTTATGGTATGCAGAAGAGAAGGGGATTAAAGCCGATGATCTATAGATTAGTACCTCTGCTGTGTCAACATTGAAATCTGTGTCCTTTCAACCGTGGAGGTTCCTCGCGGTTCTACCAATATGGTTCTAGGGTTCTACCGAACCTACACCAACACTACTAGTAGATTTGTTGTTGGTAGTAGTACATGTAGTACTACCTTTACTACCGTGGATCACGTCCGAGCCACGTTGTAAAGCAGACGAGAAACTAGAGACGGCAGAAAGTTTGCCTTGAGCCCCACTGATAAACATGGTGCGGGTGCGGCCATTTTGATTTTACTCATTGTAAACCAAACCGAGGCTGGAATAACAAAACCCAGTCTGGTTCCATGTTTGTGCAACGAATATTAGCATTCATTACTGTTATTGGATACAGAGAACTAGACCAAGATGGTGGCAGCTGCAGCATGATGTGTAGCTATTCATTGACACTAGTCACTATCTGGCATTCTCAGCTACAGTTCGGCCAACAGCACCTCACCTTTCCCATAAGAGGATTCTCTAGTTGGTAACGGAGCATATTCAAAGCTAGACAACAATTCGGATCGAAGGGGAACATTTCAACTCCCCCCTGCCAAACCCCTTCCGTACCTGTTTTAGTTTTGATTAAGGCATAGGCCTACTACTTTCGTCATCATGCGTCAAAACACATGGCGGGATCTCCCATGATGCCCAACAACCTTCATCGGGGATTACCAAAGGAATTCGGCACTGTTGCATTTTTACCATCAGGCAACATATGGCAAAGTGTCTGCATATAGAAGAAGAAAAAAATATTAGTCTTGTTCTTTACATTCCATAACGACAGGTGGATTATGAATAAAATATTGCTGCTGGAGGTGAGAAGGGTCGGCGGACTTTCTTGGGAAGTGTGCCAAGAAAAGTTTTGTATCCAGGGGTAGTGCGCCCTCGGGGGACTTTTGTCCTCCCGGCACGGACAGGCCGGCGGGTTGAGTGGAGAGGGGTCCTTGTCGAGCTGAATAGTTTTCATGGAATTGTTTTCTTTGCCTTTTCCTTGCACGACAATCACCTGGGTCCACAACACCACGTGTCATGAGGGAACCGCGGTCATTTTAGAGGGGGTGTCATTTTGAACTTACGGAACGGAGGGTGATTGGTCCCCCATGTGCCAAGCGGAACTCTCACACTTCTTGAAGTTGGAACTGAATAATAATACTAATAATAACAACAACAACAACAACAACAACGACAGCAGCAACAACAACAACAACAACAGCAGCAGCAGCAACAACAACAACAACAACAACAACAGCAGCAGCAGCAGCAGCAACAACAACAACGAGGAGGAGGAGGACGACGACAACAACAACAACAACAACAACAGCAACAACAACAACAACAACAACATCAACAACAATGGACAATAACAAGTACAACTACTTAAACTTGTCAGTGGAGAAGGCGTTTTGAATAGAAGAAGAAACATTATTCGAAACAATAGCACCGGCACACTTAAACGATTGTTTAAAACACTGAACTTATCTCTTCATAGCGATAAAGTCACTTGGATTCAACAAAAGTGAAAAACCTGGAAGGATACATGGAAGCATTCCACCCTCCTCCTCCCCCACCCCCTCCCCAACAATTAACGTCAAATAATCCAAAATCACGACCATGACCACTGTACGCATGACTGCCCGGCCTCCCTCTCCAAAAAGCTCAAGCTTTTGACAAAGTAACATGACAAAAGGGGTAACCTCCCTCATTGTAATTAGACAAATTTGTGGATTGAAAGAAAAAAATGCTTACTCTTCATCACTTTTTTTGCAGAGTGCATTTACCTTCATTCTAAATGGATTTATCCTAGAAGTAAATCACAAAATTTCAGACAATTTACGGCTTGGTGACCCCATGTTCTGCTTGGGGAAAAAAAATATCGCTACTAATCTTATAGCTAGCAATTACCGTGGCGCTCACCACTTAAACCCCGTATTACGTAAATTCTGATGTCATCCGAACCGTCCGGACGCAAACATGTCGCGGTTCCTGCTACAACTTCTATACCCGTCCCCTTCCCGTCCATCCACGGCCTAGCCCCTCTTCACACGCGGAGTACATCCGGGTTTGAACAGCATCAATTGACTGAATTATCAATCTGGATGATCCTTTTTTATCATTACAAATGGCCAAGGTTCTTGCTTCAGGCATTTTGAATTGATACGACCCCGTTGCTGTTCTGTTGTGTGATGTTGTTCTGAGCCGAGGCACGGATGGATACCCGCGGTCTGCGGTTGAACTTCAACTTGCTGCCATGTATGTAGTGCTTCTGATTTTGGTTCGAGAACCGCCATGGTTCGAGGTACAACGAGGTTCGAGGTTCAGGTCAACTCGTACCCGGGTCAACTCTTATCCTAGTCAACTCGTACTCAGGTCAACGCGCATTCAAGTCAACTCGTACCCGATATGTTGTACCAAAGTCAACCCCTACCCAGGTCAACTCGTATCCAAGACAAATCTGTATCCAAATCAACTCGTTACTAGGTTAACTTCGTACCCAGGTTAACTCGTACCCAGGTTAACTCGTACCCAGGTTAACTCCAAATTCGTTGTAGCCTTGGAGTACACGTGTTTAAGTAAAATATACAAGAGAAATATTCATTGTACCCAGTGTTAACAAAAAGACAAGAAAATGCCGGACCTTTTTTGAACTACTACAACTTTGACCTTCTTCAATGTGTTTTTCCACGCAATAAACCATGGAACAATTGCTCTTTGATTCAAGTTGTTGGAAGGTCAGGGACATGTGATTGAAGTGCTATTGTATGAAGTGGTGAAAGATTGGACCTTCAATTTGTTTATGTATTTGTTTATTTATTTATTTGTTTATTTATCTATTATTTCAACCGGGTAGCCCATTCAGTGGTAACCACTGGACTCCCATGGGTCCCAGCACGTACAGAGAGTCAGAGACACAATACAAAACTTAAACACTAAAAAAAAAAAGACACAAACTTTTTGCAATGTTTTTAAAAAACGCTTAGTAAAACTCAAGCCATGAGAATTGACTGCTGTAAGCAAACAATGTATCATGTCGTCAACATTTAGGAAATAATGTGAGGTTTCCATTTTGTACCTTCCCCTGTAAAACTGGACAACACTTGGAGACAAACGGAAAAGTACAGGACAAACCAATTTAGTGTTTGTTTTGTTTGTTTGTTTGTTTGTTTGTTTGTTTGTTTGTCTCTTTGTTTGTTTGTTTGTCTCTTTGTCTGTTTGTTTGTCTCTTTGTCTGTTTGTTTGTCTCTTTGTTTGTTTGTTTGTTTGTTTGTTTCTTGTTTGTCTCTTTATCTGTTTGTTTGTCTCTTTGTCTCTTTGTTTGTTTAGATTTTTGTTTGTTTGTTTGTTTTGGGGGTTGGTTCTTGTTTGTTTGTTTGTTTGTTTGTTTGTTTGTTTGTTTGTTTGTTTGTCTCTTTGTCTGTTTGTTTGTCTCTTTGTCTGTTTGTTTGTCTATTTGTCTGTTTGTTTGTCTCTTTGTCTGTTTGTTTGTTTGTTTCTTGTTTGTCTCTTTATCTGTTTGTTTGTCTCTTTGTCTCTTTGTTTGTTTGGATTTTTGTTTGTTTGTTTGTTTTTGGGGGTTGGTTCTTGTTTGTTTGTTTGTTTGTTTGTTTGTTTGTTTGTTTTGTTGTTTTTTGTTGGGTTTTTTTGTTGGTTTTTTTTCTTCTTTTTCGGGGGGTTTTGCTCTTTCTTTCTCTCACTTAAACCACGTTTAGAGAAGGAAGAGTGAAATCATACGTGTAGTCACGGGAAAGTAAGTCATGATAGACCATCCCTTTTAGTTTTCTTTTTTTCCAATCATATTTTATCTCCAAGAAAGGAAGTGAAGGAAATGACGATGCAATTTGAGATAAAGAATGTTGACAAACCCAAAATATCTCAAATCCCAAAGCCGATCAACAGAGATTTCATCTTTGTTGGTATCCACGAAATGAAAATATATTTACACTTTTTAAAAATATATTTTTATATAAATCCCATGAAAATATGGTGACCTACAAAAGCGTACCCATTATAAGCCTGGTCATTGTGTGTTATCAATCACAGGCAGGGACTCGAGCAAAGCGGGGAAAAAAACACAATCAATTTGTACGTTATCATTTGAACAATCCGGCGGTATTTGCGCTGTCAAATCCCGTAATGTACTGTAATTACTCGCTGTATTGATCGTGGGGAGAGATTAGGGCAAGCTGCAGCTGGCACCGGAGCTATCAGGCGATAGACTTTTGGATGCTTATCTGAGGTGTATGGGTTCCCCCAGATCATAAATGAAGTGCATGTACTTTTTTGTTTGTTTACGGTTTGGTATTTTTCTTTATGATTGAGGTGATTAGAATGTGATTCAATAGCACATTAGTTGAGTCCAAATGGTTCGTGATCGGCGCGCGGAGGATTCTGGGTGAAATCCAAGTCCCAGCAGCAACAGCAAATCATCTTGCAGAGCTTCCAACTCTCCATTGATTCTGCTGAAAGTTCCCTGAAAATAAACCAATATTTCCATGTTCTGATGAACAAATTTGAAAGTCTCCCTGATAATGGAACCTTTTTAATACCTTATTATGTTGAATGTAAGGCCGTGTCCGAAACGGCGACTTCGGCTACAGCTACGGCTAGATCGCGCGCGTCTGCCTATTCTTCAACACCGGCAGACGCGCTGATCTAGCTGTAGCTAGCTGTAGCCGAAGTCGCCGTTTCGGACACGGCCTAACTTGAAATATCTCCCTGATTGTTGGACAAAATCTCCGTGATTGCGAGATGCACTATGTTGTCAGCTCTGCATCTTGGCGGGCTGATTTTGAAATGGAGCAATGCGGTACCCAACTAGACAACCACAGCCTGTAGCATCAGCGTTGTGCCTTTTAACAACTGGTCCGCTGGCCAGATACCAGTTAAAACACCGCGGGACCAGTCACGATTCTCTTCAAGCAGTCCAGCTGTCTAGCTCAATGTTGAACAAATAAACCTCGAGTTTATAAGAAACATGGACTTGTGAAAAAGTTGGTGGAATAGTGAAATGACAAACTGACTTGTCCTGTTTGCTTATCACTGAAAAAAAATATATATTGCCAGAAACCTTGAGTATGGCGTCCATCTTGGATGACTTTTTTTTTAACCCGTACTCGGTTTCCAAAGATGCATTACGGTGTATTTTTAAGCTGGGCGCTTGTGCATATTTTGGGCTCTCCCAAGATTAATTCTTGTCGGAGGAAATTTGTCGAGCCTTTGGCTTTTACAACTTCTTACCTTTCAAAATAATTGAAGCCTGATGTTGACCCCGTGACTAACACCTCTCCGTCATGTTGACATATAGGCCTATGTTATTAGTTGTAATATATAATGTTACATGCGAGGTTACCTGATCTGAAGATCGGGTATGGAGCGGTCGGTGTCGGATGCACTGAGGAGGGTGGGCAAGAAGGGTTTAGATAGAGTTGTGAGCTGTACAAGTGGCCCCACCCCAACCCTCACCCCACCCCCACATCCACCCTCACCCCAACCCCGCCCTCTAACGACACTAGAAGATGCATATAGGCAAACCCTAATGAAGTACACACCTGACAAATGAGTCGTGCATTTGCATTTGTTCAAACGTGAAAATGGATTACCGGGCGGTGATCCGCGTTTAGATTGCCTTTGCGCTTATCAAGTATAATGACTGTGCGTCTTAAAGCGGAAGTCGCTCCCCAGGATTGTCGGCACCACTGATATCCTTCAGCTATAATAAGAGAAGAAGACAACAAACCGCAGTTTGGGGGACGAGGTTGCATGACTGTATGCGGCGATGACCATGTTATACTTTCCTTGGAATAGGTGGGCATTGTGTTGCACTGTTTCATGTTACAGACAAGCAGGCCAGAATCTCTCTTCTTGTACGACGGGAGGGGTAATTTCCCTTGTTAAATATCCACCCAAGGGCAAGAAATTTCTAGAACTTTCCAAGGGACATTCAAGGTAATAGAAACGATGGAGGTCATCGCCTGCGTTGTTTTGCTGCGACGACAGTGTTCTCCTGCAAAACACCTTAGATTGATCACCCATTATTAACGACTGGTTCTTGTTTAAAAAAAAAAAACACCACAGTACAGGATTGAAATAATCCACTCTTTCCAAAGCCAATTAGAAAGCAATTTATCTCTGCTTTCTCCGTCGAATCAGCTCGAACGGTTCTTTATAATTCGCCTCCGAGACCGTTTGTTTCTCTGTTTATAATTTATAGAGGGAAGAGTGAAAGCATACAAGATTTATAGCCGTGTGCAAGCCAGTCATGAGATGAGACCAGCACATTTTTATGGTTATGTTAAACGCATAAAAAGAGAACCCTCTCTTTTTTAATGACAAGCAAAGAAACATGTTGTTAGGTTCGGAACGCACTCGTTTGTTCAAAATGCTTTAAAATTGGTGTCAGTTTCATGGTTTAAAAGCTTCTCTCGATGTCGAGTGAGAAACAAATGTTAAAAATCAAGCTCCAAGAAAAGTTTGAAGCATCATGGTAGTTCTTTTTAGAAGGGGTGGGTTTTTGGAAAAGGTAGAGGAGAAATGTGAAACAGCAGGACAGGGAAATGGCAGCTTTCTCCCTATAAACAGTGGTCCACTGCTGGTCAAGTGCCAGTTAAAACACCAGAGGACCAGTCAAAGTTCACTCCAAGTAGTGTGGCTGGCTAGCTCAGTGTTGAAAAGCATCCCCGTTTCATTTGAAATGTTGAGTGGTGGAAAGGCTGGTGGACTATAGTGAAATGACAAGCTAACTCACTAACTGTACCCACTTTTTAAACATGTTCAAAAGCTAAACGTGCTTAGCTTTTTTACATTTCCTGAACACTTGCTCCAAAAGTATTTATCACTCAAACACACACACAATATTCTAAACATGTTTCAGGCTATACATGTGGAAAAAGTGGGTACAAAAATTATGTTTAGAAATGTGTTTAAACTGTAAACACTGTTTTTACAGTGTGGTCCTGCTTGCCAGTTACTAAACAAGTTATAAGGGCAAACCTTGAATGGTAGATTGTAAGGTTTTTTTCGAAGGAGGGTGAATGAAACGGGCGAGAGAGTTCGAAATGCATCCACAAGCTCTTCAGTTAATAACCCGGTGTTTGAGCCGTGTCCAACACGGTGTGTTTTCGGCAGTGTGCAATGGTCGTTATATGGTTTTCAGATACTCTTTATGTTCCAAGCCTCTCGCCTCTTTTTTTGACCAAAAAAATATATATATTATGAGGGGCATGGTGAATTGATTATTACGATTCATACCCATTTATATTTGATACCCGGTGTGGAATGTTTACTGTTTGCTTCCCAGGGATTATGTAAATCCTTTAACTAATCAGTGGAGATAATGTTTGCTTTCCGGGCTAAGATCGTGTGTGTGTTGGGGGGGCAACATTCTTTTCAGAGCACCTGTTAAGAGTGCCGCATGGATCTTCCAGAACACTGTGCTTCTGCAGTGACAATGCAAGTCACTTTATGCACTTTTTATATGCCTCGACCGTATTGGTACCGTTACAGGATTGGTTGAGCTGACAAAATAGTAGCAGATATAGTATTCATGTTTTGTGTGATCAACCATACACATGAGTTTACAAACCTGTGAAAATTTGGGCTTTATCTGTTGTGTGAGTCAGGAGAAAATAGTGAAAAACCATGTACGATTGTCAGCATGCAAACACATTGTCCTTAATGTTGGTTGTAAACAATTTTCTCTTAATAACAGGATTGGTTTTATAAGAAAACAGTCAATCAAAAATACACAATATGAGATTTTTTAATTCTCTATTTATAACTTCTTTAAAACGGTGCTCTTTATAACGAGGGTTGACTCTATAAGTGCAAAGGCCTTGCCCCATGTCTCAACCTTAGAGAAGCCTCACCTCCATGCCTCAACCATACAGAAGCCTCAGCTTCATGCTTCAGCCATACAGAAGCATCAGCTTCATGCCTCAACCATAGAGAAGCCTCAGCTTCATGCCTCAACCATAGAGAAGCCTCAGCTCCATGCCTCAACCATGAGAAGCCTCAGCTTCATGCCTCAACCACAGAGAAGCTTCAGCTCTATGCCTCAACCATACAGAAGCCTCAGCTTCATGCCTAAGCCATTAAGAAAACCTCAGCTTTATACCTCAACCGTAGAGAAGCCTCAGCTTCATGCCTCGACCATAGAGTAGCCTCAGCTTCATGCCTCAACCATACAGAAGCCTCAGCTCCATGCCTCAACCATGAGAAGCCTTAGCTTCATGCCTCAACCATAGAGAAGCCTCAGCTCCATGCATCAACCATACAGAAGCCTCAGCTTTATGCCTCAACCATAGAGAATCCCCAGCTCCATGCCTAAAACCATAGAGAAGCCTCAGCTTCATGCCTCAACCATAGAGAAGCCTCAGCTCCATGCATCAACCATACAGAAGCCTCAGCTTTATGCCTCAACCATAGAGAATCCCCAGCTCCATGCCTAAAACCATACAGAAGCCTCAGCTTCATGCCTAAGCCATTAAGAAAACCTCAACTTTATACCTCACCACAGAGAAGCCTCAGCTCCATGCCTCAACCAAAGAGAAACCTCAGCTTTACAACCATAGAGAAGCCTCAGCTTCATGCCTCAACTATACAGAAGCCTCAGCTCCATGCCTAAACCATAGAGAAGCCTCAGCTTCATGCCTCAACCATACATAAGCGTCAGCTTCATGCCTCAATCATACAGAAGCCTCAGCTTCATGCCTAAACCATAGAGAAGCACCAGCTTCATGCCTAAACCATACAGAAGCCTCAGCTTCATGCCTAAACCATAGAGAAGCCTCAGCTCCATGCCTCAACCATAGAAAAGCCTCAGCTCCTAACCATAGAGCAATGACTAAACTATAGGCCGATAGTGCGAACCCAAATGTTCATGCGTTGGTTCACTTCTAGTGGAGAGTGGGGACCGTGTGTACACGCACCATATTGTACGAGCGCTGTTGTTTTTTAGCGACAGGTGTTTCACTGTACCCTATGTCGTCATCTGCCAACTAATAAGGAGAGAGAAAAGGTACAAGAGAAACTTGCAATATGAGATTTTTTAATTCTCTATTTATAACTTCTTTAAAACGGTGCTCTTTATAACGAGGGTTGACTCTATAAGTGCAAAGGCCTTGCCCCATGTCTCAACCTTAGAGAAGCCTCACCTCCATGCCTCAACCATACAGAAGCCTCAGCTTCATGCTTCAGCCATACAGAAGCATCAGCTTCATGCCTCAACCATAGAGAAGCCTCAGCTTCATGCCTCAACCATAGAGAAGCCTCAGCTCCATGCCTCAACCATGAGAAGCCTCAGCTTCATGCCTCAACCACAGAGAAGCTTCAGCTCTATGCCTCAACCATACAGAAGCCTCAGCTTCATGCCTAAGCCATTAAGAAAACCTCAGCTTTATACCTCAACCGTAGAGAAGCCTCAGCTTCATGCCTCGACCATAGAGTAGCCTCAGCTTCATGCCTCAACCATACAGAAGCCTCAGCTCCATGCCTCAACCATGAGAAGCCTTAGCTTCATGCCTCAACCATAGAGAAGCCTCAGCTCCATGCATCAACCATACAGAAGCCTCAGCTTTATGCCTCAACCATAGAGAATCCCCAGCTCCATGCCTAAAACCATAGAGAAGCCTCAGCTTCATGCCTCAACCATAGAGAAGCCTCAGCTCCATGCATCAACCATACAGAAGCCTCAGCTTTATGCCTCAACCATAGAGAATCCCCAGCTCCATGCCTAAAACCATACAGAAGCCTCAGCTTCATGCCTAAGCCATTAAGAAAACCTCAACTTTATACCTCACCACAGAGAAGCCTCAGCTCCATGCCTCAACCAAAGAGAAACCTCAGCTTTACAACCATAGAGAAGCCTCAGCTTCATGCCTCAACTATACAGAAGCCTCAGCTCCATGCCTAAACCATAGAGAAGCCTCAGCTTCATGCCTCAACCATACATAAGCGTCAGCTTCATGCCTCAATCATACAGAAGCCTCAGCTTCATGCCTAAACCATAGAGAAGCACCAGCTTCATGCCTAAACCATACAGAAGCCTCAGCTTCATGCCTAAACCATAGAGAAGCCTCAGCTCCATGCCTCAACCATAGAAAAGCCTCAGCTCCTAACCATAGAGCAATGACTAAACTATAGGCCGATAGTGCGAACCCAAATGTTCATGCGTTGGTTCACTTCTAGTGGAGAGTGGGGACCGTGTGTACACGCACCATATTGTACGAGCGCTGTTGTTTTTTAGCGACAGGTGTTTCACTGTACCCTATGTCGTCATCTGCCAACTAATAAGGAGAGAGAAAAGGTACAAGAGAAACTTGCAGTTGTTAACCCTCCCCCACCCCCCCCCCCCCCCATTATATCCCTCTCCGGAAATGGGGTAACGAGGCCTCCAGAAGCCCTATCAATCTTTACCGGCCTTGTTCTTATATCTCGTGAAAATTGTACATTCCCTGTTGGTTCCGATGGGAGATTCATATCTGACCTAGGTAAACCTTTGCCAAATTGGTAAGATGACCCGGGTTCAGGGCCGTGGTATTGCTTGACTTTCAAGCGCTTAGAGCGTCTTTGCGGCGGCATGCTCTTGTTGTACATGTACTCTTTACCAGATAAAGAAGGTACTCGGAAACTTGAGCAGCTACACGTTCTTTATTATTTCGTATTTTGAACTGACCTGGGTCATATTTAATTATGTTATCACCTTTTGAAGAAGATTATTGCCGACTGTGTTGTACACGTTCACATTGCAAGAAATAAGAATGTGTTCTGAAACTTGAGCAACTGCACGTTCTCAATATTCTGTATAACATAACGTGATTTGGGTGTGAATTCTTGCTTTCATATCTTGAAGCAATTGCTGACTTTATAGGAACATGTCAAAAGCAATACTTTGAAAAGTATTATGAGATTGAATATGGTGTCTCTTTTATAATTTTATTTGAACAACTGAAAGGATTTTGTAATATTTCTTAATAGGAAAACTGATCTTTCTAACAGCTTGGGCCTTAATTCAGAAACTTGTTTCAAGATCTCCTTGATTTCCAAATTTGTTGAACGATTTGGGGAAGAAGAAAGTGGGAAAACAGGCCGTCAATGGAAGAAATCTACTGTACAAGGTTTGTGTCACTGGACAATTTGACCTTTGTTTACAAATATATTGACCTTGAACACTCTAAAGCATTTTCCTGGCAGTCAAGATTGCAGGATTGTCGTTTTTTTTACAGGAAGTTGTACAGTTTGCACAGTAAATATTTTTGTCATGTCTGAGATTATATAAAAAATAAAATCTGATTGAGTTTTCTGATACCAATTCCAATTTACGCACGATGTTGTTTTGGTATTAGAAACAATGTGAAATATTCCTAATTCTTAATGTTTTTTGACCACTCCAATAATAATGTGTGACAACTTTTTTATCCCATCGTACGTAAAGGAAGCCTTGACACAACGTGGAGGCAAACTCAACTTGTGACATTTTTTGATTGGCGTGTACCATTGAACCGAGTTGAAATGAAAACCGTAGATTTAACACTTTCAAAAACCTGCGTTTATGAGTCAACCCTTGTAATGCAGCCTATTTCTGTGGGAATTAACGTTTAACCACCTCTGCTCTCATTTCCGTCTCTTGACGATGAGGCCAGCCGAACCACAATCCTTGCTCATTTTTGTTGTCCTGCCTTTTGACAATATCATGAAAACTGAGAATCAAGCCGTAATCTGCGGTCTTTTTCCCAGGTTAATCGTTGTAGATTGTGTGTAGCTCAGCCATGACGTGCCCGAAGGGACGGAGACCAAAGGTACAGCGGTTGAGGCTTACCAGTCACTGCGCGCTCCGGTCACACGGGGCCGTGCTCTCGTTAGCCCCCGTCCCCGCGGTATCCCAGCCCCGCTCGACCTGCCGAAACACGATCCGAGGGCGAACAAGCAATGTTATTACAACATTACCACAATATTATGACAATATTATCCAAAGCCACCACAAATACTTCAATAGAATCGAAGTGGAAGGTTACTTCCAAATTTGCCCCGTGGTTATTTTACTCGCTGTGAATGGAAAGTCATAAGACAAAACAACCGTACCGCACGTGACAGAAAATGGCGAGCTTGCGAAACTCCTAACTACTTGTGTACTTTTGTATTTCAGCCAAAACATTCTAAGGATTTCTAATTTTGGTAAAGGGTGACTTTCTCATTAGCTACTTAAGGACATCCGTCACCTTAGCACCTTTAATTTGTGATAAAAGTCAAACTAACCGATCTAATGAGAGATGGGTTCTGTCAGGAAAGTAGAAAAAGATCAAATCTTACTTCCCTTCACACAAACAAAATGTAGCTCTGGTACTATCACGTAAAGACCATCTAAATAAGTTGACCTTTGGGCTGGGCTCGCCTTTAACTTTTTTTCCGTGACTGGCCAGCAGGGCAGAACTTTTAAAGCTTGTCGTTTCAATATTGGTCCCATGAAACAGGAAAGCTTTTTCAACACCGAACTAGTCAGCCAGACTTCTTGGAGAGATTTCTGACTGGTCCTCGTGTGTTTTAACTAGCATTGCATTATTTGTTTGAATCATTTTCTATTGTTTCAATCGTACTAAACTGAATTTCGTTTTTCAGATCTTACTTTTGACCCACCCACCCATAATTTTGAGGTGGGGGGGGGAAATATAATTTTTTTAAATATTGATTGTTCGAAACGGCCCCTTACAAATTCCAGGCATTACGTTCTTCCTATTTTAGTCTGACTTCCAGGGTTTTTTCCGCTCTTCAGAAAAACTGTTCGAAAAAAAATCCGAAAAACAGTTATTAATAAAAATCAGAAAAACAGTTATTAATAAGGCCTTGAAACCATGGTAGGTCAGCCCTTTTTACTCATAAAAATGTCCCCATTTTTATCCCAGGACCAATAATCATATGCCTGAATTTCAGAGGTGTTGCAAGTTTATTTTATTTTTTTATATACTCATGTCATAAATCAAGGCACCTTAACCTGGCTCGGAGAATTTTTAATGTACCATTTTTTCCTGATTTATGAGAGACGGTGTCAACTCCTGTGATAATTCTCTCGCCTAAACCAAGGTCAAACTTGCCAAACTGTAATATAACGCTGTTTGAGCTTGAACGGGTTTTTTTCCTTCCCCTCCAATATTTTTTATGCCCTGTCGTAAATTTCCTCTTGCATAAACACAAATAGAGCTAACACCTGCATTTCAACCCCTCGTTGGGCTCTGGTCACGGATGGGGGTAGGTCTTTTTTTAAAATATATTTTGGTCACAAAAAGCTTAGTGCACAAACCGTAAAATTAACTCTGCCATTCTCCTGTCGGGGGTTGAGAGAAAAACACCCCAACACCGCACTCATTTCGGAAGTGCTATGGGGCTCTTCTGTGAACATAAAAGATTAACCCAACCGGCAACTGGTAAATTTGTTCCGAGTTCATTCTTCAGCAACACGTAGGTTTTTATTTTGGTGGTGATTACTCTCCAGAAATTTTTATGGGGATTATTCCACCTGAGCACAATGTCATTTTTTTTTCTTTCTTCTCTGCCTCAAGTGTCTTTACTAGAAAGGAGGGGTTATTTGTGTAACTGTTGTGACACCTACACCAACAAGTCATTTAATCAAGTTAAAGGTGTTAAGATTGGTAAGGATACAAAAAAACACATTTGTTTAAATTTAAGTGTGAAAGCTAAATACTGTTTATGAAGTTCACATTTCTGTGAAATATTTCCCACTGAAATAAAGTCATATTTCGAGAAAACTGTTTTAGAAAACCTGCAAAAAACGCAACAGCTGATTTCGGCTTTAACAACAAAATTTAGGACAATGTGTTTTACATGCTGAAAATTGTGCATAGGTTTTCACTGTTTTTCATGACGGATCAAGTCCAATATTTTTCACAGGTTTGTTATTTAATGAATAAAATGAATAAGGGTGATCACACAAAACATGAACACTGTCAGCAAATATTTTGTCAGCTCTACCAATTATGCATGACACCTTAAAAGATATACTATACCATTATATATTTTTTAGCCGGGTATATATCTGCGTCCTATGACTTTCTGTGACGTGTGATAAAACCAAACTGGTGGAAATTTCATCAACGGTAAATTTCTATAAACAACAACATACACCGGTTTATGTTTTGTCGTGTCATGCTTGCTTATTTTGATTGTTGCAATTGAAATAATCAACGGTAACCTTTGGGGGAGTTCTGAAGTTTATTGAGATTTTTCAAATTGAAAGTAAATTGGTTATCCGAGAATCACCAAACAGGTTTGTACGGTCCTTCGTGTGTAGAGGTGCAATTTCGAACCCACATTTTGGTGAGCACGACAACTGCATGTTGCTGATGTATAGAGCAGAGTCTTGATTACAAAGGCTTGCCAAATGTAAAAAAATACCTGAGGACAAGTCAAAATTCTCTCCAAAGTGTTCCGGCTGGCTAGTTCCGTGTTGGCAAACGTCCATATTTTATACGAATATTTATTACTTCTGAAAAAAAAGCTGGTGGACTAGTGAAACGACAAGCTAACTGGATTGTCACTGCTGGATAATCACTGAAAAAAAGTTACGGCAAACCATGTTGTACACACCTATAACCCGACACCCCTATATGTTCCGACAACCCTAATGTATTTTCCTAAATCCTAACCCTAACCCCAACCCTAACCTAAGTGTGCAGATCATGTGGTGTTATCGGACCATAGGGGTGTCGGAACATTGAGGTGTCAGAGCGTAGGGGTGTCGGAATAAAGAACAGTCACCGCCGTGTACATAAAGATCGGGGCAGGCTCTGTATCAAAAAACCTGCCCTAGTTCTCGATGTTTAAAATGATGTCAATAATGAGTAATGTGACCAAATAATGATGACTGTTCTGATCGAATACGGTACGCACGATTGAACCAAAGAGCTTTATGACTGAACCGGGGCAGCAGTTAAACCCTGACAGATGTTGTATAAAAAAGTGGTTGTAAAGAAGAAAAAAGATTCAATTTGAGAGTGTTCGACCAACTGTGTATTATCGCGAGTGGGTGTTTAGGTGACCCCTGGATGACCCCCACGCTTTAACATAAACAACTCCACGGGCAAAGTGTTTGGCAAACTTGAAAGAACAAGTTCATGCAGATATTGTATTCCAACTCTAAGCAATACCTTGGGGTGTTAAAAAGCGTATGGAAGTGTCTTAAGCACGTGGTAAAGAGCAACTATTCCGTACGTACGGATTGCTAATTAAATTCGTACGTACGGACTGCTATTCCGTACGTACCAATGTGAAGTACCATTCTGTACGTACAAATACGAATTGCTATTCTGTACGTACAAATACGAATTACTATTCCGTACGTACAAATACAAATTGCTATACCGTACGTACAAATACGAATTGCTATTCCGTACGTACAAATACGAAGTGCTATTCCGTTCGTACGCGCGGATTACTATTCCGTACGTACGAATGCGAATTACTACTCTGTACTTACACATAGGAATTGCTATTCTGTACGTATAAATACGAATTGCCGTTACGTACGTACGAGTTTAGTAACTCGTACTTCTGGATTCACTATTCCGTACGTGAACGTGAATATTCCTGGAAAATCTTTGCTGACCTGGGTTTTTCTCTTGTTCTAGACCCAGAACATCGGTGTTAAAATTTAAGATGATTACAGACTCTGGCCAGCACCAGCAGAAATACAATTACATTAGTTACAGATTTTGACACCATCTCGTTCTCCCTTTTGTGAATTCTTTACTTCTTTCAAATCAACTTAAATGCTCGAGGAGATTTTGAGAGGGGAAAAATGGCTTGTTGGCGCCTAGGTTCACCCTTTTTCTAGACCCAGAACAACCAAGGTGTTGCAGTTTATTAAGATGATTACAGATTCTGTGCGGCACTACAGATTTTGACATAATCTCTGTGCTTCTTTCAAGACAATTTAAAGGCTTAAGGAGATTTTGAGAGAACCTTGAAATCCAGAGAAACCTGTGAACTCACACGCCTGAAGTTCGTGAACGTGTTGTAGAAAAGCATAGTAATCTTCTTTTCCTTTCCCCCCAGTGGTGAGCCTTTCCACCCTGCTTAGCCCAGGGGTAAAGAGGTATGGGTGCCATCCCCGGTTTGGTGCCAACTGCACCCCCTGGGATTATGGTGCCTAGGTGCCTAATTGGCGTTAGCAGCAGTGCCCCGCCCTCCTTAATTAAACAAGAATGGCTCCTGTGTGTGTGTGTGTGCTCATTAGTGGGTCTTGTGAAGAGGTGGCAGCGTGAACCACAATCGCCTTATCAACGGGGAGGGGGTGGTGGACAGTATTATGGTGTGATGACAGAAGTAGTTAGCAAGTCGGGTTGCGAAATTAATGAGTCAAGCAATGGTGCATGCTGTACGCACCGAGTGTATCCCGTGTGCTACACTTGTTATTACATGTATATGTACTGTCAAAGACCAGTAACATGTACCAGTACATGAAATACCAAAAACATTTGAAAGTTTACGCTCAATCCATTCAGCAGAATCACGAGACAATTGTGAGAGAAAAAAACTTGAAAGTTATCACTGTTTTCAAAACATCTAGTTTTAGACTCTCGAGATCAAGCTAAATCAGTCATCCAAATCACGAGAAAATATAGTAAGAAAAACTTTAAAGTTTCACTGTTTTGAAACATCGAGTTTTAGACTAGCGAGATCAAGCTAAATCAGTCATGCAAATCACGAGAAAATAGTAAGAAAAACTTGAAAGTTTTCAACGTTTTGAAACATCGATTTTTAGACTAGCGAGATCAAGCTAAATCAGTCATCCAAATCACGAGAAAATAATGAGAGAACAAACTTGAAAGTTTCACTGTTTTGCCTCGCGAGGCCGAGACTATCTGATGAAATGGCAATCTTTATACCAAGACATGGTTAAGACATGGTTAGGGAAACCTTCGTATATTGTATAGGAGCAAAATGGCTGTGTGGTTTTTTTTATCTCAGCTTATAAACAACAACGTGTGTGGCTACTTCCTTGGGTTAGGCTTCTTTGAAGCAAACACCCACAAAATGTAAGAGGTCTTTTCCAACCCTTCACTCAGGCAGGGATCATCACTTTCCCTATAAAGTTAACTTTTCTTCCTCCATGAAATAATTGTAAAAAGGTACCCTTTTAACGTAAATAAACGCCCCGATGCCCGACCCCACCCCGCCCCCACCCCCGCCCCCACCACAACCCTCATACATACACTTTAAGTCCCTGTCTTCTGCAATCGGGGTCTGAGATTAGAGGAATGTATTCCTAACCCCCCCCCCCCCCTCGTCACTTTGTCCATCTGGTTTATATTAGATTCCGTTCGGGAAATTCGGATCTTTGATGTAAATCACGATATACGTGTAGATGTCAACCCCTTCTGTTTTGGGTCACTGGGTGGGGTGACTTTGCCATCCTGTTTGTAGCTGTGTTTTAACCTCGGTGATTTGTACAGGCCCTTTTACACGGCCACCATTAACAAAGGTCCCCGGTAATGGGTGCCGTATGTCTGTCACCTTGTTCAATTATTTAACAAGCTTTCACATGACTTCTTGAAACACAACATTTACCAGCGGCCCTTGTTTTTCAGGGGAGTGGGTGAATTGAAGGTCATGATCGTTTATATTCTCTGAACACTTTCTTCTCTACTGACACTTTCTGTTCATGTGAATAATGTTATCGCCGTAGCAAGCCAAGGGTTCTTGGCTGTGGGCACAGAAATTGTTTCTTACTACATATCTGGGTGATTTTAACATAATTGCTTTTGGGGGGGGGGGGTAGGTCTGGATCTCTGTTAAAAATAACAAGGATCCTTGGTTATTATTTAACGAGGATAGCTTTCACACGACTGGATTTTGCCATTTCTTACCATCGTTGTGATTGTGATCAGGGTTTCTTGTTAGAAATTATCTCGGTGTGAAAAGGCAGGACTTAAATTCCTCCTGTGCCATATATTCTGAACGTAACCCAGACAGCTAGCTCTCATAATTTTTACCAGAAATGGGGCACCAGATTTTAAGTTTAAAAAAACCTTCCTAAATCTTACAACTGTACAATGTAAAATGTAAACATGTCATGATTGATGTATATTTGATCATCGTCCACTTATTCACAAATTATCCAGAAGCAGGAACTTGTAAAGCTTCATAGGTAATGAAGATCAGATGAAACGTCGAGATATCCACCAGCTTTCGTAATTTCATGAGAAAGAGGAAATCTGTTTTACTTAATAATTACGCAACATCAGATAAGACGCCCATTTATCATCCACAAACGTTCTCTTTAAGTGGGAAATCTTCACTTCTTGGTAATTGTGTGAGATCAGATAACTATAGAACGCCAAATATGCAAAACGTTCCAATAAGCTCATCGGTTGTCTTTTGCATCGCTCGGTCGTTTTGGGTTTTTTTTTGCATCGATCGATCGGTCCTTTTCAAGAGGCCGAAAAGTGTCCATGTTTCTACTCTTCCCCGTGACCTCCACTGGTTCCCAGTATCTAAACGTATTAAATTCCACATTCTTGGTCGTACATTCAAAGTCTCCCAACGACCTTTCTCTGAGTTACCTCTCCCCTCTCTACGTCATACCCTGAAGTCTTCCTCGTACTGTCTTCGTTATTCTTTAGGAGGATGTGCCCGCTGCTTTTAAAATGGTCCTCTGAGACCCATATTTTCTCTGCTCACTTGTAATCTGGGTTTCTCCTGTCTGCCCCCCCCCCCACCCCACCCACTCTGTCTTTTCTTCTTTCCTTTTTAAGCGCTTTGCATCCTCTAGTGAAAGGCTCTTTATAATCCGAAACTACCGATCGTTGTATTTTTCCAGCGTTTTGGCCCTCGTTGGCGTTCCATAGAAACCAAGGCTCAGGAAGTTCGAAATGCCCATTCGTCAGATCATGACTCTGCATGCAAAATCCACAGCAGTGATCAGGTGTTTAGTTTCGTTGCTCATCAGGCAGTGACGTAGATGGGGGGTGGGGGATGCTTACAAGCCGTGAATCATACATTATGTCCCAGACTCTATGGCAGACACTTCATAAGATAAGACAACTCATTAACAAACCTCCTTTATCCGCAAGACCTACCCTGATGCACTCTTGTGTATTTTATTAAGGGCGTGGGGTACAATCACCTCGCCCTACCCTCCAGCACTCTTTTTCCCCCAGCACAGTACAGGCCTTCTTGTGCACTCTTCGGACGGTTGTGGAGCTCGCAGTGGTACTTCCTTCGTACAAATTAACAACCGAGCTGAATCAAAACGGACGCCCTTAGCCAATTCCCAGAAAATAAATCCTGGTGATGTAAGTTGATCAGCAGATTGTGGGTTCGAGTCTTGGTCATGGCACTTGTGTCCTTGAGCAAGGTACGTTACCATAATTGATATTCCTTAAGATGGGGGCATTAAGCCGTAGGATTGGTGTACACTAGGATAGGATTGGTGTACACGTGAAATAACCCTGAACACTTTATCAGAGAAGAGATGGGGCTAACCCCAGTGTTTCTAGTTCACATAGCAAGCACCCTTGTTTACAGGTTTCCTCAGGCTTGCGAGCTACAGTGATTAAGTTAATTCACTTAAAGGCATCCTTAGTTTCATTAACAGAATTGTGTATTAATATCATGTTCGTTTTACACTTGATGAAATTTTCCTGTGACAAAAATAATATTAAAAAGGTTACACACTAGGCCTACATTAGTTTTATTTTAACACCCTGTGGTGTAAATTGGTAAACACCCTGTGGTGTTAAGTTTGATTCTCTTATCGGTATCTAGCTTATATGTGACAACACTCGTGGTGTCAATTTTAACACCCAGGTTTTTGCAGTGATAACCTATTTCTATTTTTCCGGTACCCACCACAAATCCCCGCAATAATTACATGCCCACTTAAATTATGATCTAAAATACCAGTTCATAGAATATAGTTACATTATTGAAATCATACTTAACTCTAAAAACTTCAAACCACACAAAAGTGCAAAATTCTCATTTCGAAATCCGTACGGACTTTTCGACAAAAAAAAAAATTATGAGAAAAAAAAATAAGAAGGTAAAACCTCCAGGTGATCTGGTTGAATCGGTGGGGATAGAAACCCGAAATTGAAAGCGAATTACTCGGGAGAATGAGTAGACTCACGGCACGACCAATGGAGTGTTTGATCAGCTTAGCGGCTCCACACTCCAAAACAACCCCGGGGAATAGCGCCTTTCAACCCCACGACAACACACTTCCGACTCGGTGCACAATAGCGGAACACAAAACCCCCCGTTTGGAATCCGCTCCGAACAGAGACTTCAAAAGCCCCTTGATTTGTGTGTTTCCTTTTTTCTCTTTTCTTTTTCTACCACCGTGCAAAAGGGAATTTGTATATCAAAAAAGAAAATAAAGAGGGACAAAACCGCGGTTGGAAACACTACGGGGTGGCAAGGGTTTTTTTTTTTGTCCGGGAACAGTGCCCTGATACCCGAAGTCCTTTCAGAAAACACGGTGTTAGGGTAACTTTCTAGGGGAGAAGGCTCCAGGGTCACTGTGATTGATCACAGGTGCGCTAGTAGTGGTACATGGAATTTACGGAAGACTATAGTGTTGGATGTTCTCCCCCCGTAACTGCGCTAAGTGAATGGTGGTGGGGGGGGGGGGGGAGGGGGTTGTGAATGAAAGGGCGTCTAGTCTTGAAATCCCTGTCAGTACCTGTCATGAAATTAGACGAGCTTGTAGCGTGTCAGAAATGGTGACTGACAGTTTTGGGCATCACAAAACAGTCTTGTTTTTCCCTTTCTTTACAGGAGATCGTTTTTCATTGCATATATAACGTGGAATTACATGTACTTTACAGTATTATAAAGGCTTGCTGTATGCACAATTCTGCCTATATTCGTTTCGTGGCTTCCTGAAGTCCAGTCCTCTTACAACAAGGTAGAAAGGTGTGGTGCCATCCATCAGTTTAAAAATAATATATATATTCTTCTTATTTTTTTACGTATATAGAGATCAATTGATGACCTCCATAACAATGGCTTAATCATTTGCATTCCCATATCATTTGAGTTTAAAGATAACATTTCAAGTCCGGCTAACCAGCATGCACTTAAAAACAAAAAAAACTTCCCAGGTCAAAGTTGACCCAGCTCCTGGGTCCCAGGTGACCTGACCCATTTCTGGGTCACGCTGACCCGGATGTTGGTTTAAAAAATTTGGTTGTAAGTGGGATTCTGCGTCAGATTGACCCATTGACCCATGTATACAAATTTACATATATTTTGAAGAGTTCGGGTTGTTGTTGTTAATAATTTGTTTTTTAGTTTTTTTGTGGGTTTTTTTGGGGGGGTGTTTGTTTGTTTGTTTGTTTGTTTGTTTGTTTGTTTGTTTGTTTGTTTGTTTGTTTGTTTGTTTGTTTGTTTGTTTGTTTGTTTGTTTGTTTGTTTGTTTGTTTGTTTGTTTGTTTGTTTGTTTGTTTGTTTTTTGGTTTTTGGTTTTGTGAGTTTTTTTCAGAGGACATTGACCCTCTCCGTAATGTGCCCTCAAAAATATGTGTTCTTGCGTTTGCGATTAAGCAGTGCTGTTTGGTTATCAGTATAAAATAATGTGTGTATACGTAGCTAAACCATGTTACAAGTTAAAGAGCTGGTTTATGCATATCTGGTTGAAGTGTTGGTTAAAGAGCTAGTCAAAGAGCTGGTGAACGAGCTTGTTTAGGGCTGGTTAATAGATGTTGGTTAATAGTTGGTTTAAGAGCTGGTTAGAAGGCTGGTTAAGAAATGAAAGAGCTGCTCAAAGAGTTGGTTAAAGAGCTGGCAATGAGATAACTAATAAAGAGATGGTGACAGATGAATGAGCTGGTCAAGGGCTGGTTATAAGCTAGTTAAAGGCATTCTCTTGTGTATCCTTTGTCTTTCAAGTCAGGAAGCTACTGATTACATAAAACCTTTTCCAAGAATGTGACACAGTCATGTTCAGACAGGCTATTTTCCTTGAGACTTCTATTAACCTAGAGGAAGGGTCCATCCGTGGGTTAGTCTATCAATGCACCCCCCCCCCCCCCCCCTTGACTGAATTGTTTTCAAGTAAAGATTGGGGGGAAAACAACCGGTGGTCGATACAACCCTCGCTCGTCCTGTGTGTTCACAAGGGACGTAGGGATAATTGAAATGGGGGTTCAGCCACGGTTCAACCGTAGGAACCGTGCGGCGGAAGGCCTCGGCGGCATATTTGTCTTGATTTACACACCAGAGTGCCAGAAACACACGTAGTTCATTATACATTACTGCATCTTCAGCGCTTGCAACATGTGGTGTCTTTTTTTTATATTTTTATGGTCACCCCCCAGGACCCTCCACGAACTCGACAACAAAATAACAAGTTCCTTGTCTGGAAACTTGACCCATTTATCTCGACAGTGTAGGCTCCCAACCCTAGTATACCCTTCCCACCACCACCACATACACCAACTCTCGACATAAATGAACAACTGCAATTGTCCCTGTATCATCTATGTGACCTTTGACATCAAAGTAGGTTTTTTTTTCAATGACTCTGTATTATGAACATCCGATTTGCAGCAAACGTTACTCCAAAAATTAACGACCATAATAAAAACTTAATTGGTAGTACAGAGCACCGGAGAACTGTTGAAACGACACCCTTTGAAGTAATGTAGAGAAAGAGGTAATTTTTCACCAAACAATTTCAATCTCAGAAAGGCTTCAGGCGTGAAGCCTTTCTCCAGCATCTGAAAGCACACAATTCTATGCATTAAGTAAGGGTATGTTTGTCCTTTTATTTATGTTCTTGCAACTTCGATGACCAATTTGAGCCAACATTTCACAGGTTTGTTATTTTACGCATGTGGTGGCGCACACCGAGTGAGGATACCAGTCCTTGACACAATACCAAAAGTGAACCCTGCCTTAGAGGGGTGTTGAATAATGATAAGCACATTTCTGTTGCAATTAGTGGTGGGTCAACAACTTTATTATTTGACTGGACAACCCCTTCACTCACGAATCGCGTCAGTGATCACATGGGAATCCATGCGCGTCTTGACTTTACGACCACTCGACCAGATGATGCGGACCACACAACGTGCAACATGCTAGCTGACTACCTGGGTGATGCGTTGGTACAAAAATATGCAACGTATAACGTTATCTTTTGATATCAAACGTTGCTAAGATACTCACTGTGTTTTTTTCCACTTTGACAAAACACATTCCAGTTGGGGTTTTTTTTTGGGGGGGGATGTTTGAAGCTCTGCATGGTGTTGAAAATAAGAAATAAACCAAGAGTTTTAATTTGGTTTTGCACCGATGTGTATTAATAGATGTAATATTTGCATCGGGATGAAGAATTTTAATTTGGTTTAGGTTTGTGTGTGTGTGTGTGTGTGTGTCTAGTGGTAAGACATCTGCTCTAGCAATGCAAAGGTCGTGGGTTCGAATCCCACCAGAGTGATTGCAGCAATGCTGCCTGTGGATTTTTTTCACAGAGCTCAAAAAAGCACTGAGCATACAGTGCTTAACCCTGGGAGCCACCTATTAAAAATATTTACGCGTTTTTAAACAACTTAACAAGTAAAAAGACAGTATCGATGACTTATACAAGTATACTAGTTATACTTATTGTTACTTTTTGTGTTGTGGTTTGTTTTTTAAACCATTTAACAAGTAAAAAGACAGTATCGATGACTTATAGTATACTAGTTATACTTATTGTTACTTTTTGTGTTATGGTTCGTTTTTTAAACCATTTAACAAGTAAAAAGACAGTATCGATGACTTATAGTATACTAGTTATACTTATTGTTACTTTTTGTGTTGTGGTTTGTTTTTTAAACCATTTAACAAGTAAAAAGACAGTATCGATGACTTATACAAGTATACTAGTTATACTTATTGTTACTTTTTGTGTTGTGGTTTGTTTTTTAAACCATTTAACAAGTAAAAAGACAGTATCGATGACTTATAGTATACTAGTTATACTTATTGTTACTTTTTGTGTTGTGGTTTGTTTTTTAAACCATTTAACAAGTAAAAAGACAGTATCGATGACTTATAGTATACTAGTTATACTTATTGTTACTTTTTGTGTTTTGGTTTGTTTTTTAAACCATTTAACAAGTAAAAAGACAGTATCGATGACTTATACAAGTATACTATAGTTATACTTATAGTTACTTTTTGTGCTGTGGTTTGTTTTTTAAACCACTTAACAAGTAAAAAGACGGTATCATTACTTCGCTAAGCGCTCTCTGGGAAGACTTCAGGAAACAAGACCGACTAAAGGCAAGCGGAGTCAACGGACCCGACACTGGTGGCCTTTGGGAAAACTTCAGTTCATGATAGAATCCCAGATTTGTGTTCAAAATCATTTAATACAAATCAAAAACAACAAAAAAGGACCTAGAAGGGACCCTTGTGGTATTCCACATAATAACTTTGTAGGTGGACAATTATGTCAGTAGGCAATTCTGCATTTAAGCTTTTGTGTTCAAGGAATATTTGTTGTAGTGTTTTGAAAAACTACGCGAGTTAAATTTATGACAGTAACACAGAAGCCATCCCGCAGTAACAAACACGACTGGTTATTACCTGTGCTTGCTATTTGCTTTAGTTTGTAATTTGCTCATGAAATGGATGACTGATTGTGTGTTTACTGGGTTTTTTTAAAAATCTTTTCCGTGTGACTATGTACATTCTCTCACGTATGCCCCTTTCATATGACAAGTCGGGCATTAACTTTTAATTTCGTGGGATGGTTTATTTTGTAAAGCACAATTTTTCGTCGAACCGATTGAATTCACAGTTACAGGCGGTTGACCTCCATTTCAACTGATTATTTTTTATCCTTTTAACTTCTCAAGGTTGCGCTGAAAAGAGCAAGCAGAACTGAGGTCAAAAGAGCAGTGATCTGCGCATGCGCTGTTGTCTTGACAACCCTCATCCTCGTTGCTGGTACCCTGGGCGCCATAACACTGTGGTTATCGTTCCACCATTCGTCACACAGCAGCCATTTTGGCCTGTTCGATGGGAACCATGGACACGGGGGTATCTCACCAACTTCTGTTGGCAAAACCGAAAACGATGCTGGGCACACGCCACTCGGGGACAAAGGTAATGTTGACGTCACAGAGTCGTTCACCGACGTCCCAGGAGTAGCTACCGATGCTGGTGAAATCGTCATTGATGACGGAGACCGAGGTTCCAGCCAATCAGTGACGACCCCAAAACCAACTCAGGAGCAGACGACGGAAATATCGCCCTCTGTTGTCGAGTCAAAATCATCAGTTTGGGAGAGTTTCTCCGCGCCATTGTACTCCTCCATTTTTAAGAGACCATATGAATACAGCGAATACGAGTCGTCGGTTGACCCGGATGTGATTTCTGGGTCAGGGCTCATACCGGATGCAGAGAGTGAGGATTATGGAGAGATTCCGTACAGGCCGACTGGTGGCTCGGACTACTCGACCTATGACCCCAGCTACGACACGGGAAGGGACCCGGATGTGGACAGTACATCCGGGTCAGGCTCTGGTGGTGATGAGGAAACCAGTGGGGTAAGAAGAACACACAAACAAGAAAAATAATAACTGTGAACACTAAAGTCATTAGTTATGCAAGCTAATTTGCATATACACTGTGCACGTGGATAAAAAAACTGGTAAGGTCATTATTGACACGATTTCAATCAGGGACCACGTGTCAAATGCCATGTGATGGTAATGAAAAAGACTCTTGGGTCCATACTTTTTACACTATTTAAAAAATTATTTATCTTCCGAGGTGAAGGGAAGCAAATAAAATTCATTTTTTGATCATAACCATGGTAACGAAACACTGGAATGCACTGTTTCTGTTTACAGTTGTTCGCTGGCCAAATACTTAACACATCCGAGGACCAGTAACAAATTCTGTCCAACTAGTCCGGCTGACTACTTTATTGAGCCCCTACTGCTACATGTAAATCACTGATTGTTCATTTTGCTTAAATTTACTAGCCCCACAGTGTTGAAAGGGAACCCTAAAACATGGACCAGTGAAATGGCTGGCGGACCAGTGAAATAACAAGCGAACTCGTCCCCCCGGGCTATAGTTATTGAACAAGGTTGAGAGCAAACCCTGGAATGTTTATTATTATCACACGCAAAAATTTCACTTTTTTTCTGACATGATTTTTTACAAGGGACCTTGGACATTACCAAAAATGTTGTCCTTTCACACGATATGCCTTTTGTAAAAAATTACATCCATGCTGCAATTTAGCATGGGACCCTTACTAAATTGCTCTCGTGTGAAAGGGGCTCAACAATGCAAAATGTTCTCATTATGTGTTTCATCTGAAGAGTCATCGTTATTTCTTTTTTCAGGATTACTTTGTTGGCACTTTTCAAGACACTCTCCAAGTCGTGAAGGAGGAACGAGTTCCGAAGCTGACCACTCCTCAGGAGTTTACCGCGGTCCGGTACCCAGTCCCGGTTACGGATTACCGGACCCTCTGCACGCCTGTGAGTATAACTAGCTAACTTTCCCCTTGCAGCGTTTGTCTTTAACATTGGCCCGATGGCCAAATGCCAGTTATAATTTCCGAGGACCAGTCAAAATTCAGTCCAATTGGACCGGCTTCATTGCTTCCAAATGCTACATGTAAACCTCTGACTGCACTTATTGTTCATATGATTTCAAATTGAGGTACCTTAAACAAAATGACATATTTGAAAGAAAACCGTGAACGATGTGGACCAGTTGGCCGACTATTAAAATGACAATCTAAACTAGTCCCGCTGGCCACGGTCACTTAAAATGTTAAGGGCCCAATTTACCCAAACCAAATTGCGTACTCCTATGGTGTCCACGATCGAAAACTGAATGCTAATAACCTAATTCTATGCAAGATCTTGTATTGAATATGCAAGAGCTGGTTCTGAATATTCATGTCTTTTTCATTCACATCAGAAATCCTGCACGATAGGTTTCATGAGTGACGACAGAGTGGAGGTCATCGAGACTGACCTTCAAATGAGACCGCAGAAGCTGACGGTTCTTCAGCGAGGCGGCGGCAAACTTTTCACAATAATACGAGATGAGGCACAGGTAGGAATAATTTTTTTTATTTTTATTTCTTTATTATTTATAATTTTTCGTTACACATCCAACAGCGCAAGCGCCAATATAAACTGGATGGTGATAAGGGAACGAGAAGATGTGGGAGGTAAACCCAATGGGGAAAATCCACGCAATCAGCCAGGGACTGGAAACCTTAAATCCACTTGTAAGGCTCCGGTCTGAGGCTGGATTCGAACCAGGATATACATAGGTGAAAGGCAGGAAAAGAAACTAGTGAGCAAACCTGATGCCCACAATGTTCTCAATTTGTAGGGCCGTGCCCGAGTTAGCGGCTACGGCTACGGCTACGCCTGGCTTGCCGCGTCATCATGCGTTGTAAAGGACGTCCTTAGCAACCCTAGTAGCCGTAGCCGCCATTTTGGATACAGCTATAGAGCAAGTTCGGGTGGGCGACTAAAGTGACTAGACTGTGTGACGTAGCTCTCGAATTGACTAGATCAACCATGCTCCAGTGCATGGTCGATCTAATCAATCTCCCTGTGATCTATGGTTTCTGGTAAGTCTAGTCACTCTAGTCGCCCACCCCACCCGAACTTGCTCTACTAGGTATCTCTGAAAAGCAGGTTTAAACAGACCCCTTGTATATGACGTCACAAGCCCAAAACAGTCCCCTTACCGAGGTCAAGAAAGAGCTACCTGAGAGTCGTGCGCATTAGTGCGTACACGCGTGCGCGTTTCCATAAGCCATTTTGAGGTTATGGCGGGCATTATAATTGCCTGTTTGGTTTGAGTACTGCTGTCTGTACACCCAAACCAAATAGCGCACTCCTATGGTGTTTGCCATAATCTCAAACAAGCTGAAATGTTTGACATCAAAGATGGCGGCAAAATGCACTGGGTCAATTGACCTGGGCTCGTTTTCACACATCTGAAGACGAGTTGTTTAATATCACTGTAGTGTTTTGTATTGTGACATCACACTCTGCTATGCAAGATGTGCATCTTACAACAGCTCCCCTGCATATGTGTAGAGTAATTCGATATCGTTAAGCTCGCTTGGTTAAAAATGGCACAATGTGCAATTAAAAAAAATGTCTGTTTATAACTGTGAGGTGTTTTTGTTTCCCTTCTAATTAGGGCTACAGGGCGATATTACTGGAAGAGACTGGCATTTGTCTTCTCGCGAGGCTTGAGGATATGCAAAACCTGGTGAGTGTTTTCAGTTTTTCAGTTTGTTAGTTTTTGCTTTTTTTTTAAGAGAGAGAGAAACTTAATAATGGCCGGTGTAAATGCTGACTCGTCGAGGTTTGAAACGATTTTTGTTTTGAAATCGTGGTTGCGTTTTGTTAGTTCATGCAATGTTTGGTAGGCCCTACCAGTGGCAGCTGTTACAGTCGATGGTGTGAGCTACAACGTGTGGAAACACGAAATGAGCTTTTCTGGGAAATTAAAGTCCATTTGTTAAACATGATACTTGTCAATGTTATGTTTTCCTTATTCACTAATTCTTTTATTCCGCCCTTGAATATCTTCTTCCAGAAAATTCGCAGAAATTCGGCCAAACCGATCCTCGAGCAGTTGCGTGTGACTTTGTCCCTTGAGCTTCCCGAGCAGCTCCTCGGTCAGATCGCCGGTCCCATTACGGAGACATGTCGCCACGTTCCCGTATTCTGGGCTCAACAGGTGGGTGACGGCGACGACATCAGCATCATTAACAGACTCAAAAGGAGTATACTGCCCTCAAGGGGCGGCGATTACAGGGACGAGTTGACCATAGAGGGCGGTATTCACTTCCAGTGTTGCTGGTGCGCCGACGAGCGCGACCCGTGCCCGTGTGAATGCGGATACTTTTGAGACTCTGGAACAATACGCGTCTGTAAATATTTACATATTATTGACCTGCATTTATATTATTTTGTTAATTTTGTAAACATATTTTTCAGATAATACAAATGCGAAAATTGTTATTTGTAATTGATTTTGGCATGCAGCTAGCTGATTTTTTTTAAAGGCAAATCGCTTTGTTCAAACCTTTTTTACCAAAAAGGTCACATTCATGCGCAGTGCACAGCAATAGTGTTTCAAAATCAGTATTTTTTTTAAATGTATCAAACAGCAACAAAAGTAGGTCTACAGAGAGTTGAATCGTGTAACCTTTAAACTTTAACTTTAATTCTGTCGTATTTTTTTGTTCTGGTAAGAAAAGGGTGCACGCACCAAACGCCTGTATACCACAAACAAAATGCAGTCTGAGATCACCGTTTGAAGTGTTTGTATTAATGCAATAGCCTTGATGCATATCCCAATGCGCATGATCGGCGCGCAAAGGATTCTGGATGAAAATCGTGTCTGGGCAACACTGGCGCCCATCATGGCGTGCTGATTCTGAAGCAATGCGGTGCACAACTATCAAACCTGGCATAGTTACATGTAAACTACAGCATGATGGCGTCCATTTTGGCAGATCGATTTCATGTTTAACTGTACTCAGTTTCCCAAGATGCATTGCGGTATACTTTAAGATGGCGCCTGCGCACATGGGCTATTGACCTGACGTCAGCGCCCATGATTATGATTGTGCCACTTTTGCAGTCGGGTTCCCTAATGATCAATACCGTGCAGAGGGCATTAGGCGATGCATGCAGCTGGACGCACACAGTAGCTTATAAACCAGAGGGGGCGGGGTTGTACACCCCCCCCGCTCAGAACTCTATCCCCAATGAAGTTGACAAATGAACAAATTAATTATTCGATACATTAAAATAGCCCCATCCAATTTGTATTTGCCCCACTTACCACTTAATCATATCCCCCCAAAAAGGGAAATGTCATACTCTACCATATTTACATGAGTAGCATTTTTACTTAAAAAGTTGCAGACTGTTGCTGCGTGTGACGTCATTGCCAGGAGTAAACTTTTGTTTATTTTTCATCAGAAATTGAAAACTTCAAGCTATGAAAAAAAACGTATATTCCCAGCAGAACAGTTCATTCAACAATTCAAAATCATTTAGTTTGCAATAGTCAGTGGTCAGTTCAACCGCGAAGATTTTTTGAGTTGAGTGGTTGAGTTGTCGAGAAAACAGCGACTGAAAAAGGAAAAAAGCGACTGAAAAGAGAAAGGTTACCAGCTAAAATACCGTTTTACATTTAGTATTTTTGACTGGTCTCCTGCTTAATGTTGCTTAGCAGAAATTGTTTAAGCGACATTTTCTGCTTACAGCTCGATGCAATTTGGCCCTGATGTTTAACTGTGTGCTTATTTCGACTGAGTCATTAATGGAAATAAGGGGCACATTTCGATGGGCATTTTAGTCAAGCTTTTCATTATTTAAAATGGAGATAAAATCAATTATATCTCGTAACAATTTGTTCATCTACTCTAGCTTCGTGAGCGTAGAAAAGTTAAAAGTTCTTGTGTTCTATCACAGAACACAATGAGTCCGCCATTTTGATTTATTGTATGACGCGGGTCGATAATGCGGCCGACAATCATAGTTATTATTTTACTATATCTCATAGAAAAAAATGTGTTCATTTTTCGTACCTCTCTATGTAAATATTATATAGTTATTATAAACAATAGCATTATATTCAAACTGCGGTTGTAATCGATCCATAACGATCATTCAACGGACCTTACGCAGTGACGTCATCACGCTGCCATCTTAGAGGTGAAACGGTGATGAAACAATGGAAATTGCACAGCTGTGTACGCGCGGCGCACAGGATGGGCCAGTTAGCGACTGTCTTTCGACCTCTAGCCGAGGGCGCCCTAATAAAATGACGTCATGTACATAAGGTCTATTTGACAGTTATAGTTTCAAATTACACTTTCTTACTAATTGATAAACCAATACTTTTTTTGTAGATTTTTTTTGTAAAAAAAGGTTAAAACTATGCAAACCAAACACTCTGAATTTAAGTGGCATTTTAATCCGATATGTGAATAAATTACCCTTGATCTATCACGACAATGTGTGTGTTTTTGTAATAATTGTATTAAATTTGTATTTGTTTTTGGTCGCATAAAACTCTGATTTCCGCCCTAACAGTTTTACTGTGCTTTCGTTCTCGAGGTCGTTCTATTGTGACGTCAAGCAAGAATGCACTGTTTTCCATTGCTTATCTCGAGTCGAGTGGGATGTTATTAATTTTGGTTTGAGCGTGAGACATGCTTGGGGACCCTTGCATAAGACGTCAGACGCTCAAATAGCGCCATCACTGAGGTCAAAGGAAGACCAATTTAACGTTGTTATTAATGTACAGATAAACAAAGAAACACAGCAGTGTTCTCTTTATAAGCAGAATCCCTGTCTCCCAGAGAGTCTGTGTTCCCCACCCATACAAAGAATTGTGTGGTAAATATCGTCTGATAGGGCCATCTTTTGACTCAACTTCCTTCATCATCAGAACGCGCTCTTTATAACGAGGGTTGGCTACGATGGCGGCCAATGCAAGGGGTCTATCGTTCTTTGACTTTTTTTCTACCAGGACGAATCCCTGTGTGGTTTAAATCAAATCAAATTGCAAGACCGCCCCACCCCCTTTTCCAACTTCCCCATAATCTCAATGTGGGTCAATCCTGTCAACGACTGTTCTCTGGAGGATTGGAACTGGTTAATCAGTGAGCTTTCAGATTGAAGCTATTTTGTTGTTGTTCTATTTCTTTTGATACCAACCCTGTGGTGTGCATTGTCTGTAATGATAATACAGTTTAACAATAAATACTAAAAATTACTCTTATTTTATGATACTTATTAGTTTTATACTATTACTATTATTATTTTATTTTATTTTTTGTTCATAATCTGCACAATGAAACTGTGTACTTGGTACAATCCCAAACATCGGAAAAATTTGACACAACACACATTTTATGACATACAGAAGTGATAGGCCTGATTAGTAATTACCACAATGTATTTTTGCAAATTTTCACCGTACATGGTTTTGACTAACAGCCTTTTTTAAAAACCGAAATTAAGCATTGCCTGAACTGCTACCTCGTTGCTTCCAAAAACGCTTTGCATTTATATTTTGAAAACTAGAACGCTCACAACAAACCAGGGCTGATTGTCAAGAGCAATAAGCCTGAGACCAAGGCTGACAATAAATCCCTTGACAATCGTGTGGGAGACTAAAACTTACAATAAACATTTATGATAATATCTCGATTAAATATTGTTGAAAACGATCCTGAGGTATTAACGAAAAAACAAAACGATTATGGTAATCGACTAACACGTTCCTCTGGACCATGTGAAATAAGTACAACAGCGCCAAAAGAGCAAGGACTACAGGTGTGGCAGGAGATTCTGTCGCCCCGGAGATTCTGTCCCCCCCATACGGCGAACCGTGAACAAACTTCTTCTGCTGATAGCGCCCTCTTTTGAATCATCCTCCAGCAGCGCATGTTATTTCTCATTATAGGGAAAACCGACAGAATCTCCGGGAGGAGAGTCTTCCCTGAGACGCCGGCACACAGGTCAATAGAAGAAAACATAAAACCTGCCATTGGAGATTGCTCTAAACCTTCATTAGCAATTTTTGATGAGAAGAAATAGCACACAATCTACGAGGATTTTATTTCTACACACAATTCTAGATCTTAAGTGGCGATTGCGATATGGTGTTTTTTTAGATTGTACAATTTGTCACTACCAGTTTGTATATCTTGCGTTTCAGGAAATGCCATAAGAAATGCACATTATAACACACTTTCTGTACACGAAAACAAATTTGCGTCGATCATACCTTAGAACGACCTAAAGCAATTTGAAAGAGATATTATTTACAAAGGTCTACTGCAAACCTGACTTGCTTTCCCGGGATGCGGGACTCAAAGTGGTTCCCCTAAAGTCAAGCTAAGCTTTTTGTGATGCAATCATTTTTCAATTAGACAGAGTCCTCAAGAAAGGGGCGGGGCACACCACATGGTCAAATGGTGTAAAAATGCCATTTTATTTTGATACTCTTTCGGAGCGGATATTGAAACATGACGTCACCGGACGTAAAAAACAAATGGGTCTGTACATAGAAAAAGGGGGAATTTTTGCGCCAGTAAAAAGGTCAAATTCAATTATGCTTTCTGATTGAATATCATCAAAAATCAGGAATGAACAAAACGTTCTCTGTACAAAGTACGTACGGTATTTTTTTTAAATGTTACGTCATCGAAGGTTTTGGTGAACATTTTGACAAACACTGCTTTTGGAGGGTATCAAACACAGTGGCATTTAACCATTTGAAAGCGAGTTCGGAGCCAACCTCTTCCCCAGGGTGTGTCGAGCAGTACGAGGTTGACTGCTCTCTCACCCTGGTATTGGAACATTTGCATATCCACAATTTTTGGATACGTATGCAAATTAGAATAGTCTGGCTGCATATCGAAATTCACATCTTCGCCTTAGTCTCGTGGTCCGGTACCAGATTTAGTAGTTTGTATGTATTGGAAACATGTACATGTGCTAATGTAATGTTGTTGTCCAATCAGGGTCCAAGTGAGGAGTTTCCATCCCAGGGTTTACTATTTACAAACATGGTTGAAAATAAAGTAAACCATGGGGACGAGGTTGGGTTAGAGCAGACTTGGAATTGCTTTTCCATTTTCGTAAGGAATCTTATCTGTTGGAAAATGAGTGGATCACAAAAGTGAAATTGACCTTGGGGGCCCTTTAGTTTAAGTTTACATAATTTTAAATATATAGAGGAATGGTTGATGCATAAATGACCTTTATCTGAATACACTGCTAGTTTTTATTACAGTTGTAGCTGCATATAGTTATAACGCACACACTGAAGTATAATAACTTACACGGAAGCCAACAGTTCCTGGAATCGGTAACATCTCAATTTCAAGTTCTAATCGCATCGAATCTGAAACAGGTCAGTTTCGTATTTAGATCAATGACATCTGTCTGAGAGGGAGTGGAATCCTACCCAGAACATTGCGATCTACACAGGTTTCTAAAAATGTTTCGACAAATGTAACATTATACATGTATTTGTAAGTCTTACTGCTGATGGCATACACTGACCCCTGACACAATGTCACAAAACCTGTCTTCGGTGAAAACAGTGCCTTTTTTTTAATACTTAATTTACAATTTGCTGCATTTCGTGATTCGTAAATATTTATAACTGTCTACAAAGTCGATAGCGGGCGCAGTGTGAGCAGTTTGAAATGATTTGATTTACAGCAGCAGCATTGTCGAGGAGGGGTAAATCAATTTCCTGTAAGCACTGGGCATAGCAAAATGTGTGCGCAAAGCCCACCCATGAAATTATGCTAATTACATTCACGCATGCGTAGAGACACTATTGTTGTACACTAGGCAGACGCACAAACGCGCATGCGCCACGCCACCATCAGCCCCATACAAAATAGGGCGCGATGTTTCCCTCATTTATTTTTGCCAACCAAATAGTGCGCACGCGCGATGTGAAATTAACCTTATATCGTGGGAGAAAGGTAAAAGTAGAACAAGGTGTTCAGAAATCGTGCTCAGACCAATGCTTTTAAAGAGTTCAATTATCGACTAACAAAACACAGTATTAAAAAGTAAAAGAAAAATATTTCGTAGTCGTGTGGGTTACAGTATAGGCCAGGGCCTCTAAAGCGTAATATAAATATAAACATGCAAAAAAAGATTTGATTTTCGCAGCGGTACAGCAGAAACTTGAGGGTCGACTTGTCTTTTGCTTTGCAATTTGCATTATACATAATAAACACCCAAACAGCACAGCTTTGAATTTAGATACACATGTTTTTACTTCTACATTTTAGTGTCAGTCTCATCGTCTTTGGGAACTTCGTCGTTCGACACGGCTGCGGCTTCCTTGGGGGTTGATCTGGTGGCAGGCAACGGTGGTTTGACCACTCCTTTCCCGTCGCCTTTCTCGTCTGACATGGTCGGTGTCCTCGGCCGGGGTGAAGGCTGAGGGGTCGTCTTTGGCTGGTAAGGGGGCGGTGGCTGAGGAACCCCCGGGGAGGGACTAGGAGGTAATGGCGGGGTGTTGAGAGGTTTCCCACCCGGGGAATGTGTGGACAAAGGGGGCGTGTTTACGGATTTGCCCCGCTTCATCGGGGGCGCTTGAGGGCGGCTCGGCTCGACGTTACAGCACATGAAACCGTTGTCTGATTTGTGGAGCTTCTTCTTGGCGGGGTAAACGAACTCTTGCTGTAAGAGCAGAGACTCGGCGCTGAACAGAGCGATTTGTCTGGAAGGGAGTGGCTGTTGGGAAGGACCTTCTTCATAAGCCACGCCGTCAATCGAATGGAAGCCGTAGCTTCGCTCTTCGAAGAAGGCGTAGTCAAGAAGTGACAGGCCGTTCTTACGCGTGAAGGCGTCTCTTAGCGGGGACGTAACCTCTTCATCATCACCGTTGGGGGCGCCATTGCTGGTAGGATTTTCTGACTCGTGCCCCGCTGCCCATTTTTTACACAGCTCAAGGAACGGCGAATACTGCACAGACAGAATACGGAGGGGTGTGTTGGTGACGAACATGCGCGCGCAACACGTGTCATCGACGCTCAACTTGTTCTTGTCGCGAATAATGGGCAACATCACCGGGTCGTCAAGTCGATTGGAATAAACATGAACGGCCGTTGCAGGTTCCCACTGGTCGCTAAAAGAATACATCTTGGTGTCCTTTGGAAGTGTCGAATAACGCAAGTCTACGGCTGTTACATTACATTTTTTCAAGACATCTTTAGTGAGCTTCGATCGCAGAAAATCTCCGAATTTTCCGTTTGAACTACGTCGTATGTCATGATAAATATCCGATAGCTCGGCCATTCTTTTTTTTAGACTGTCCGCCATGGCGAAAGCAGCAGACCTGGAAAATGAATCTGGAAGTAACGAAATTGGATAGAAATTAGCTGCTAGGACATGTGCGCTACGTAACTTAAAATAACTCATAACATCCACGTGTTTGCCACGTAAGAGTTAGGGCTATGATTAGGATACTGAGCCCAGTACACAAATACTAGTAATTAATAATAATAATAAATTATGCTTATGAAACGTCTAACATCCATGACTGGATCTCGAGGCGCCGTACAAATTAAAACAGCGCCAAAAACAAGGATGAAATCATTACAGACGATTAAAAGATGACTTAAAATATTAAACCAAAAACTGGACCGGCCAATATTTGATTAAAACTACACAACACTATTAAGGTAACAATATTATGAAAAGTACCCCTCCAATGTGAGCAAAAATGGCCTCAGCATAAAAACATACGGCTACTAGTACTAACATTTAAAATGCTAGATGTTATATAAAAACGTGGTTTATTGCTTGATTAAAAAACGTATACATTACATATAAAGGTCTACACAGAGATAGAAGTTACAAAAAACATGAGAGGTACAATGTATAGAACGATACGTCAGATATTTGGATCCAGCTCGATTTTATTACCTAACTTTGTCAATCTGAGGGTGCTGATTTCAAATAAGTAAAGTTAGGGAAAACATTTTTTCAACAGCTTCTTCAGTCGCCATTTTGCACTTCAAAAACGCCGCCATTTTGAACTTCAAAAACGCCGCCATTTTTCATTACATTTTGGCAGTAGCCAATACCTCGACTTGTAAGCAATGTAGAAGAGTAAAAATGGTGGCAATGCTCATGTTAAAGGCACCAGAGATTCCATAAAAACCATCGACTTATACTTGCAACTAATTTGGTTTGGCGGCCATCTTGAACTTCAGAATGGCCGCCATATTTGATACACTTTTTTTTCTTCATCTCAGCATGTGAGTAGCATAGAAGCTTTAAAATGGTGGCAATGCCCTTGTTTAGTGATGGTGAGGATTCTAAATTACTGCAGTTTAAAATAAAAAGTTGAAGAGAATGTGCTAGCGGGTGTTTCTGGCATGGTGGGAGCACGATTCAACCACGTCACATTGCATCCCATTCAAACGTGGTTGACAATGTGTTGGTTTTGTTGTTGTTTTTTTCTTTCTTCATAAAAACAATCTTCACTTGTATATTCGGTTTGCAGTAACACCATGTGTATATCAACTTTGCTGTGTTGATTTTTTTCTTTGTGAACTAGATCTTGCTTTATTCTACAGCCTCGGAGTAGACTTCGGAAATTTGGGAGACTACTTAGTTCTCAAAATTCACTTGAATTGATAAGTTTGCGTCTGGCACGGAGTGGTTTTTTTTTTTTTTTTTTCCTTCTCCTTTTTCAGACATGACACATCTATAAATAAACAATTTTACTTTAAATGTGTGTTTGCTTCAATTGTCCCTTTATAGAGCAACATCAAAAATGCTAATTTAGAAAGAAAAACAACATTATATATTTGTTTTATGTTCACACTTCCTTGAACTGTTAATGTACAACTTCCGTTTATAATAATCCTTTATTTCTACAATTTTCGAGAGGCCAGACTTGAACTAACATAATAGAGTTGATGTTGTGTTTCTGGCATGTTTTCGCACGTTCTTTCTGGAGTAATGTCGCACGCTGTGTTCGATAAGGAGCATTGTTGTACCCCTATTATGTTTTCATTGTGTGCCTTGAATCTCGGGGATTCTTATAGGATTTTAAGGGGGTACTTCCGTACAAGAGGGAACAATTTGCATGTACATCCTTCATTCTCTCCTGTCTGTTTTTTGTTTGTGTTTTGTTGTCTTTGCTTATTGTTTTTTTTTTAAAAGTATATCTAGAGGTGTGTTCCCCACAAGCCTCAGCTCATTTGAACAGCCTCGAGTCATTACGCACAGCTTCATTTTTTTTTTTAGTACCATTAGCTTCAGATCATGTTTACTCTTTGCTTGTATTGTACATGTACTATACTATAAAATTGTCCAACTAATTCTGACTTTTCTTATTGTGAGAACGGAAATGAATGATTTATTAAATTGAATGGGAAACATATAAATATAGTGAATGGGAACATAGGAGGACCCTCTGCCCCACTGATTGATTTTTTTTATTTTTTTTTTTTATTCCTGTCCTTCTTTTGCCTTTTGCGAAATACAACGTAACAAGATACACAGATCCCGTGATTTCAGTGAAATACAATGTAACAAGATACACAGATCCCATGTGAAATACAATGTAACAAGATACACAGATCCCGTGATTTCAGTTTCGTTTATTTTAAACAGAAATATCAGGTACCGCGACGCGGCATACATTTACAGGAACTTCCGTAGAATTAATATATATATTTTTAACAAAACAAATGAATAGTTTCTATCGCTGTGTCTGATTACATTTAAAGGTGAGTGTTTTTTTATATATATATTTTTTTCTTCTTATGAATCCATCGTAGATTCACCCCGATCTCTGGTCTTTAAAAATAAAACCCACCCATCAAACAAATGATTGTCAACTCAGCTGTTGCGATGAAGAAAGCGTAAAAACGCTTAGGGTAATGTATTTGGCATGTGTATTTTCATTGTTATGTTTCTTGTCTTTACATTGTATGGTGTTATACAGGATTGGTCAAAAGGATCAAAAAGCATCTTGTTTAACTTTCCTTTGAAATGAAGTCATATTCGAGAAATATGTATCTGAAAACCTAAATACAAACTGCAACAGCCGATTTGGGTTGTTACAACCAAAATTAGGGACAATGTGTTTACATGCTGAAAATTGTGATGGTTTTTTTAAGTTATACTATTTCCTCTTTACTAAAACTGGTGAAACCCAAATGTTCACAGGGTTGTTATTTCATGTATATAAATGGTTGATCACACAAAACATGAGCCACACTGTCTGCGAATATTTTGTCATTTCTAACAATCCCGTGTATCTCTCACTTTTCTTTGTATTCGTATCAAAATTAATTTCATTTCATTGTTTGATGGTTTATCACAACAACACGAACAGAAGCAAAAGACTGAATTGTAGCTTATGAATTACAATGACAAACTAATTTGTGTAAATTAAACAAATCAAAACAGAAAAGGGAAGAAAAAGAGAAAGAGAATTACATCGATAAAAAAAACAACAACAACATTAGCTTTTAAAATGCCCCTAAGATTTGCAGGATCGATCTTTTGCACAGATGACAAAAACAGAGGATAAATCCCTGGTCAACAAGGCGTGGGAAGGTTGTTGGGAAGTGAAAACAACAAGGGAAATGATTTGACAAAAACAAAATGAGAAGAGAGAGAGAAATAATCTCACAACATTGCCTAAAGGGAAAGTGACTCACACCCTTTTATTTCTAGTAAACACGCCAGATAAAAAACCTTTAAAAACTTAATCAAATTCGGTTTTAAGTTTTAACAGTAAACAAAAAACAGTTTACCCTGAGGACTACAATGAAAATAAGTCTTTAACATTTTTCAGTCATCCTCGGCAAACAAATTTATTTTCTTCCTGTTTTCTGTCTATTTTGTCTATTTGAAAAAAAAAGTATTTTCGTTGAAGTTTGCCAACTAAATCAAATTAAAATCAATTATATCAAATACGTTAATGTTGGTCAGTCTTTTTCATACATCAACAAACAGATCAAAATCAAAATGATTAAACAAAGATCCAAATCATGCACTGAACAAAAACACAAATTACAGGTAACAAAAATTTAAATACAAAAAGAAACAAATTGAAAAGTTATGGAAAGAAAATGGAGGGTAGGCCTATACTAAAAGGCTTGAACCTATACATTTCACCCATCAATACCAAAGGTAAAGGTGTGGTCTGTTACATTCTGACAATTTCCACTTCAGTTAAAAAATAAACCAAGCACAATTGTTCTTAAAGGCAGGGCATACTTTTGGCAACAAATGCATAAAACAACAAACTTGGAAAAGTAGGATTTGAAACTTTGCATGGTGGAAGTATAAACTAAGAGAGGTTTGCGGTAACACCCTGTAAAAATATCTTTTTAGTAGTGTGAGTTCTGAAAAGAACCGGTGGTTAAGAACCTACACTACTCAAAAGAGATTTTCAAATGGTGTTACCGCAAACCTCTCTTTACTTAAACTTGGAAAAGTTTTACTCAATTGGTCATCGAAGCTGCTAGAAAATAAGGAGAGAAAAACAAAAACACCCTTGTTGCATAGAATTCTGTGCTTTCAGATGCCTGAGAAAGGCTGCATGGCTGCATGCCTGAAGCCTTTCTCAATTCCCTCAGATTAACTTTTTGGAGCACAAAAAATACTTATTTCTCTAAAACTACATTACTTAACGTTTCTAACAATGTTTTATAATATCAACAACTCTCCAGTCTTCTTTACCAAGAAAGTTAACTTGTGGAGTAATTACCAAATGTACACCCTGTCTCTATATTTAATTATTTACTTATTTCTTATTTCTTATTTTACAAATGTTATCTGTTTACTTATTTATTTACTTAATTATTAATATTATTTAAAAACTTATTATTTATTATTTTTCTAGGGCCTACTTTTTTGTACTTACTTATTTGTTTGTTTTCTATCTGTCTTAAAAAGTGTCTATTGTTTCCTTTTTTTGTTTTGTTTTTTTGGATTACTTCTTTATTCATCCTCTTGAATTTGCCCCTTTGTAATTTTGTTTTGTTTTTCTTGGTCAAATAAATAATAATAATACCAATAAGTAATCGTTCTTTAAGAAAATCACAGTAAAAATTAATTTCCCCACATAGACACGACACGCCCTCTCGCTGAAATTTGTCAGAATGGCTGAAGGGTATACAATTTGTTCGCTTTTCTAATGAAAATCTGGTGTGCATGCATGAATGAATGAATGAATGAATGAATGAATGAATGAATGAAAACACGCAAAACATGCACTACATGCCAGACCTACACTATGGAGAAAGAAATGTATACTATGGCGCTAGCACTGTACCATTAGCAGGGTGACCGTACCCATATTAACCTACCTGACCTACAGACATGTGTCTACAAAAAATTCCTAATATCACTTACTTTTTTATCTTGTCTCCACAACGCAGCCTTCCCGTCAGATTGTTGAGTTTGCAGGCTCGGTCTTTATTTTGGAAAGATGAACAACAACGAGTAAATCCCTGTTCAACAAGACGTGGGACGATGGAAAGTGAAAACAATTCGAGCCCACAGACACAGTGCACTACTTGCAGAGCACCGCACCTTTCCCTCAATAACCTTTAACCTTTGCGATGTATTCGACTCCAGTATTCGAAATTAGCGTCTGTAATGCATTCACCGATTGTACGCTCAATCACGGCATCGCGCGATAACGTGATATAATCGATACTGCACTTAAACACCACGGTCTAATTGAACATTGAAGGGTCGATATTTTTCACTTGATAAACAGGCATAAAAGAATCACATTTTGTGGAACAACAATCGTACGCAAATCGGGGGGCAAATACGGGGGTTGAGGGCGCCGTAAGTGCCCGAGGGGGAAAAGGGTGAATGCACTCGATGAAGGCGTAGATTCCTGTGGTTATAGTTACACTAGGGTATGTTCACACGAGTAGCTAACTTCACTACTGTACTATTAGTATTATGCGCGGCCAAATATTCACAGCAAGACGACTTGGCTAGGTAGACATTACCTTGCGTTCAAAAGGGGCGCATGTTTCGGCTTTCGGTAGTTTTCTTTGCCACTTGAATTAGTTTGGTTGAATAAATTTACACGTTGGCTTGAAGAATAGCTTATACATACATGTGAAATTTCATATTGTTGCCTAAATTAATATGCGTTGCAAGAACCAGCGTGAATCGAGGCTGGCTACTATTTTTGGGGATTGTAATAAAATTGAAATAAATTAAATATCGACTACAACTAGACAGTCTTGTAACAAAGCTTACTTTTTTGTCATCCTCATTAAATGCTTTTCCCCCACCCTTTTTTTCCACGGAAGCGTATTGCCGCCACATGAATAAAAAAAAATATCTCTCTTATCTCTCTTATAACGTGTACGTACACGATAAATCCAAACTTATCGTGTACGTACACGATAAGTCCAGACTTATCGTGTACGTACACGATAAGTTATCGTGTATGTACAAGATAAGAGATATTTTTTTTATTCATGTGGCGACAATACGCTTTCGTACTTTATACTATACTAAAGACAAACTTTTTTTTCACAGCGTGTTGGCTTCAAATTAAGGTACTACTACTATGGTAGCCTAAATTTCAATCAGTCTCCGGGGACGGATTTTCCTAGGACATCGATCCTCTAATTAAAAATATGAGCATTCAATAAAACAGTACAGCAATGACGTCTGAAATATAATTTGATCTCGTGCATGTGAATTTTGATTTTAACATCACACCATACATACTATAAAAGGCAAGCTGCGGAACACATTGATTTGTCATTACATCGCTATAGAGGCTGTACTATAGACCTTTTTTTCATGGTGCGGCCATTTTGATTTCCTCCCAATCAAATCAATGTAACCAAAACGAGGCTGGAAAGAGAAACAGTCTGGTTTCTTTTTAATACTGTAAACCATTTTTCATGGTAGGGGCATTTTTATTTTCTCCCATTCAAATCAATGTATAACTAAAACGAGGCTGGACGGAGAAGCAGTCTGGTTCCTTTGTTGTACCATGAATAATATTATTAATTGCGTGGTTATTGGATACAAAGAAAGATGGTGGCCTCAATTTGGTCAAAGTGATTTCAGTGAAACTAGAAAAGATGTCTCTATCATGATAGGTCTTTGCAGTCAATGGTGAAAAAGAACAATGCAAAGTTGTTAGAGACGAGGGGAAATGATGACCATATTTCAGTTTTGTGATGTACTCATTATGCAGCAGATAGAGTCCTCATGTGAGTGGGGAAAAAACTAAAAGTCTCTATCCCCACGTTAAAATGGTGAAAATTATCACTGTATTTGATACCCTTCCAGTGCAAAATGTGTCAACATTCAAAACATCTGATGACATCATTCTGAGAAAAAAAAATGGGTCCCTACATTTTTGTACGGTGATGTTTTGGTTCATAACTGACTTTTTCAGAGCGAAATTTGAAACATGACGTCTTTGGATTTCAACAACTAATGGATCTTTACATTTCCAAGGAGGATTTTTTTTTCGTAAGTCAAAAGATCAACTTTAAGTCCGTTTTGATGGGATGTTATCGAAAGCAGAAATGGCTGGTCCGGCTAGTAAGTTGTGTTGAAAAGCATTGAATCTAATTATTTTGACATACGGATCGTTGAGAAAAGCTAGTAAATCAACAAGTTACTAGGGCCATATTTCAAAAAGTAGCTTAAACACAATACAATTTTGCTTACCAAAATAACGGTTACCAGCCAAACTACCATGTCACATGTATATTTGTGACTGGTATCCTGCTCATTTCTGCTTAGCAGAAAGTTGTTGAGAGACCTTTCCTGCTTGAGCAGCTCTATGAAATCGGGCCCTAGTCCTACTGGCAAGTCTCCAAAAAAAGTCAAGGGCAAACCCAACAAAAACAGGCAACAACTTTTGTTTTTATTATAAATTCTATGAATGTTTAATATTATTGGATTGGAATACATAAACACAGCTGAAATATTGTACTAACAATTTTAAATACATGTTAATTTAAAAAAGAAGAAGAGGGAAATATAATGATTCATAACAATATACAGATCCTATTGGAAAATTTACATAAGTGAGAGGTCAAAGGTTAATTTATGCAAATAGCTCTACGGCATAAATATTCATGTCACGACAGAGCAACTACTTATGCTTAAGAGCTCAGTACTGTTTTTCTCCTGCTTGTTGTAAACGATAATTTCCATGGCTTTTAAGTTTTTACCTTCAAGAACTGGTTCTGTAGATAACTTTTCTTCTTAAAACTTGAAGAGATTGTATGTATTTTAGAGCCGCATTGACTCAAGTGGTAATTGGGGTGGGGAGGAGGAAAGGGTGGGGCAGGTTTTCTCATACTTGTTAAAATGGGGCTCCACGACCCAAATGCATCACAAAATGAGCGTGGAACCACTCTTAAAAGTCTTTCCACCTGGGCCCAATTTCATAGAGCTGCTTAAGCACCAAAATTTGCTAAGCACAATAAAATTGTGCTTACCAGAATAAGGTTACCAGCCAAACTACAATGTCACGTGTACAACTTGCGACCGGTATCCTGCTCATTTCTGCTTAGCAGTAAATTGTTAAGCCTTATTTTCTGCTTAAGCAGCTCTATGAAATTGGGCCCTGTTGATAATTAAGATAATTAAGATAATTAAAGAAACATGTTGGTGTTAAACTGTTTCTTTTGCAATGAGAAAATCTGCATATATTTGTTTTGTTTTTGTAAATTGTAGATTGTATAAGCAAACAACAATGCAGTAAATACCATAACCATTCCCCCATTAAGGTTAAATTTAAATCTTTGTCGTTTTGTCATTTTCTCGAAAATGTTCATATTTAAAAATATAATTGGAGTAAATACCCTCACACCGTTTGTAAATACAAACATAGTACCGCCATTCCAGCTAGTCAGTGCCGAGTAAGCAAATTCTTATCACAGGCCCTTTTTGAAACAACAGTTTTCGCTTAGGCTCCAGCTTCGTTTGTCCAAGCCTAAGCCGAAACCTTTGCTTTCGAAAAGGAAAAAAAAACAACAACAAAAACTTTCTCTTCTTCTCAAGTCAATCCAAAATTGTTGACCCTTCACCTTAATTTAACATACCTGTTACATATGTACATATTCAAATTACGAGGCACTTCATGCAAATGAGTAGTCGTTTAAAGCTGCATTTTCAATCTTTTCAGGTCGTTCTTTTAAAAACGTAAAATTTCTAAAGCATTCTATATTTTGGTTGATTAACAAAATAAGACGGTCAGTCTTAGACTTGAGATTAAACTACAAGAATACGGAGCGAACCTACTTTAAAAAGAAACTAGTAAAAAAAAAACGAAAGCTTTCAAACATCTAAGATGCCATTGGTGCATGATACGGGTTGCAGTGATAACAAAATTAAAAAGCTTAAAACATAACAACAAAACGCATCATTTATGATTAACAACACCTCTCACTGGGACAACAATTAGCCCCTTCCCATGAAATATTCTAATAATATTCGCGCATGCGCACAGACACTATTGGTTGGCAAATGCAAACGTTGTGCACTAGGCAGACGCACAAACACATATGCGTCACGCCACCAACAGCCCACATACAAAAAAGGCGCGATGTTTCCTCACTTTGCCAACTAGTGGTGTTATAGGCAATTCGCATATTTCATGGGGAAAGTCTGTTGCGGCGACACCACCATCAACAAAATAACATTTGAAAAGTAACAACTTCTACTAATATGAATACATCAATAAAAAATAAGCTAGATATGAATATTTATGATTGTATGAATATAAATGAGGTCTTGTGACCCTTAAATTGAATATATACATAATCTGCTTTTAAAAAATTTATACAACTGTCTTCCCTTCTCCAGTAAACACTGATTATTTCACCGATATCTAAAATAATTTCATTTATAAATATCAAAACATAAAATCTCTCTCTCCCTCTGCTCAACCAAACATCAGAATAACTGAATATTAATCAGCACTCATGCATATCATGAATGTTAATCACCTTAAAAACTGCATAATTATGGTTGAATTGTATGTACACATCCTGGTTACAATTGCTTGTATATAAAGTCACACATTGTTAGTACACTGAATTAAAAACACTTTTTTTTTTTACATTAGATCTTTTTTATCAATCTGTTTATCATCAATATCTCAAAATGTCTGAATATACAATCCTCTGTCTTTCCACAACCGGCGATTCCCAATACAGTGCGCCCTCAATGCTTTGCCAAGGAGAGGCTGGTTTCGGTCGCAGTCTAGGGACGACCTGACTTGTTTGTTTGTTTGTGTGGTTTGCATGCGGATAAAAAAGCAGCAGGGTCATAGGTCTCTGCAGTATTCCTGGCAGTCATGTTTTGTGAGACCAGAAATAGTGTGCTGTTGTTAAAATTACATCAGCCTTTTCAAATATCCCAAACAAACAATTGAGAGTCACTACTGACAAAAAAGTGCGAAACTGGGATCCAGATCTTAGGAGGATCATTGAAATGATGGCATTTCCACCTTTTGATAACCCCCCAGAGTTTTAGATTCCAAGGAGCTTTTTTGGTGAACAGTATCCTCAGCGCTCGAGAGGTAGATCAAAGAGCCCGACTTATTTAATTTCAAGAAAACTACAGCAATTTTGTTTTGTACACCGGGCAGACTTTAACAAGTCTGAACTCAGATAAGCGTCTGAAATTTCTCATCTCTGCTTGAAACTTGCCCATGTGGCGCCGAGTTGCGAGAGTGCTTTTTAAAACAAAAAAAAATTCCTCCCTCGGTAAAGTCTGGAGGACACACTGTATTGTACACAGCCTGAAACAACATTCTGTACTATGTTCGACCAACCTACACAAAGTATTTACACTAACAAAACAAGGGATACATAATGAAAGGGAACTCTTGCTTTTATGGCCTATCGCCAGTGAACAGCGTATTCTTAACTTATTGGCTACTACATGTAGATATTATCAGATGTGGCCGGTACTGGCCTTTTGTATGCATTAGTTTGGCAAGCAAATAGAAGATATGATTGTAGTCAGACAAAAACTGGTCTAGTGCAAACGTGCGATTGGCCAGTACTGGCCAATGTTGTACAGAAACAACCTGCTGTGCTTTCTTGAGAACAGCAGTTGGCTGGTACCAGCCAGCATGCACTATTGCCTAGCATATGGCAATATGTTGCTGGCCGTTACTCCAGGGTTTGGCCAAAATTGATGGACCAATCGGCCAGATTTAATTGATTTTGTGTAACTTTAGTCAGTATTCAGAATACAGAGGCTCCCTTTGCTGAATACAGAATTTGGCCAGGACAAAAAACGGGCCTTTTTAAAAACTTTTCTCGCCGTGTATGATGACAATTTCCATGCACCAAAATGTGGTATAGAAGCAGGATGCATGAAGTGAAAAGCAAAAGGAAAAAGGGGAGGCTACCAAATTCCAATGAGGTTTGCTGAGGCCACACAATGAGGCTTAAATTTAGCAAAGGCTTAAAGCATAGTAAAGGTATGGGGTATCAGTAATAGACATCAGTGACCTGTTGTTTCCAACTGTCTGTTGAGGCCACATAATGAGGCTACATAATGAGGCTACACAATGAGGCTACACCAGTAGGAGGTACATTGAACTGAAGCTTCATGCAGGGTAGAGTTGAGGTATGAGGTTTCAAAATGATAAGAGATAAGAGAGCTGCTGCTTCCAATGGGAACCTGCTGGGGCTAATCAATGAGGCTACACCAGTAGGAGGTATATTGAACCGAGGCTCAAAGCATGGTAGAGTTGAGGTATGGGGTATCAGTAATAGAGATCAGTCGGCTGCCGCCTCCCATGGTAGGATTCTAGAGGTACGGTGGGTCTACCAATAGAATGTAGAGTCTGTGATGAAAAAGGGTTGATACAAGGTGTGAGGAATGAAAAGCATGCAAAAAACAACAACACCAAGAAAATACCCACAACAGCAAAAAGCGCAAACAAAAGAAAAGAAGAAAAAAAGGCATTTTCAATCAGCAGTTGGGTCCATTTTCATAAAGCTGCTAAAGTGGAAAATGTTACAGAATTTGTAAGCAATAAGCGGGTAACCAAACACAAAAGACACACGTGATAATGACATTGTGGCTGGTAACCTCTTCTTGGCTAAGTCTGATTTGTTTTAGCTTTGCCAGTGCTGTGCTTGACAAGCGGCTTTATGATACTGCGCCCCGTTCAATGAGCGCATGGAGGTCAAACCCCCACACCTCAAAAATGGGCGGAAAACGACCCTGCAGAGCACCTCCAACAAGTTGAATATAAAACTGCCCAAAACAATAGACTTCCGTCAGGCTCCTGCCATGTTTGTCACATTCCCACTGTTTCCATTGTACAAAAATGAGGCTGGACTCAGATTTCGTCTTGAACCTCAGTATGGATACAATGATCTGAATGGGAGACAGACTAAATGGCTGAACTCTGAAAAGTCTCACAATGAGCGTGCAAAAGCAAAGCAATAAATGATTATTCATGAACGTGTAATTAAGCAACTCCCACATTCATTTGAATCTACTGCATTCAATGACTGCCCGACTGCCAGCATGCAAGAAAAAAAAGGTGAGCTAAACATGATTGTACATGTGTATTATTAAAGACAACAATCATGCAGAAAGAAGTCAATCAAACCTAAGCCTACTAGTACTACTGACTGGCCAAATCATTCAAATGGTTTTGTAGGGAAAAAGCACTATGTCCGCATGCAATGTGTATGACATTGTGTGGTCAATGCATCTACATGTACAAAGTGCTGATAATTTGATTCAAAACTGTCGAGTTGTCTGCTGTTTACTTGAGCGAGTGTCATTACCACTCAAATGTTTCCTCGATTGCAACCATTCGTATCCTAATTGGGGGGTCGGGTCTCAATCGAGGTAAAACTCTATTCCCTGATTGAGGTAATTTGGTTAAACAGTCAACCAAAGATAATACATTGGGACAACTTATTTGTACCCCATTGAGGTAGTTTGGCTGTTATAGTCAACCAATGGTAACTGACTTGGGACAAGTGATATCGTCATGTCAGAGTTAGTCCCAATCAAGGTAAACTCTACCCTAATTGGGGTAGTTGGGTTGGGTTAATAGTCATTTATGGGCTCCCTTGATTTGTGACCACTGATGTCCTCATCGGGGTAAGAGAGTTCCAATCGAGGGTTTAAGGATACACCAATCGGGAAAGTTTGAGTGACAAATGACACTGTGAGTTGAACTCTCTGGGCCTAATTTCATAGAGCTGCTTTAAGCAGACAACAGTGCTGAACAATTTGCTGCTATGCACAAATAGGCAGGGAGCCAGTCACAGATTGTACAAGCGACATGGTATTTTGGTTGGTAACCCTGTGTTCTGGTGAGCAAAACTGTTTTGTGCTCAGCTACTTTTTGTACTTAAGCAGCTCTATGAAATCGGGCCCTACTTGTTCTGGAAGGAGAAAACATTGCAATGCGGAACACACAATAAAGGGAACTTTGGCAGGTGTTAGATTTGGGAGTTTTGGGTTTTTTGTTTTGTCTTTGTTTTGTTTTTGTTTTATTTAATTTTTTTTGGGGGGTGAGGGGGCAAAAACTGAAAGCATCTGCTGGAGTGACAATTAAATCCACACCACAATAAGCCAAGAATTTCAAACTTCTGAAGCAGAGATCTCCAAGGTCATTCCAAAGGAACCAAATTTCCAAAAAAGGGGGGAAAAAAACTGTCACCACAGAAAAATTTTCCAATAAATATTAACAGGAATAAACGCAGCCATTGAAAGGTGGAGGAAACTTACGACTAGATGGCAATAGGTGGTAAACAAACAAAAAGATTGGACAAAATTAGTTCACTTTAATTTACTAGAGTTGATGTGGGGGCAAGCTCACATCTTGACAACTAAAACGGTTGCATACAATTTGCATAATTAAATGTACCTTGCATATCATTCATCATATCAAGGGGTTATTTTGCATGAAATAAAAGTGTTAATGAGGTGCATTGTGTGGTGGGTTACGTGTATTTGTTACTAAACTTAAATGGTAATTTAATCAATGTTAACCCTCCTACTGTACAATTGTTTAATATCATCCACACGGTTTTTGAATGACAGATTTCCAGCCTGCGATATCATGATATCTCAAGGTGAATGTGATAGATAGTAAAAAGTCAACCCTCCCACTCTTTGACCATTCAATATCAATTGATTTTGAACAACAGAGTGGTGAATGCATCTACACAGTACACAACTCTGTGCATAGTACACCATACACTGTAAAGTTGGTCACCCAACTACATGTAGCAAGTGTTATGGAAAGTAAAGTTACCACTAGGTTAAACTGGGTTAACGCTTGGTTAAAGTGAATTAACAATGGGTTAAAGTGGGTTTAACAAGGGTTAAAATTCATATCCATTCCATACAGATGGTTTATAGTTAAGCAACACTGAATTAGTATATTTACAAACGGTTTAGCCCAACACCACACTCTAACGCTCAGTCACCAATAGACAACATTCACTACACACATTTATAGACCTTTATCATTCTGTCACCATCTTGGTAATGTTCCCTGTATCCAACAGCAGTAATAGATGCTAATATTCATTGTACAAAAAGGAACCAGACTATTTCTTCTTCCAGCCTCGGTTTGGTTACATTAAATTGAATGGGAAAGAATCAAGACGGCTGCACCATGATAAAGGTCTATTGTTTATTGTTGGGTACTCAAAACAACGTCAACAATTCCCTCCCGTTGTTTTCCCTTTCCCAGTCGGGCCCCCAATCTCGGCAACCGATATTTTCGTTTTTGCAGCTCAAACGGATTCCAAAATGCACACCAGGGCTCGTTTGACATGGTTTAACTGGTAACCGTGCAAGTTGGTGGCTCTGTGGCTCTTTTGTAAACATGTGATGTCACAGGTCACATGGTCTGTAGATTGGTGTGAAGCACTTTGGAGTTCAAGAAGCTCACAAAGTGTTGTTTACATGTAGTTGTAACCAGCTGCGAAGTTGATCTGTTGACTGTGTTCAAAATTGGATACACAGAAGTCCTTCCACGGATTGCCATAGCTATTGACCCAATAAGCCAAGTGCGAGGTAGATTTGAATACTGTCTGGTACATTGACTTACTTAGCCACAAGTTACCCCTTAAATTTGAATTCCTCAGACTATAGAGACAGCTGCTATGTCAAATAGGTTGGGGCAAGCTTTTTTATATAACCTCTAGAATTATCAAACCTTGGTACCAATGGTAAAATTGGTATGGGTGTTCGCCGTTTCTTATGCAAACATGCAAAAGCTTGCCCCGAATTATGTGACATAGCATCTGTCTATCTAGTCTGAGGAATTCAAATTTAGGCATGGACTTGTGACTAAACAAGTCAGTGTACCAGACATTATTCAAATCTAAATCGCAAATGGCTTATTCACCTGACACGGTCATCACAACACTCTTGGTTGTGGCCATTCTGGGAGTCAATGTCCCTCTAGTGGTAGGCTAAGCAATGTGGCGTTTAATTTGACTCCAAACTGCCAAAAGTGGCAAGAGTGGCAGACAGTGGCTGCATGTGACGTTGGTGTAATGGGGTGAATTCTTCAAGATGCTCAATTCTGACACCGTCTTGGGTCATTTCAGCGACAAGAAAAGGCTCTGAATAACTTCTCCTACTTGTTTTTTTTTTTATAATCCTATAAAATTTGCCAAAAGCGCCAAACAGCACCAGCCAAAGGTGGTCATTTCACACTCAAGTTCTAATATAAGAAAAATCATTGACCACCTTCTTTACACAGAGGAGACCCCAGTTCCAGCTTGGACTATCCAAAAACTTGTCATGATGAATTCTCGCATTATATACTGCCCTCTATCTAAAGAATTGGTTATGCCCGGTACAGAGTTAACACAAGCGTAAGATATCTGCTCTACAATGCGAAAAGAAAAAGTTGCTCGTTCGAAATCCGTCCGAGGCACCTGTGTTTTTTGGGGGGTGTCTTTTTAACACAGAGCTTGGAGATACTGAGTAGACAACACAAATCTTATCTCTGATAAAATATTGTTATCAGTTAAAAGTATTATACAGGATTGGTAGAGCTGACAAAATGGTGGCAGACAGTGTTTATGTTTTGTGTGATCAACCACATACCTGGAATAACAAACCTGTGAACATTTGGGCTTAATCTGTTGTGTGAGTCTAACGAAAATAGTGAATACAGGTGCACAGTTTTCAGCATGATAAATGCATTGTCCTTTACTTTAGTTGTAACAACCAAATCAGCTGTTGATTTTTTCTTCTTCAGGTTTTCAGATACAGTTTTCTTGAACGTGACTTCATTTCACGAAGAAATATTTCACAGGAAAACAAAAAAACGTTCTAGTACAAACTTCTTAATCAGTCAGCTTTCAGACTCACATTAAACAATGTTTTTTAGTCTTACCAATCCTGTATATTACCTTTATACAAGCGAATAATATCAAGCATACAATGATTCGCACCCAAAAACTTTTTCGCAAAAAAGAGCAAACTTTTTGGGGGGGGGGGGGTCAGATAAAAACCACTACTTTTTGCGTTACACATGCACCGGGGTTTATGAGTTTGGGAGAGAATTTAGCTACCTCCGTAACCAGGAGAGGTGCCGTCCAAACCCGGCGGGGCGGCCGGATTGAAATCTGGCGGGGGCGAGTTGAAGGCTTGGGTATCCTGATCGTTGGAATGGTCTGAGTCTGAGCGGACTTTCCGTCGGTCCATTATGGCCTTGAGCTCAGAGGACGTGGTTGTGGATTCCTACAAACGATAATAAAAGTATCATCCCCTTTAGACTTCTCGTCAAAATTAATCCAGGACTGGTGGGCAGATAATTCTCCATTGTCAGATTTTTGTTTTGGGGTTTTCTGTCACAGACTCTCAGGGATGTGATAGGCTGTTGAGAAAAAAAACCTGAACTCTTTGAGCGCAAAGCGCGAAAGCATGCGAGCTCAAAAACTTGCGAGCATGAAGCCCAATATTAACATTTATCTTTGGTTTTAAAAGCCCTACTCTGCACTCTGGGGCGTTACTATATGGTTTTATCTTCATTTTTTTAATGAATTTGATCTTTAAAAAAATAAAAAATAAAATTTATTTTATTTTTTATTTTTATTTATTTTTTTTTTTTTTGGTGGGGGGGGGGGGGGGCAAAAAAAAACCTGGAATTTCTTCCTTTTTTTTTAGGGCAAAAAACCCCCCGGAATTCCGGTTAAAACGGAGAAATCACAGCCCTGCAGACTGAATTTCTATGAGAGACATGGTGTTACTCCATCTTGCGCCTACAACGCTCTACAATTGTCGATTTATACTGCCTGCAGCATCAGACCTCCCCAGCTTCCTCCTGAAGATGATCAGAGCATCATGATCGAAACGTCAAGTTATTTACAACACCAGGGCCCCGGGGTACTGCTTACCGCGGAATTCTGAGCTTACGGCCTGCAGAATCACACGCTTTTACATGGCGCCGTAAGCGCAGAATTCTGTGGTAACCAACACCATGAAAACTTGACCCAGATCTTTTCGGAACAACCACAAGTCATACAAAACAAACAAAAAATTCTACATGAATATGATGTTATCAAATCCTTTTAGATTGCATCTCCACCATGAATAGAAGGTTAAAATCCTACTTGCTTTCAAGTTTTGTAAAATGTTGTTACATTGTACAATGTATGAAGTTACTTGAGTGGTTCAAAGGTCAAAGGTCAGGTGAGGGGAAATGAAAAGTGCACAGTGCATGTTATTTATAAAGTATAAAAGTAACAAAGGCTAGTAGGAACTGGATAGAACCAGTACTAACAGTAACTTGTACAGGATGGTACCGGTTTGAACAAGCCAAAACCAGCTAGTATTCCTATTTTGAATTATTTCCCTACTCAATACTTATATCTAAACCAAATTCTGAGAAAATAACAAAAAACTTTGTTAGAACTGGTTAGAACACGGAAACCCTCCACATGGACAAGTTGAACCAGTCCGAACCAGTCCGAACCAGTCCGAACCAGTCCGAACCAGTCCGAACCAGTCAGAACCAGTCAGAACCAGTCAGAACCAGTCGGAACATCCTAGAAAAGGCATTAAAAGTAACTGACCTCTAGAGTTGCTTTCTGTACCATCAGTTGGCTGTAGACACGGTTGGCATCGTCAAAGCAAACCTGGCGTAGCTCTTCCTTGGTCAAGCTGAACAGCTGGGCACCGGTTAAGACGCCCAAACTATCTACAGTCCTAGTAAACACGAAGAAAAGTGACCAAAAAAATAAGAAGAAATAATACTAATTTGGGAGGCTAATCATCCTTACTCGCAGCTGAGAAGCTCAATTGCAAAGGAGCGCGGCTAAAAATCTGACGAAAGTGTACAAAGAGGCTGAGATAGGACATGTTATATTCAGAAACCATACAGAGTATGTCTTTAAAACTTTGAAATGGAAAAAGCACCCTCAATTTGCCCAGAAATGATCTGATGTAAAAACCACAAAATTTTGAGGTTGGGCTGTTTTGCCATGGAAGGGCGCCGCCATCTTCATACCCTGAATTCTAAGACGCTCCCTACAAAAAAAAGAAAATCAAAGGTTTTACCGAAAAGTTGTACGTCTGGTGTAAGGAGATTTTAGACGGAACCGACCTAGCCAGAGCCAAAACCAAAGTTGTAAAGTTGAAACTTACAGTTTGCTAAATCCTTTACTCTGTAGCCACTTTGTGACGTCGTCAGCTGATGACAGGTAGTTGATTTTGACGTTGGTGTTGCTGGTCCGTCGGATGTTGTAATTCCTGGGGGGTCCCTGGTTGACCCGCTTCATGAGCTCCTCGTGAAGGTCAAGGTGCGTTCTCTCTGCACGTTGTGGGATTAAATCTTCAACTGTTTGGTCCGATGGGGGTGTGGGGGAGTTGGGGGTTTGAGGGTTTGAGGGTTGTGGGGTTGTGGGGTTGTGGGGTTGTGGGGTGTGGGGTTGTGAGGTTGTGGGGTTGTGGGGTTGTGCGGTTGTAGGGTGTAAGGGTTTGAGGGTTTGAGGGTATGAGGGTTTGTGGTTTGGAGTTTGGGGTTGTGGGGTTGTGGGGTTGTGGCATTGTGGGGTGTAAGGGTTTAAGGGTTTAAGGGTTTAGGGTTTGAGAGTGTGGTTTTTTTGGAGTTGTTGGGTTGTGAGGTGTGAGGTGTGAGAGTTTGAGGTTTGGGGTTTGGGGTTTGGGGTTTGGGGTGTAAGTGTTTGAGGGTTTGATGGTTTGAGGGTTTGTGGTTTGGGGTTGTGCGGTTGTGGGGTGTAAGGGTTTCAGGGTTTGGGGTTTGAGAGTGTGTTTTTTTTTTAGTTGGTGGGTTGTGGGGTTTGAGAGTTTGAGGGTGTGGGGTGTGAGAGTTTGAGGGTGTGAGGATTTGAGGTTTTGGTGCAGGAGAGTGGGTGATTGTGCAAGGGGGGTTCAGAGAAGTGCGGCAATTCCGATGGGATAGATGCAGCATTGGTGGATGCGAGGAGACATGTTTAAGATGATTGAAGATGGAGTTTACAGGATCGGATGTGTTAAAGTGTTTGAGATGCAAGATGTGATGATGGGGGAGAGGGTAAGCACGGGAGATGAACGGGGTGCAGTGAAGAGTAAGGAGACAGGATAATGGAACGAGGGACGCAGGAAGACGTGACGATATTGTTGACAAAGTAAAGTTAGACGTGCAAGATGAAAGTTGTGACGATGGGAAGATGAAGATGTTTTGGAGGCAGGTAGCAAAACATGTAGGGAGTCAAAAAGAGTAAAATCAATGGATGAGGGGAATGATGAAGGATGTGTGAGATGCAGTGATGAAGGTGGAGAAAGAAAGGATGATGGGGAAGAGAAAGAAAGAAGCAAGTTTTGGAGACAGTTTTGGAGGCGGGCAGCGATTACAAAAATAGAAGTGCGTTGGGCGAGATTTTAAAAACAATTTGGCAAAAGGGGATTTTAAGAAATGCACGAAGATAAGGTGAAGCAAGTTAGAGGTTGGAAGGTTCACGAAGGACATGAGTAGGGAGAAATTAAGAAAAAAAAATGCAAGAAGTGAAGATGACAGTAAGGAAAGACAATAGAAAATGAAGAGAACATGATGGGGCGAATATAATGTTTGGGAGGAAAGGAGAAAAAACGATTCAGAAGATGGCAAAGACAGGACGTGGCAAAAGAGTTTGTCAAGATTATCAAGACGCAAAAAGGCAAAGGATGGAGGAGAAATAGCAACACAGGAGAGGATTGAGAGACAAGACGGAGAATGCGGAGTGGGAATGGAGGAAGATTTTGTAATGGATATGTTGGGGCGGGGGAGGTAGGGTCATGGGAGAGAGGTCGCAGCATGATTGGGGAAGGAGGAAAAAAGCATTAAATTTGTTAGTGTCCGGAGACCATGGTATTAAGCAACAGAAGGGGGATACCATTCCAAGGGTTTTACAAATGCATCTTGCAAGCTATAGTCTTAAGAATGCATACAATTGAAAGTCTGGTAAAAGGGTTACAAGGTGGGGTCGAGCTGTCGAGCTGTCCAGGCCCAAAGCAGGGTCGAGGGTCAAGTAGTCTTTAGGTGCTTTTTAAACTTGGAAATTGGGACAGTTGGCAGGTACCATGACTGAGTTAGAGGCTAACCAGATTTAAATAACCCAAGTTACAATGTTAGTTATGGCGTTATACTACTAGTTATGATTAATTTTCATGGTGTTGGTTTTTATTTTATTTTATTTTTTATCTGTCAGGCAATGTTTCAAATCCTACTTCTGGTAAGAACAGGGAAACTTTCCACATAATCAAATTGACATCCAGTCTGCACCAGTCTGCACCAGTCAGAACCAGTCAGAACCAGTCAGAACCAGTCAGAACCAGTCAGAACCAGTCAGAACCAGTCAGAACAGGCTAAAGCTTTTCCCATTTCCCATTTTCACATTTCCCATAAAAAAATATACATATTTAAAAATGAATTCAAAAACAGAATCTTTATTACCGAGGATGGCAATTCCTGGTGGCAAAACTATTTCTTGGTCATTTTCTGGTTATTTTGTGACGGCTTTGGGGGTTATTTTTGCATGGCTCAGTTAGTTCACCTTTGTATAAGCTTGCAGGAGCACAGCGAATGTGTATAAATTGTTCGGAGTGCTACATAATAAAAAACAAATTGTTCAAAACTGGTTAAAAATTTTAAACTTACCACTAACTCCTTTCCGCTGGAGCTCTTTCTTGCGAAGAGTGTTCTTCAGTTGGGTGGCAAAATCAAGGCTGTTGTTTTCCGCTGTAGTCATTTTTTTTTTTTTTTTTTTTTTTTGGTGAGAAAATGAAGAAACAAAATCAGAGATCAAAACATATTTTTACTGATGTCATGAAGGCAAACATCGCTGCAGACTGGAAGCCTGATGGAAGATGTTGACAGCGTGTGTTTGCGTGTGATGGATTTGCGTTGTCAGTATCACTTATTGGCTTAAATAAGTGCGGCATTTGCTTTGTTTACGGTAAGCTGTGGTAAGGCCAGACAAAATTAACTGTTGTGTTTACAGTAGCGTTCATCAACCATCTACAAGCACAAATTTGAAAGTTTTTATTTTTTTTTTTTTTTTTCATTTTGAAACAGCATCATCTGTCAAAATTCTTTCAGAGAGAAAAACAAACAGAAAAACTTCTGAGAAAATCAGGCCGTCACTTGGAAATACTTACATCTTAATGGAGGAGGTGCTTGTGCTGGTCCGGGAGGTGGTGGGGGTGGGGGTGGTGCCTGGGGGAAAAAACAAAAGACAAAGATTGTTGGGGGAAAAAAGGAAGAGTAAGATGCATTTAGAAGATATTTTGTAGACATTGTAAAAATAGGCCCTTTTCGAAACGATAGCTTGGTCTGGGGCTTTAGGCTGCATCAGGTATTTTATAATTTTTAGACTATGGGTTAACGACTACACTGTCACACGATCAAGTACGTCATTAAACACTACCAGGGCTCGATTTTTCACACTGGACCACAGGCCCAGACGCCAGGAATTTGAGCATCGGGCCGGTAAGCTCATGAGTGGACAAGTCCAGCGGTCTTGTGTTTTTTGTTCAAATGTTCATTTTCAGTCTGACAAATGTCTTTCAATTCTGTTGAGCACTGAAGAATAATGCTTAACCCATAATACAAACAAGATAAATATTGGAATAGTGCTTGTTCAAAGCGAAACAGTTCAAATGTTAAACTGTGTAGGTAATTTTTTCACATTTCAATTCTAGTCTTGCAAAAAAAAAACCAACAACAACAACAACAACAACATGGTCCAGTAAACATTTTGAGCTACATTTAGGATTTTCCCCCTTAAATTCGAGCCCTGCTGAGTTACCGAAAGGATATTAATTCTACGTGAATTTGTGAAAAAAGAAAGGTTTAGTAACATTGCTAAATGGCACCCTCCAAATAATGTCATCGCCCATTACCATAAAGTTATGGGCTTCTACAATTGACCATATTTTTGACCGCATGAGGGCGCTGTCATCAGGGAATGTCTTGCATCACAATAGCAGTTTTAGCTTATTATAATTGCCTGTTTGTAGTTTTCTTGCACCAATGAAGAAATACATAAAAAATAGCGATAAAAAAGTGCAAAAAACCCTGTTTGTTTACTTGTTTTTCATCATGTGAAACTTATCCACATACGCCCTCACGTGGTCAAAAATACGGCGAATTGGCACGGTGTGCACGGCTGGTAGTCATTGCATGCAACATTGGTATTTATAAGTAAGGGTTGGTACGGAGATGGTAGCATGTTGGAGGTACTAGATTTAAAATCTCACGATAATGACATCATGTAATAATGATGTCATTATCCAAAGAGATTGTGGCTTTGAAAGGATCTGATTGGTTTATTGCAAAGTTATTAATAAAAGGTACGAGAAACAAAATCAGCACTTAAGTTATTACATTCGGCTACTGTGTTAATTTACATGAACAGATATTTAAATCAACAATATCCATATTCATTACGGGTGGAATACAACCAGGCTTCTCATTGGTTGGAAGCTCTATGGGTGGAATACAACCGGGCTTCTCATTGGTTGGAAGCTCTTCGGAGCTTTCGGCGGTCTCGGTTTGTTTTTCATCGTTTTTAGCAGGGGGGGTTTCCTTAAGTTTCTGGTCGGATTTTGTCACCAATTTCTTTCTGTGTTTGTCGATTTTCTTTTGCATAACGAAATACCACCTCCACTTTATAATGTGAGCGGCAAAAAAACGTCCGTGGGCAAGAGCGGGAAAAAAATGAGAAAGTGGAAAGAAGAACTTGTAGTTAGAAATTTGATAATAGTAATAACAATACCAGAGTCTTATACGGTGCATGTACCTACCAATGAGGTACTTAATGCACTTGAACAAAGAGAAACATTTTTAAGACAGGTTTTTTGTGTTTTTTTTCGATTTATGAGACAGATTTATGTAGCACCTTTATACGGGTTCACAAAGGTGCTGCAGCGCATTCAGCAGCCACTGCCAGAAACACTGCGGCAAACCCATTCTCATAGCAATAAGTGTAACACGTTTTTTTATGCGCATTACAAAACACACAGAACCTACGGCTTTACGCTTTAAAAAGCTTTCTTTGAAGGGACAACCTGCTCCGGATGAGATCAAGTTTACATTTTATCACTTTATGAAAGCGCATTTTTTAAAATTTGAAATCTCTTCACTGTTTTTATTGATAGGACACCCCTATTTATATACATGAACTCACCTGGCTGACCATTCTCGGCGTCATAGAGTTGCTGCTGTTGAAGGACTGGTCAAAGGAAGTGGTCGCCCCGAGCAGAGGGGGTGTTGGCGGCGACTGAGGGGAAGGGGCGTGGTGGTTGGAGTTGAAGTTAGGGTTGCGCTGCGGGGGCTGCTGCTGCTGCTGCTGCTGCTGCTGCTGCGGCTGGTTGTTGGTGGCCATGCCGGTGAGGATCGTTGAGGGGACGTAGCCGTACTGGCCGGAAGAGTTCCGCACCTTCCACCACTTGCGATTGTCCTCCAGAAGCTGCACGAGAAAATCGCACGGAGAACAGTTTCAAAGCATTGTACAGTCCCTTCTTTTCAAGGCATTTATACTCGGCATTGGTAAGGATTTTTAAAAAACATCATTGTTTGATTTCACAGTCTGAAAGATCACCGGTTATGAAGTTCATACTAGAAGCAATGTTTTTTTCTGTGAAATAGTTCCCTCTGACATGAAGTCGTTCTGTACACAGCAGCTGATTTCGGCTGTTACAACCAAAATTAAAGACAACTTACTTACATGCTGAATATTGTGCGTGGTTTTTCCCACTATTTTCTCCTGACTCACACAATGAATTTAAGCCTATACTTTCACAGGTTCCCCCCAAATCAAAGGTGAATTCGGAGTCCACGAAGAGTCGATACTTACCGGTTAAACCTACGATTGCCAATGGCTAGGGGAAATACGCAATCGTTGGTAAAACAGGTAAGGGAGTCCCTGAAGTGGACTGTAATTTCCTGTATATGGCTGAACATTGTCTGCGACTATTTTGTCAGCTCTACCAATCCTGTATAATCAAAGCGCTTTTCACCGTTGATACTCCTGGCCAACAGGCCTCAAGCCTTCCTCAGGTCGACCTTTGCTTGTGAATACATTTTGTTTGCAATGTGACATTTGCTAGTTCACTCGGCAGCCGCCATTTAATTGCTACTTTTGCCACACGCTGGTTAGCAAGCGGCAACTGGTGAAGAGTCTTTGTTGTTTTCACTCAAACGTCACAACCAAATCTGATGAAATTTTTAGTAAAAGAACTTTAACTTTAGAAATCCTTAAAATCAAGGCAAATCACAAGTTGGAACTTTGGTTTTTTTTTCGCACCTCCAATTTCTCTCCGGACATGATGGTCAACTCCTTGACGTTACGAGCCACAAAGTCAAACATGGGTTTGACGTAGCCCTTCACCCCTGGTGGGAGGGGCGTGTTGGCGGTCGGCTTGGGAGACACTTGGGGCGGGATGTCAGGACTTCTGCAATCAAAAAGCAAACAAACAAACAAAAAAGGTTAAAATTAAAACAAGAAAGCATCAAAGAGATACGGCGAACTCCGTCATTGTCAATAGGTTTTTTAATATTTTTTATTTTTCTATTTTCGGTGTGTATTTTGAGCCGACCTGTAAAAGAGGAGCAGATGTCAACGCACTTTCCCAGATTAAAACAACAGAACACTATGTACAAGAAACTGTAGGGGGTTTGAAAATAATGTATTCAAATTTGTAGGGGATAACAATAATTTGGGATTAAACAAAGAAAAATTTGCTGGTGCAGGATTTGAACGAACGACCTACAAAGGCCGAATTTCTGCACTAGCGGTGTAAGCAAAGAGTGCCTAGTAATGAGGAGTACACACGCGCAAACCCCGTCACCCTGCCACCCTGTGAAACACGCTTGAAGTAGAAGCACGGAATTTCCTGTTTCAGTAAGCGCCGAGTCTTTGCTTACGTAAGCACAGCCATGACATTGGGACGCGGTAAATCCATTGCTCTCGGAAATCTACTGCTACTTGTAGCTTTCCAAAGTCTCTTGTTTTGGACTAAATTACCCAAGAGTTAAAACAGGCGATTGTCTACGCTAACAAAAAATCACAACTGGTTCTGACCTCGAGATGCTGGGTCGCTGGTCGGACATTCCACTGCTGCTGCTGTTTCTCTTGTTGCCATGGTAACCCCCATCAGAATAATCCGAACCCTGCAGGCGGACAAATCACAAATAAGTTGTCGTTGGATGTTAGTTTACTTGGGGGAAAAAAAAAGTGTCACATGTATCATCTGTGACTGGTTTCGTGACTGGTTCTTGCTCATTGTTGCTTAGCAGAACCTGGGCCACGAAACCACACCCAAAAAGTGTTCAGACATGTGAATGGACATTTATAACAAAAATAAGTTGAGTTGATCCATTTGTTGTGGTTATTTTAAGTTTTTTTTGGTCAAACTTCCATCAAAAACACTGCCCCCCGCCCCATTTCAGGAATGGTATAATCTTGTCCTACGTACACTAGGAACTCGTTCCCGTAGTTCCCCCCGGGCTACTGCGGCGGCGTTGGCTGCCACTGCTGCGTTCACCTCCAGGCTTGTGTGATGGTCCGGCAGTCCAGGCGGTGCCCAGCCATCGTGGAAGTACGGCGTGTAGCGGGGTACCGGTCTCTCTTTGGGCCACTCCGTTCTGCACGTTACGAAGAAAAGAAATTTTGTTTACAAATTTGTCATGTGCCAATGTCTTTATACGTCTGCCTATCATGGTAATTATTTGTATGTATACTTGAGCATGGCGTTTGTCTGTCTGTCTGTCTGACATGCATTGAACGGCTTTCGGGATAAGCGTGCCATACATAATTCTATATTATTAATCATATTATTATTGCAAAAATGAAAAGAAAAAAGTTTCCTGTTATCAAAAGTCACATAGTGTTTGAAAGTGGTCAAAAAGTAGAAATATTTTTGGAAGAGCACTCACGACTGAATGGTCCAAGCTCGACCGAGTGACCTCCACAGGTCGGCCTCACGAGACGTCAGGCAGTTCTCCAGAATGTCAACAGCTTGGGGGGTCAGCAGGGGAGAGACGATGTTGGACGCCAGCTCGGTGCTCTGGCAGCTCTTGATGATCAGATCCAGGGGCACCATGAGGAAGTGGATCAACTCTGGTGCGTTGGGGTCGTGGATGTGATTCTTCAGCTTGGCCTGAGTGGATGCAAGGAAGCAGTGGAGGAGTTAGTGGATCAACTACAAAAAGAAATAATCCCTTGCATGCGCACAATTTTGTTTTTAGGTGGATCAACTTTGGTGCGTTGGGATCTTGAGTTTGTTTCTTCAGCTTGGCCTGAGTGAATGGAAGGAAGTAGTGGAGTTAGTGGATCAACTGCAAAAAGAAATAATCCCTTGCATTGGCACAACATTCTTTCAGTGGATCAACTCTGGTGTGTTGAGGTCGTGGATGTGATTTTTCAGTTTGCCCTGAGTGGATGGAAGAAAGAAGTGAAGTTAGTGGATCAACTACGTGCGTACCAAAAAAAATCAGAAAATCCTGGTGCCATAGTCTGGTTCCTTTCTTTTCCCAATGAATATTAGTATCTATTACTGCTAGTGGATACAGGGAACATGACCAAGATGGTGGCAGCATGATAAAAGATCTATTGGGAGTGTTGGTAGAGACTTACCAGCAGATTGAAACAGAATTTAAACTTCTTGAAGCACTCGATGTACTCCGACTCTGGCGGAGGGCGAGATCGGGCCAGGAGAAGCCCGTCACCAGGCTCGCGTTTCTTGCTCTTGCGCGCCTTGCGCCGACGGACGAGCTCGGTGTACGCTTCTGCTGCCTTCTGAAGGAGACCAATGAAGGCTTCGATCTCGTCAAAACAGTGGTTTAGAATCTCCTGAATTTCACGATAAAGTAGGAATTAGGGGTCAGTCAGAATTATCATATTTAAAAATGTTTTTGAAAATTGTGGGCAGATGGGTCAAAAGAAACAAGTAGAAATTGAAATTTGGTTTTCATTTCAAATAATAAAAGAACTGTCAGTGCAGTTCCATTGTTAACGGTCAACCTTGTTCCAAAAGCTGACCTCGGTGCCTGATTGGGAGATAATGTGGATTCTCCATTCTATTTCAACTATTAAAGTTGCATGCTGGAAGCCAGGAGAAGCCATTGAAAACTCCTGAGCTGGGAGAGCCTTGATCTAAAATACCTGCTTCATTTGAAACATTTCTCTGTTCTTCAGTGTTTAGGGTGTATTAAATAGTCAATCAATATTTTTTAAAAGTGGGTCAAAAAAAGACCATCTTTCGAAATTGTTTTGACCTACCCACTGTGTTTATATCAAGTTTATACATGACCATGTGATCTCTCCCCTCAACCAATCAGAATTGATGAATATCCCAGGAAGATATGAATTGAGAATACTATCCTTTTAATGCAATTTGTTTTCCCATTGGTGATATACGATAAGGCACTGTACACTCAGTGCTTCCCCGTCCTGCATGAACAAAAATCCACGTTCCTTGGCGGGGGATTTCGAAACCCTCAACCTTTCCTCAATCGAGCGCAGATAACTTACAACATAAAATGCGCTAAAAGATGACGTATCAAGTAATAAATCCCAAAAGTAACTGACTGGGTACATTTCAGATAATTTGGGTTTGAACTAAGACAAATTGACTGGAGCGGGACTTGAACCAACGACCTCTGGATTAACGTACCGGCGCTCTACGCTCTAAGATGACATTTTTAAAAACTGACTCCCAACTCACCACATCTCGTTCCGTTCTCAGCGCCAGCATCTCCAAGGGTTCATCACTGTCCGATGCGCGCATCGGTGTGGACTTTGGGTACTGGAACCCGCGATTAACCGCACTCCCACTTGCTGCTCAACATAAGTTTTTAAAACAGGGAAAACAAAGTAAATAAACAATGTGATGAGAAAATCTAACGGTGACAAAAACACACCCAGCAATCTCCCTTAGCAGTGATCCACTCGCCAAATGCCAATTTGAAACACCTGGGCCTAATTTCATAGAGCTGCTTAAGCAGGAAATAATGCTTAACAATTTCCTGCTAAGCAGAAATGAGCAGGATACCAGTCACAAATTGTACACGTGACATGGTAGTTTGGCTGGTAACCTTAAGCAGCTCTATAAAATTTGGCCCAGGGCCCAATTTCATAGAGCTGCTTAAGCACAAAAAGAAGCTAAGCACAAAAAGAAACATGCTTACCAGAGTTAGGTTACCAGCCAAACTAGCATACCACAGGTACAATTTATGACTGGTATCCTGCTCATTTCTGCTTAGCAGAAAATTGTTAAGCAATATTTTCTGCTTAAGCAGCTCTATGAAATTGGGCCCTGAGGGCCAGTCGAAGTTCTCCCCAAGTGGTTCTGCTGGCTAGCTCAGTGTTAAAGAGCATCCTCATTTAATATGAGTTATGGACAAGTGTAAAAGCTGACGAAGCAGTGAAATTAAAAGTTAAGTGCAGTCCTTCTGGCTAGTCACTGAACAAAGTTAAGGGCAAAAACCCTGACATCACTGCTTACTGATTTGGGGTTGAACAAAGAAAAATTGACTAGAGCGAGATTTGAAAAAAAGAAAAATCGACTAGAGCGAGATTTGAACCAACGACCTCCAGATTAACAAGCCGGTACCATAGGGAAATCTGTCCCCTGGAGATTCTGTACCCCATATGGGGAGATGAACATGGGTTGAAGGAGGGTTGATTCAAAAGAGGGCGCTATCAGAAGAAGTTTGTACACAGTTCGCCGTATGGGGGGGGGTGGGCGGGACAGAATCTCCGGGTGGGACAGCGCTCTTCCAACTGAGCTATTTAGCCTTATGTTGACAGACTCCCTATTTTGTCACTGCTTACTGTCATACATGTCAAAAGTTCATCGTTACCGGAACAGTACAACATTTCAGCACTTGTACATTGGATATTTACCCCCCTCCCCCTTAGCGTACAATTTGTGCAGATGTGGGAATCTCGGACATGTTAACTATCCCCATTACCTTGTGCAATAGCAGCAGCTGCAGCGAATGCTGCCACCTTGTTACGGACGTTCCCCTCGGACGGGGGTTGGGGTGCGGGCTCGTCGGGCGGGGGTGGGATGTACATCTGTCTGTCGTCGTAGTGAGAGGCATTCCTGTGTTCCGTCTTCACCTCGGTCCTATCGAAGGAAAATCAAAGGAAAGGAAGGCTTTTACCTTATCTAATGTAGTAGACTACATGTAGGTAAGGGTCATAGATTGGTTTTTGTCACCACAATGCTGATTCATAGGCAAAGTTATATAGAAATATGCAATGAAAGTCACACGTGGAAATTACAGTGTCTACTTGCTGTGAAAACAGCAAAAAAACTGTCACTGTGTTTTCCTCAAACGTTGATTCAATCCATGTTATTAAGCGAGCTGAGAACAAGTACCAACCGTATCTCTGGCCAAACCTTTTTTTAATTCAAAGGAAATCCTTTCTCGAAATAGTTTATACTATCAACAGCTGCAGTGCTTCACACCAACTCAAGTTTTTATGGTCGTTATTTTTTGGCGTACTGACCAATCTATAGATCCTACCTTTAAATAACTGATTGAACGCAAGCGCTGGTGTTTCTGGTAGGTTCAGTGAGTAAAGGGTTAAGTTTGCTGGGGGTGGAGGGTGGGGGAGGTGGGGCTGTTACAATGTTAATGTGAACATTATTTTAAGGTTTTATGGTGTGTTGTGGCCAACTGATCCAAGCACACTACAGCACTGGTGTGTTCCAGATCAGCAGAGTGTGGGTTTGGGTCCCAGTGTTGACACACGGTCCTTGAGCAAGAAGACACTTAACTTTCCCTGCCTTCGGTCCGATGTAACGCTGCCGCCAGAGATGCAGTTGGAACCCATTGTCACCTCGTTAAACGTAGATGGATTTGACGTTCTTGATAAAAAAAATACCACGACAGTCTTGGGCAGGGTTTTGTTTTGTTCAACTCAACTTCTATTGTATCTTTCTTGATAACGTGGATTATAAATCAGCAATACATGTCTGTTGACAAAAAAATACAATTTCTGACCCTACCTTAAGTGCAAATATTATTTTTCTTTCAACCGACCCAATGTTGTGCATACATTCACAAACCTGCATCCCTGCGGAGACTTCTTTTGTTCCTTCCTTTGCCCATCTACTTCACATCCTCCCATGGACTTTGCAAACAAAATTCCTTGCGGAACATCCCTGTCTTTAGAAATCCCCCAACGGACTACGGAGACCTTTTGTTTCTATTGTCTTCAGTCTCCATTAGGTAGCGAGTATTAATGGTGTTATACAGGATTAGTAGAGCTGAGAAAATAGTCGCAGACAGCATCCATGTTTTTCGTGAGCAACCATATAAATGTCAACAGGGATGAGAGTCAATGTTGTTAAAAAAAGTCTGAAACTACATGTTGGATCCAAATTTTAGGACATAGGGCCTACTTGAAATGATGGCGTTTCTACCTTTTGGTTAACCCCTAAAGAGGCTTTGGAAGTCAAATGGCTTTTAGGAACAGTGTCCTAGGCACTAGTGAAGTAGATCAAAGTGTCAGTCTTTAGTTCTTTAAATTGTAATGTATGTGGACAAATTAAAGTCTTCTTTTTTTTATTCACCAGGATGACATAACAAGTCTGAATTCAGACAAAAGTCTGAAATATCTCATCCCTGTGTCATATCAAACCTGTGAACATTTTGGCTTACGGTTGAGTGTGAGCCAAGAGAAAATAAAGAAACACCATGCCCACTTTTCAGCACGTAAACACATTGTCCGTAACTTTAGTTGTGACAATCAAAATCACCTGTTGCGTTTGTTTTAAAAAAGGTTTTCAGATACAGTTTTCTCGAATACGACTTCATTTCAGAGGGAATTGTTTCACAGAAAGAATGAAAAAATGGTTTAGTACGAACTTCATAATCAGTAAGCTTTCGGACTAAAATTAAACAATGATATTTTTAATCCTCACCACTCCTGTGTAACACCTTTATTAACACCTTTATTAACACCTTTATTAACACCTTTATTGACACCTTTATTAACACCTTTATTAACACCTTTATTAACACCTTTATTAACACCCTTCCAAAGATAACACTCACTGCTCAGTCTATTTCATTCAATATTGTTTTGGCAGGGTTGGAAATTTAATATATATATCACACAAATACGGCAAATGATAAACAAGTAACCGTAACGCATGAGAAGAGATGCTTCGTCTCCAATAAAATACGACTCTAATAAAATATGACTCCGATACAAATTGCCTCCATTAAAACCGCGTCCTGGTTCTGTATTGTTTTTAAAACATTTGTGCTGGTATCTAGGCCACGTACAACTGTTCCATTGTCATGACGTTTGTGTTTTTTTGTCTCATTGAAAATTTAGCTGTCAGAACCAATCATTTGAAAAAAACGAGGCAAGGTCGATTTTGTTTGCAATTTTTTATTAATGTGGAATCCTTTTCCTGTGGACAGGGCCAGGTTTCGTGGCGGTGCTAAAGCGGACAATTTTGCTTAGCAATTCTGTAACAGGCAAAACTAAGCAGAATACCAGTCAAAGATGGTTCATGTGACATGGTATTTCGGCCGGTAACCTTAATCTGGTAAGCATAACTTTATTGTGCCCCGCTACTTTTTGTATTTTAGCAGCTCTATGAAATCGGGCCAAGTTTTTGTTATAATTAAGGGCAGGTCAAATGGATAAGGTCAAAGGTCACTGTACCTTGTTGTTCTCTTCCGTCTCCCTTGTGAATAGTCAATGTTCCTCTGAAGCTCCTTGGCAATGACATCAGACTGAATATATGAATATATGAATATTAATTAGTGTATTTACAAGTCTTGCGCACTTTATTTTTAGGGGGTCAGCACTTTATTTTTTAAATGCACTTACTTCATTTAAATTGCTGCAAAGATTTTTTGGGGTGTATTTGCAGCCTGCTGTGTTTTGAAGACAATTGAAGTGAAATTCTCACCATTCGAAGACCAATCTTGGCAGTTTATGAAATCAAGCCATGAATCCATTGTTAAGCAATACTTTTTTTCAAGTCTTCCGTCCGACTTAAATCAAATTAAGTTGGATTTTGTTAGGTGTGGTCTGTGATGTCATGGCTGTTTCCCTTTAACAGGTACTCGGTCGCACTCGAAGATGTGTACATTGTATGTCTGTGGGTTTTTGACGGGTTGGGTGTGGTCAGTGAAGACGTATGTCTGTGGGATTTTGATGGGTTGGGTATGGTCAATGTTTGAATGTATTTTTCACTTACAGGTACTTGGTCACACTGGAAGACGTACGTCTGTTGGTTTTTGGCGTGTTGGGTGTGGTCAGTGAAGACGTTTGTCTGTGGGTTTTTGATGGGCTGGGTGTGGTCAATGTTTGAATGGATACTGCACTTACAGGTACTTGGTCACACTGGAAGACGTACGTCTGTTGGTTTTTGACGCGTTGGGTGTGGTCAGTGAAGACGTTTGTCTGTGGGTTTTTGATGTGTTGGGTGTGGTCAGTGAAGACGTATGTCTGTTGGTTTTTGATGGGTTGGGTGTGGTCAATGTTTGAATGGGTTTTTCACTTACAGGTACTTGGTCACACTGGAAGACGTACGTCTGTGGGTTTTTCTCGCCGACGAATTTGAACTGAATAACGAGAATACTGTTGTAGTTACACTGGTTGAGTTCTGCGGAGACGAGGCTGATGTCATTCATCGGGAAACTCTCTATCTCACCCTGAAATGAACATGGACAATTCAACACGTTGTTTCTTGAATATGATCGGTGTAGTACTATCTTGCCTGCCAGAAATGCCCTGGAATGCACAGGGTCTCTCCTTTTGCAAACACAAGTTTCTGTGATCTATAAATTGTGAAGTTTAAAAACAGGATACCAGGGCTCCAATTTGGGGGAAAAAAACCACAAGACCTACAGTCTTGTAGCTCGAAATGTTTACCATTTGTTTTCTGGTTACCAGACAAGAATTTAATTGACAAGACTGGAATCTTCATGAGAAAGAGCTTCCTACACAGTTTCACATGTAAGTTATTTTTGTTTGAACAAGCACTGAGAGAAGATTGATCTAATTTATCTTATGGACACTCAACGGAATTGTATAAATACTAGACTCAAGGTCAGCATTTGAACACCTTTTCTTTCTTTTAAAGATATTTACAATACAGAGTGGCTAACTATTCAGTTGAAAAACACAAGACCGCCGGACTTGTCAGGTCATGAGTTTACTGGCCCGAGGCTAAAATCACTGGCCTCGGGCCGGCGGTCCAGTGTCAAATTCGAGCCCTGGATATTATAGCATTTTGCAAGTTTCCGCTCCTACGCATTTAGCCTGGGAGGGAGATCTCACAGTTCCAATCAGGGTTTTCTTTAAGTCTTTCAGTGACTACTGTAGCTAGTGGGACCAGTTTAAATATATGTTGCTAGGCATTTCACTGGTCCCCTGCTTTTTCACTTGTCTATATTTAAGGTTTTCTATCAAAATTACCTGAGACTGGTAATTTGAAGTAATTTTGAACGATCAGTGAATTACATGTGAGTCATGGGTAACGATAAACCAGCCAGCAGGTCTAGTTTGAGAGAATTTTGACTGGTCCTCGGGGCATTTGACCGGTATTTGGCCAGCCTACCACTGTTAACTGCTAACCAACGACTCTTCTAATTTTGACATACCCTTGAAGCTGCGTCCATGATCTTGATGTCTCGATCGGCGACTTGTAGGAGAACAAACTGAGACCAGATCTGGCCCTTAGCGTCAAGTCTCTGCACCTTGCGGATCACGTCCTCTACAGTCACCAGACCCTCCTTGCGGTCCATGGTGAATGTGCACAGGTGCTGTTAGAAAATGCCAAGGAAAAATAATAAAATAATTAAGGCCTGTATACAGCTTGTATAAAAATGCCCATAGCGGCCACAAACAGCTTGTACCAAAATGCCCATAGCGGCCACAAACAGCTTGTACCAAAATGCCCATAGCAGCCACAAACAGCTTGTACCAAAATGCCCATAGCGGCCACAAACAGCTTGTACCAAAATGCCCATAGTAGCCACAAACAGCTTGTACCAAAATGCCCATAGTGGCCACAAACAGCTTGTACCAAAATGCCCATAGCGGCCACTAACAGCTGGTACCAAAATGCCCATAGTGGCCACAAACAGCTGGTACCAAAATGCCCATAGCGGCCACAAGCCAAATATGACTTCATTTCAGAGGGAAATATTTCACAGAAAGAAATAGTTCTTGAATGAACTTCATAATCAGTAAGCTTTCAGACTAAAATTAAACAATGATGTTTTTATCCTTACCAATCCTGTATAATAATAACCTTTGACCCACCTTTTTCAGTACGGAATTCTTTTGAGATTTATAAACAAGTATTGAAGCCCACACTGTTTGACCACTCAGGCATGAGCCTTCTCACACACCAGAAAGCTTGTATTCAAAGGTCAACTTTACAAACTCTATTATTACCCTGAAGACTTCATTTTTAGAGCACTCAAAGTAGCAACAAAATTCTTCATTATTGAATTTCCTTTCACATACATGTAATTCAAAAATTCATTTGCGATCGGCCAAAAAATATTCAAGGTCTTTGGTCTTTGTGTCCTTTTGTGTTCTGTCAACCCAAAAGACTTTTTGATCTTATCACTTTCTAGTCATTGTAAGCTTGGGTAAGGAGGATGAACATGGACAAAACTACAGTTTTTTTTTAAATGGCCTTTGTGCTTGAGTCACCATTGGGGCTCAAGCAGGGTATAGTGCACAGTCGACTAAAGTCACCATTGGGGCTCAAGCAGGGTATAGTGCACAGTCGACTAAAGTCACCATTGGGGCTCAAGCAGGGTATAGTGCACAGTCGACTAAAGTCACCATTGGGGCTCAAGCAGGGTATAGTGCACAGTCGACTAAAGTCACCATTGGGGCTCAAGCAGGGTATAGTGCACAGTCGACTAAAGTCACCATTGGGGCTCAAGCAGGGTATAGTGCACAGTCGACTAAAGTCACCATTGGGGCTCAAGCAGGGTATAGTGCACAGTCGACTAAAGTCACCATTGGGGCTCAAGCAGGGTATAGTGCACAGTTGACTAAAGTCACCATTGGGGCTCAAGCAGGGTACAGTGCACAATTGACTAAAGTCACCATTGGGGCTCAAGCAGGGTATAGTGCACAGTCCACTAAAGTCGCCATTGGGGCTCAAGCAGGGTATAGTGCACAGTCGACTAAAGTCACCATTGGGGCTCAAGCAGGGTACAGTGCACAGTGGACAAAAGTCACCATTGGGGCTCAAGCAGGGTATAGTGCACAGTCGACTAAAGTCACCATTGGGGCTCAAGCAGGGTATAGTGCACAGTCGACTAAAGTCACCATTGGGGCTCAAGCAGGGTATAGTGCACAGTCGACTAAAGTCGCCATTGGGGCTCAAGCAGGGTATAGTGCACAGTGGACTAAAGTCACCATTGGGGCTCAAGCAGGGTATACATGTAATGCAGTTGACTAAAGTCACCATTGGGGCTCAAGCAGGGTATAATGTACAGTTGACTAAAGTCACCATTGGGGCTCAAGCAGGGTATAGTGCATTAAAAGAGACTGTTTTAAGAGGAATATCAATACCTACCTTCAGCTACTCTGAGGTATTTTCTTCTTAAATATTCTCTTCTTGTAGCCCCCTTACCAAGAGTGGCTTTTTAGCCTTGTTCGGTGGCAAATTTGCATTTAACAAAAACATTGGATTTGATTGTTAAAAGTACCCTACCTCGATCGGGAACCTCTTCTGCTGCACATAGACATCAATCTGTGGGTTCCTCTCGGCCTCCATCGAGTCTCTCTTCAATTCCCGCCTCGGGCTGTCTCTGGGCCCCTCCCTACTGACCTCCCTCTGCAACTCTCTAGGGGGCTGGTCGTTCCTCACTATCCTTGGATTTCTGTAGATGGGGCCACTGGGGTCCCTTTGCGGGGGGCCGCCCATCTGCGGGTCCATCGGGGGTCTGTGGACATCGGCGCGGACGGCGATGCGGGGGTCATCTCGAGGGTCGCCGTATCCTTGGCTGTTGTATTGGCCTGAGGTGTTGCAATTTTTGGGAAAACCCATAATGGGTATATTAACGTAATGGCATAATACAGGGCTAAAGTCCTCAGTCAATTACAAGCAAGTTTGTTTAAACAGGTGTGAAGTTTTTGCAATAAAGATCCGCATAAAAAAAAAGATAATGACAGGAATCACAACAAAGTGTGCCACTTTTCTACAATCAGGTTAGCAATTTTCCCAATGGTTGTAACTTTTGTTTATGTACATGTGTACATGCAGGCTTATACTAAAAATAGTTTGATTTGATCAGGAATCGTGAATGTTTGAATTACTCTCAAGCTTCAATCAGACCCTGCAAGTAAATAAGGGTTTTCCCCGCCAAATTGGAGCCCCGAGTCCTATAAGTGGAAAGTCTTCTTCATCAGATCTCATAATTTATCCTCACCGTTTGAAGGTCGGCTGGGACCGTTGGAGTTTCTGTAGGGGCCAGCGCCGTACCCGTTGCTCATCCCGTGTCTATCCATTCCGTTCATTCCACTACAAAAACGAGAACAAGTTTGGTGAATTGATGTTTCAGCTTGCAGCAAGCAGTACTGTTCTCGATTAATTGATGGTGATTAAGGAGTGGATTTAGGGGACTATCCCATGAGCGGATTATCTCCTGAAGACGATCAGAGCATACTGATCGAAACGTTCGAGTCGTTAACCACAATGAACCATTCTTATGTAGCGCATATCACCGTGAGGTCCCTATGATGCACTGTCAGTATTTTTCCTACAACTTGATGTGGCCGCTACGTACGTGTTGAAGTATGAGACCTTTTCCTTCACATAGCACCATGTAATGGTTTACAAGGTGCTGCGGCGCAACCACCGGTTCTTTTTGGAACCTACACTACTCAAAAAGAGATTTTCACACGGTGTTACCGCAAACCCCACTTAGTTATACTTCCGCCATGCAAAGTTTTGAATCCTACTAAGGGACTAACCCATACATGTACCCTCTCAGCTCTCTTCTGAAACAACTTCACTGGCTCCCAATTGAACAGAGGATTAAATACAAAATCGGCTTGCTTGTATTTAAGGCGATGAATGGAAATTCCCCGTCTTATATATGTGATCTTGTGCAGCCATATGTTCCAACACGATAAAAACCTACGCTCTGCAGACAAATTTCTGCTTGAAGAAAGCAGGGCACGCAACTCTTGGGGAAAGCGTTCATTCCAAGTCGCAGCAGCGAAGATATGGAATGGTCTTCCACATTATGTCCGGGCAGCTGTCACAACTGATACATTCAAATCAGCACTCAAAGCACATCTGTTTATCGTGAACGAACTAATCATTGCCTTTGACATTATTTTGATTTGGACATGTGAATTGACTACAGAAAACAGAGCATTTTAAAACTATATAATTATTGTATTGGATATCACAAGCAGTGCCCTTGGAGCTCAGCTGACTAGAGTGCAGAATTTTGGAGCCAGTGCCATGAGCGCCTGCATTGGCGGATACCGGCGCTATTAAGACTTTGTTGTTATTATTATTAAACCCAACAGTCTCCACTGATTACCCCAAACCAGAAGCCCTCAAGAGTTGCGTTGAAATAGTTTTTCTGAGGGAAACCTGTAAACAAGGGTGCCTGCTATGTGAACCAGAAACACCGTGGTTAACCCCTACTCTTCTATGATACATGTAAGTGTTCTGGGTTCTCTTTTCCCTTCAATGGAAAGTTCTCGTGCCCTTCGAGACAATGTAAATAACTTACTTGTTTGAAACGTTAGAGTGACTGTAGGCTTGTTCACCGTAGTGGTCTTGTACCCCGACTGGGATAGGCATGGTGACCACACCAGACAAGGTAAGGGCTCTTGACTCTCGATCTCTCCTTGTTTCACCGGTAGCTACTTGATGCTAGAACCTGCAATTCAGAAAAAGACACATTTTGAGAGAGTTGTAAAAAAAAAAACGAATGCAGTTTTCAGAAGAGCGTCAGCATACAGACCACTTGCATCAGTGCATATTGTCAAAAGCTCAAACAGAGCCCTCACAAAATATTGAAGTTTACATGGTTTTTTGGCCGGTAAACTTACTTAGCTTAGCATAATTTTGTTGTGCTTAGCTTAGTTTCTGCTTTCAAGCAGATCTATGAAACTGGGCCCTGGCTTGTGTTACCGAAAAACCCTCTAGACAGGTGGGTATCTCCACCATGCACAGTTTCAACGCCTTCATTTACAAAGCAACAATTGATGTTGATCCACAGAACCAGCAAGCCCACTGTGTACAAATGTAACTGATATAAACAATGGCTAGGCTACATTTCAACAGGTGTTTTTGTTGACCACTTATAGGACTCTTCTAATAGAAACAGCCGGTTTCATTCACTCACAATGATTGAAACCGATACATATCAACCCACCATGCCTACAATAGAACCTTTCTTGCTCTATGTTCATGTTCCGTCCCAACTTGATAATTGTCCCAACTATAGTTGGGACTGGTCCCAACTTGAGTGTTAAAGTTGGGACGTCCCAACTGTAACACTACTGCAGACGCACAAGCTGAGTGATGCGATCGGCGTTAATTAACAAGATTCTTTATTTCAACGGTTCTCCGCTCTTTATACAAACTCATGTCAAAACTGTCATGATGGAGCGAGCAGGTGCCCGGGACGAGCCTAGTATACTCGCTAACTCGACGTAAATGGTGTTTTAGAAGGCTCTGACACCGGCTTCATGCTCATGCTCATGCCAGGTGAAAGCTTTCAGTCTCAAAATAGGCCTAGTCATTTAATTTCCCTTCTCTTGAAAAACCAAAATTCTCACTAATTTCAAATATTCTCAAGGGCAAGGGAAAGTGGTCTTAAAAACTTCATACTTAGATGATACTTACTATATTATTATGTTTTTGGTTTATTCATGGGGGTGGTTTGTGTTTACTGCGATCCCAACTATAGTTGGGACGTCCCAACCTTAACACTCAAGTTGGGACCAGTCCCAACTATAGTTGGGACGATTGTCAAGTTGGGGCGGAACATTCATACAACAGAAACCAGAAGTGTAGCAAGGGGGGGTGGGTGCAGGAGTAGTGACATCCCCCACACCCTGCAACCTACTTGTTACAAATGCTCACAGTCATACAATGTACATGAATTTCTTCCAAGTTTCGATTTGATTTGATTTGATTTGAAATGGTTTATGAAAAAACAAAGACCATCGCAGCCGAAAGGCTGAATTGCAGTCTATTTACAAAGAGATAAAATATACAAAATTACAAAGAGTTAAAAATACAAGAAAACAAACAAGTATAAAACTCCAATGGTTCAGATGGGAATAACAGCTTCCCTTGTACATGTTGTATAACATTGCAAAACGATGTACAAAGTCTATCCCTAGCTACTCAACATCACCATATTTACCTCTGTACAAAACACGCCCAGTCTAAATAATTTTTGCTACGCAAAAAAAATGCGAGAGGAAATCGTTCTTTGGAATAATCACTTTCAAACATCAGTGTTACTGTACTTTTATTTTTTTTTGCGAGTGTGAATGTCACTTCATCTTGGCCATTAAACAGAATGTGCTTGCTCCCATTAACACATCAGAAAGATACACTTATGACAAGACACATGTTTTACATTTTGTAAATGTGACACTAAAACTTCCTTGGGGCTAGTAAAACGCACGTTTTACTAGCCAGGGGTGGATTTCACAAAGAGTTAAGACTAGTCCTAAGTTATAAACTCGTCCTAAGATAGGACTATCTTTGTGAAATCGACCCCTGGTGAGCTACATGGTAATGTACTTTACAAAAAAGTTTAAGCACAAGGCCTGCAATAAGAGTACAGCACCATCAACCACATGTAAACATTACAAACCTTCATAGAATTCCACCCACCAATACCAAAAGTCTCCACAATTAACAAACTCTCACAGAAAGTTAAAAAGTAGTTCCAACTTTGTCCAAAAAGGAAAAGACAAGTTTACTGTAAAACGCATCAGTTCACTAGCCAGATGGGCTACATGTACATGTACATTGTACATGTACTTAACAAAAAGATTTAGCGCAAGGCCTGCAAAAAGAGTACAACACCATTAAACATTACAAAACTTCGTACAATTCCATCCGCCAATACCAACAGTCTCCACAGTAAAATACAAGGTAAAATTTGCATACGAAGAAGGAAAAGGTAAGTGAGACCCACAGTGTACTAACCCGGTGTGCTACTTTACAACAAGTTCACATGCACACAAATGTAAGGCCATGGTCTGACTGTAAGAGTACAGCACCATCAACATTACAAACCTGTGTACAATTCCATCTGCCAATGCCTATTACATGTAAGTCTCCACAGTAAATAACTCCACAGAATGCAGAAAGTTACAAGGTAAAACTTGTCGAAGAAGAAAAAGACAAGAAAATTGCACAGTTCACTATCCCGATGGGCTATTACATGTACGTACATACTTTACAAAAAGATTTAGCCCAAGGCCTGCAAAAGAGAGACTACACCATCAACAATACAAACCTTCGTACAATTCCATCCACCAATGCCAACAGTCTCCACAGTAAATAACTCCACAGAAAGTTACAAGGTATAAATCCAACTTTGTCCAAGAACTGAAGAAGGTAACTCAGCGAGAAAACTTCTCTACATACACATGTTCATACTACAAGAAGTCAGTCTTGTGCTGTGCATAAATGTACATGTACACGCAAGAATCATCACAACAGAATAATCACTTTATGGACAACTGATTCCTTGCAGTGAATCAGAATTCCGGTTTTCCGGAAAAAAACTCACCCACACCCTTCGGGTGAAAAAAAGAAAAGACCGAGGACATTGTACTAGCTGAACTCCACTCTGAACTGTTCCATCTGACAAAAGAAGCCGCTGAACCGCGTACTGAGATAATATCCGCCCAAGATATGAACTCGTGGGTACATGTAAAGCGAGCGCAGGGGAGTCGCTGGCATGGCATAGAAATACCTTTGTGCCCGCTGAACTGTTAACACTTTTTCAATACACAGGAATTTCTGTAATAATGAACGGAAACTATATATGAACTACATTTTGTCTAATATCTCCCATGCCCATTCAAACATGAAGTGGCCAACTTTGCTTACATACTTGTCAGTGACCATTTTGCTCATTTTATGCCCAAAGACATTGAAAGTCCTGCATGTATCGAAAACAAACAAAAACAAGTCGAACGAAGACTTAAGTTTCGGTCAAAAATTACAGGTACGGACAAGTTTTGACATTAAACTTTATCAAACTGCCAACACAAATGAATGGTCCTACTCACATTGTACTTTGGTTAACACTCCAACAATGTACACAAAATAAGCCAATTATACAAATGTAGTAAAACTATACAACATGTGTAATGTGTACAACAACTTTTATGTGAAGTGTATAATTGGTAAAAGTTGTGAGGAAAAAAATAAAATAAAATACTGAGCCACTCCACCCTAAAGTCTGTTTTTAAGTTTGTATGCATGCATTATTTGTATTTTCTGTCCATGCTGTTTGTGCCACACAATAAAATTGTTCCACCTTCGGAATAACACCAAATAACATCAACATTTATAAAGCATACCACGTGAACAGCAGGCACTTATTACAGTCCGACCCCTTTGACCTCAAAACCATTATGGAATATGTATTTAAATCCAAGCTACCAAGGATGGAGTTGATCTAAACGAGGGTGGCTTTTGAAATCGCTAGGAGCCACAATAGAGCTCATGGCTGTCTACGCTTCACTGATTCCTACCGATTCATCTTTTCAACAAGCGGTTTGAAGGAGGAAGTGCGTGTAATATGTTTGTGTTGGGTTTGGAGTCTGCAGCCAGATACAATTAGCAAATTGAGGCTGATTTAAGGGAGTTTCTTTCTCCAGGACGTGTTGACTTCAAATTTATATTCCCAAGTATAACACTCCAATATCTTACACTGTCAACCTTATGGTTGTTGATATCTTGTAACATGTATATGTTTGTACATGGTACTGTACAGTCAAAATGTACACATCCTAAACAAGAACATGTACAATGTATTTTCTGCACTAATTCGTGCATTATGTTAGCAGGGCTAGGCTCGTTACACCTACTGAACATGTAGCCTCAAAGTCAGATCTACACTGTGACAGTAGCCCCGGATCTAAATATGTACAGATAGCCCTAACCGGGAACCTACAAAAAAATTTGTAAAATGTAGCCCCAACCCTTTACCTGTTTACCAGAATGGAGCCAGAACTTTGATGTACAACTGTAGCCCCCAACCATGTAACCTATATGAACCCAGAACTTCGATGTAGCCCCAACCATGTACCTTAAATGAACCCAGAACTTCGTTGTAGCCCCAACCATGTACCTTAAATGAACCCAGAACTTCGATGTAGCCCCAACCCTGTACCTATATGAACCCAGAACTTCGATGTAGCCCCAACCCTGTACCTAAATGAACCCAGAACTTTGATGTAGCCCCAACCATGTACCTAAATGAACCCAGAACTTAGATGTAGCCCCAACCATGTACCTAAATGAACCCAGAACTTAGATGTAGCCCCAACTATGTACCAAAACCAATGTGGACATCCCTACAATAAAACAAAACATCGTTAAAGGGGGGTATTGGTAAATACTCCAAAAAATAATGACCATAAAAACTTACTTGGTAAGAAGCACTGCAGCTGTTGATAATGTATTTAACATTTTGAGAAACAATTCACTTCTAAAGAAAAGTGGTTTTAGAGAAAGGAATTCAAAAACATTTCAATCTGAGAAACGTTTCTGCGTGAAATGTTTCTCAGATTGTGTATTCCAATTACAAGTTATTATTTCCTGCATTGGACATGACCGCTCCAGATTTTCGGCAATATCTCAAAAACGCTACCACCTTTTGAAATGAATTTATCCCAGGTTAGTTTTACTTATTATCTACATTAATATACATTTGTACATTGTAGGATTAAAAGAACCGAACAGTTCCAAAGAACAAAGGTATATTTTGCCTTTAAGTTTACAGAATACAAATGGAGAATACAGTACATGTAAAAGGAAGTCCTAAATTTACCAGGTCGATAAATATGTATCATGTGCATGATGATTTCATCTGCTCAGAACTAAATAACAATTTCATTTTTGCAATGATCAAAAGGTCATTAAATGAAAAATGCATATAAATTTGAAAAAAATTAACCAAAATCAATAAATGAATGTTTTACTTAGAAAATAAATGTTTCTTTTTCCCCAAAAAAATGCTTTGAAGACCACTCCTGGTCAATAAACCCCATTTACCAGGAGCTCCAAAATATAATCTAGCAATTTTACAATTTAAACCAATACAAATTGCACTACAGTTCTGAGCAGACAATTTGAAGTACACGTGTGATTGCACTACAATATTAATTGAGCACTTTTCTATTTCTTACATTTAAAAAAATGGAAAAAAAAATCCTGCCAAAACAAGTTCATTGCAACTAAATCCCACAAATCCAAACAGGTTTTTTGTCCCACCAGCTTCACAATCGGCGAATTACGTCGGTTACGAGTTCTATTCATCGGACACATGCCGCGCATTCCACTCTGCATTGTGGCGATCGAGACTCCTTTGTCGTGGTTTGTGACAACATGAAAGTGCAAAAAATGGGATGGAATTTGGAATACATTCACTGAAATGGGTGTAAACAGTTCCACTTTAACCCCGCGAGGTTTCTGAGAGCATAACAATATTTTGGGTGAATGCCCCATAAGTGCCAATAAAAAATGTTTTTATACCTTAGAAACCACTCAGAGGCAATCAATGTCAAACTGCAATTTACTTTGTAAAGATTACAAATAATGGAACTTGGAGGTGGGCATGTGTACTGTTCAGCTGTTAATGAGAATTGTTGAAAGGGGGGTGGGGTGGGGGTAAATATTTGAAATTTTTTGTGTGGATTATGTTAACAACTATCGGAATTCCTAGGGTGGCAACCTTTTGTAGAGTTAGAGTTTTCTCGGACAGAATTCAAAAAGTGTTTGAAACTGCTTTCATGGAGAATGCCAAAAATTATCAGTATTACTCGAATGACGTTTTTTTAATTTCATTTTTTCAAGATCATTGAGCTACATGCACTACTGTATTTCAAGTTACACAATAAATTCATATCGATGGTATATATACTCAATGTCAAATCTATTAGCACACACGGTGCTGAGCTACTAAGCATCCGATATATATCAATAGAGGACTCCTATATTAGTATAGTATGACACGTCACGAGAATCCCACCAATCAAATGGCAAGGTGCGGTATATAACATTACACTGTAGATAAGACTCCATTGAGGTTAAGTACATGTACAGAGGGCCATTTGAAGTCAGGGTATACTTTGGGTAATTGTCAAAGACCAGTATCCTCACTTGATGTTTCCCAACGTATGTGAAAAAAAAAAAAAAAAAAAAAAAAAAAACAGAGTGAGAGAATACTACCTAAGCAAAATGAAGATGTGTAACGAGCCAGCACAAATATTGACCCCCAGGTGAAATCCACAAATCGTCACGGCGGATATTTACTTTTAGGTTGATCCCAACCCAGTCCAACCCAGACCCTCTTTTCTCATGTGACCCCAAAACATCTGGCGGATCAGCTCAACCTTGTCGAGTGACCTTCTTCCTTTTTTACTAATCTTGAGGTAATCTTCAAAGAGGTTACATGTTTTTAAATAATTTCATGCCGCTTGGACAAACAATGGAAGGCCAACTTCACGTAAACGTTTGCTAACAAGTAACTGGGACTCACAGTCGACCATCGGCGCTTGATTCGAACCAACACCAAGATTCATCTTAAGATGAGTTGTCAATATTGATACAGAGATTTGTATTGTGACATCCCACTTTGCTTAGGCAGTTAAGATGAATTCGCACTTACATGACTTAGGATCAATCTTAGCTCTTTGAGAATTGGAGCCCTGGGGTGGATTTCACAAAGAGTTAAGACTAGTCTTATCGTGAGCTAGGACGAGTTACTCGTCCTAACTTAGGACTAGCCTTAAGTTTTTAATAATTCCTAAGACTACATGTATATAATTCCTAAGACTGTTAGGACTATCTTTGTGAAATCGACCCCTGCCTGGACTCTGACTTGAGACTTGAGACTCGAGACTTAATATCTGTGACCCTAGACTCAACACCAAAATGTTAACTGTTGCCGCATATTAGTTTATTGAATTATTGTGAAAATAGTGATATGTGGCAGTTCTCTTTTTGACTGGCCACTACCGACTACAGTTCAAAGACTTGTGAGCTTCAGGATTTCAGCCTCCTGATAGTCTTCATAGACCATGCAAAACTCTTGTGAATTATATTTGCCCGAGAAAGACTCTGCTAGGGTCAAAATGTCAGGTCAGGGGCCAATTTCATAGAGCTGCTTAAGCACAAAAAGTAGCTAAGCACAACAAGAATTATGCTCACCAGAATAAGGTTACCAGCCAAACTAGCATACCACAAGTACAATTTATGACTGGTGTCCTGCTCATTTCTGTTTAGCAGAAAATTTTTAAGCAATATTTTCTGCTTAAGCAGCTCTATGAAATTGGGCTCTGGTCACCAACTATTTTTTTTGCATTTACACCATAGGTCCTGTTTGGTTGGTAAAACAGTTTGCAATCAGCTAATTACTTTCAATTATATTTGCCTGCGTTACAGTCATGACAGTTGTGTAGCAGGCAAAATGTGTCTGATGATCGGTTATCAAATGCATTCCGATGGGATGGTATGCGAGGCACAAAAGAAAGTAGTTTTGGCAAATTGCTATTGGGAAGAATATGCAGGAAAGCAATAGGTCATTCTAGCTTGCGACTTCGGTTCAGATTAGTACGCAGTGGAATGCATTTCAAGAAGATTAAAGGCAAAGTATACCTTTGGTTTTGGGAACCGTTTGATTGTTTTAATCCTTTATAAATGTAGGTATATAAAATCAAACTAACCTGTGAAAATTCCACTTCAAAAGGTGGTCGCGTTTTTGAGATATCACCTAAAAACCGGAGCAAATATTTCCACGCAGGAAGAATATTCCTTATAGGAATACACGATCTGAAGAGCGTTACGGCCGTAACGCTTCTCAGATTCAAATTTGGGGGGATAAAAAGTGATATATTTTTTTTTTCATTACCGCAGTACTTCAAAGTGAAAAGTTTCTCAAAATGCGATACTAAGTAAGTTTTTATTGCCATTATTTTTTCAGAGTCATTACCAAATGTATACCTTCCCTTTAACATCAAAAAGAAAACCTTAAACATGTTAAAGAGGTACACTGTGCTGGCAGAGTTTTGTTTTGTTTTTTGCTTATTGAGTTTCATCTCTGGTTGGGACTTTTCAAGTTGCTCAGGCTGGAAAAGTAACCAGCAACAACTTATCGATTGAATCTCTAAAATGTATGTAAAAAAGTATACAACTGACAGTCCAAGTTACTAAATATTAAGTGACAGCTCCATCTAGTGGACGAGCAAGTCCAGGCAAGTAAGTAAGTAAACAATAATACATCTGGACTTATACAATGTGCACATCTTCGGAAACCGACCAAGGCGCATACAAAAGATAAAACCAACAAGGGTGGCACAAAAGTTGTGTTCAGAAAAAGTGAAGAGAAAAACTAGCGAAACAAATGGGGACTTCAATTCCTTCTTGAAGATGTATCAAAGACGTTGTTTGACATAGTGTGGCAGGGAGCTTGTTTCACATGACAGGTGCAGCATAGGCAAAGGCACGCTGACCATAGCGAGAGGTTCTAAATCTTGGTTCAGCTAACATTGTATGAAGCTGAAGATCTTAAAATGCAACCAGATTGTTTGAGTGAGATGAGGTCACGGAGATACTGAAGTAAGTCAAGTCTGTCCCGAGCCAATATATGCCTTATTAAACCGGAGTTTACATCCGGTTTTATTGACTGCAGAGTATTTCTATTCCCCCTGGACAGGGTGCCAGCCAGTCCATAGCAGGTTACTCCCCAGCTCTTGGCCGGTACCCATTTGTACTCCTGGGTGGAGAGAAGAAATTAGGATAAAGTGCCTTGCTCAAGGACACAAGTGTCGCGACAAACCAGCCGTCGATTTCACCAAACTCTTCCTAACTTAGGATTATTCTTAGGACTTAGGACGAGTCCCAGCCTTGCACTGTAACATGTAAACCTTAAGATTAATCCAAAGTTAGGACTAGTTACTCGTCCTAACTCGAGATAGGATTAATCCTAGCGTTTCGTGAAATCGGCTGCAGGCCAGGATTCGAACCCACATTATGTAAATTACAGAACTTGGGTCCACCACCTTAGACCGCTCAGCCATGAAACCCCACCGTCCAGGCAAGCCATTCCCAATATTGGTGTAACAAATTGACTAATTCTTTAGGGCAGCTCAGAGGAAAACCTACGTGAAAGAATGTACTCTCTGTCTTTCTCCTCGCCCTCTTTTCTTTATAAAGTTCTAGCCTTGAGCCGACAAAAAGCCATTTGCGAGTTGTATTTGAGTTAAGTCTGGTACATTGACTCGATTGGTCACAAGTAAACACTCAAATAGGACTTCCCAGACTAACAGACTAAAAGAAAGTGTCGCTGGGCCGCAAGGTTTGGGGCAAGCTTCATTCAGAATCTTGTAACGTGTTTGCCGTCTCTTGCATAGCTACATGTACATATATATGCAAAAGCTTGCCCCTAGCCATGTTACATACAATGTGTACATGTACATGTACGTGTCGCAACTGTCTCTAGCCTGAGGAATTCAAAGTTAAGTGGTAACTTGTGACTAAGCGAGTTATTGTACCAGACATGGTTTAATCCAATCCAATTTTTTAATGGCTTCTGAGCCCCAATAGTCTGGACTCCTCAACAATTCCCATACAAGTGTGTGTACACTTTATTGGTTACCTACAGTATCTCCAAACCGAAGAATGCAAACTCCTCCTACTGACATACAAATCCCTCAACCAATCTGCACCCAAGAACTTCCAAGAATTCCTCTATCGTGTCTATCCACACAAACCTCATCATACCCTCCATTCCAGCTCTACTGATTTATGTACAAATCCCTCAACCAATCTGCACCCCAGTACAATGCAGTACCTCCAAGAACTCCTCCATCCACACAAACCTCATCATACCCTCCATTCCACATGTTCCAGCTCCAACCAATCTGCACCCCAGTACCTCCAAGAACTCCTCCATCCACACAAACCTCATCGTACCCTCCATTCCAGCTCTACTGATTTATGTACAAATCCCTCAACCAATCTGCACCCCAGTACCTCCAAGAACTCCTCCATCCACACAAACCTCATCGTACCCTCAATTCCAGCTCTACTGATTTATGTACAAATCCCTCAACCAATCTGCACCCCAGTACCTCCAAGAACACCTCCATCCACACAAACCTCATCATACCCTCCATTCCAGCTCTACTAATTTATGTACAAATCCCTCAACCAATCTGCACCCCAGTACCTCCAAGAACTCCTCCATCCACACAAACCTCATCATACCCTCCATTCCAGCTCTACTGATTTTTGTACAAATCCCTCAACCAATCTGCACCCCAGTACCTCCAAGAACACCTCCATCCACACAAACCTCATCATACCCTCCATTCCAGCTCTACTAATTTATGTACAAATCCCTCAACCAATCTGCACCGCAGTACCTCCAAGAACACCTCCATCCACACAACCCTCATCATACCCTCCATTCCAGCTCTACTAATTTATGTACAAATCCCTCAACCAATCTGCACCCCAGTACCTCCAAGAACACCTCCATCCACACAAACCTCATCATACCCTCCAGTCCAGCTAAACTTCTCAACTCGTCCCATACATCACTCGTACTAAATCATACGCCAATCGCTCATTATCACATTCTTCACCGACATTGTGAAACAATTTATGGAACTTCATCAAAACTGCTCCAAAAGAGAACATTTTCAAACCTAGATGCTAAAAAACGTACCCCTTTAATTAATTTATTGCTGAATTCTTTTGCAAAGCCCTTTAGGACATTACTGAGACTCGAGGTGTCACGTAATAATGGTTCATTATTATTATTGATTTTGGGTTGAAAAAAGAATTTGTTATTAGTATTATAATTAAGTGCATCTCAACTGTTTTCAGATTTGACTTTGTCATCAGCACTGTTGGTCATAATTGTAGGATCATTCGATATCGTACTGCTTACCCAAACAACAACTTCCTTACCCTTGGAACAGGTTTATGCATCCGAGTCCTACAATAGGCTTGAGTAACAGCGCGTGTAAAATGGAGTATCCTACAGAAGGTCTCTCACCACAAACACTACCGGATTAGTGTGTGAATGGTCGTGTGCCTGATGGACATCACCCAAGTCTCCTGAAGACAGTCAAAGCATACTGATCGAAACATCAAGTGTTACACCAGCCGAATCTTTTCGGAACCATCACAACTCTTAGCGAGGAGATTTTCTTCACGGACAAGGTGTTACCGCACACCTACACTGATCCCTCATATGAAAATAACAACAAACTGTTGCCCATATTACAACCTGTACAGCAGCCTCTCTTTTTGTGCTTTTTTTTTTTTTTTTTTAACCTCGCCCTGTTTTTATCTCCATTTCGAAACTAAATTCCTGACCTTGTACAGAGTATGCCTTTGAAAACCAAACAAAAAAATTACTTTAGGCAGAATTTTAACAACTCCCATTACATCAGCCTTCCCATCATGCCTCCATGCTCGGCAGTTGTCGAGTACTGAAGCATAACACGGTTTACAAAAACCCATTCTTTGTAAATACTTTCTACTATAGCTCTTTTTTTTTTCCTGAGCGATTGACATCAGTCCTAATTTTCAATGATTACTGACCCTTAACTCCGATAAACTCCGTTCAATGTAGGATTTCAATGCATACTTGGGGCGTCGGTGAATGGGTTTATCAAACTTACAGTGCAAAGGCATGCAGGTTCGTTTTTACACAACCAAACTCCATGTAGGCCAGGGCCCAAATTCACAGAGCTGCTTAAGCAGAAAATGTTGCGTAACAATTTTCTGCTTAGCAGAAATAAGCAGGATACCAGTCACAAAATGTACACGTGGCATGGTAGTTTGGCTGGTAACCATTTCCTGGTAAGCATAATTTTGTTGTGCTTAGGTACTTTTTGCGCTTTAAAAGCAGCTCTAAGAAATTGGGCCCTAATGGCTCGATTTCACAAAGAGCTGAGATTGATCTAAGGGAAGGGGGAACCCCCACAAGCTAACTAAGCAAGCGGGATTCGAACCCATGCCCGCTACATTTAAAAACCAATATGTCTAAGCCGTTAGACCACCAAGTATGCCCAATGACAACAGGCCAGTTCGAATCCTGTTATTAGCAGCTGAGTACACAGTGCTAAACCACACATTGGTCAGTGTTCTCAAGCATGTTTCAAAAAAAAAAATTTGCCGCACTCACCATGTCTAAGAAGTCCCCACCAAGGTTTTTTAAATCCATCTGCCATATTCTTCCCCCACTTTTTTTTTTTTTTTTTTAAAGCTCATGCGTTTCAGAATTCCAATGCAATCTTTAAAACCATTGCTCAAAAGAAGTCAGGAGGAATCGGCCATCAGGAATGACCTCCGAGTGCATCGTCATGATCACAGAGCAGGAGCAATAAAACACAAAATTCCGAGCCCTTAGGCTGGCCCCAAATCTCCCTCCCCGAGTGCCAGCCTATAATTTTCAAACTTGCAAAAACACTGATTGGTGTAAGGGTAAAAATAAACAATGGGTGGCATGGGTGGCTAGTGCATTAGGCACTCGCCTCTCACTACTCTTGCCCTAATTGGATACCAAGCTAAAGCCATATTGTCCTTCAATGATCATGTTTCTCACATATCAAGGTCTATAAGATACCAACTTCGCAACCTAAGCTTTGTCCGCAAGTACTTGACCCGAGATGCAACGGAACAGCTAGTCCATGCCCTTATCTCTTCTTGTCTTGATTTCTGCAACTCCCTTTTTCTCGGCCTTTCCCAACAACAGCTGTCTAAACTTCAACGCCTTCAGAACTCTGCAGCTAGACTGGTAACCCTCACCAAGAAAGCATGTCACATAACACCTGTTCTTCGGTCTCTTCACTGGCTACCTATTAAAAAGCGAATCACCTTCAAATTTCTGTTGCTGGTCTACCACGCAGTCCATGGCTCCTCACCAATCTACTTGCAGAACTCGATCCAGGCATATCAACCCTCTCGCAGACTACGGTCATCACACTCTTTGCTACTTCAGGTTTTCCCGATCGCGGCACTCTTGGGGTGACCACAGCTTTTCCCACGCAGGCCCATCTCTCTGGAACAATCTTCCTCTTCTTCTCCGCTAGTTCTTTCAAACAATTACTCAAAACTTATCTGTTCACTTTGTAATTCTGTTTCATTGAACTGATTACCCTGTACATGTATCTTTTCTTAAAGTCTGCCTAAGTTAGTCAATACATAATGTCAATGTTGTATAGATATATTGTACTCTCTTTTGTATTTGTATTTATATTTCGCTTGTACAGCGCCATGAGCGTCATGCCTGACGGACCTGTGTGCTCTATAAGAGGCCACTATTATTATTATTATTATTATTAAGTAGAGTTGTGCGTTGGTCCTCTCCTATGCCCAGGGGGTTTTCCCTGGGCGCTCCGGTTTTTCCTTCCTTTGAAAAAAAATCAAACACTTTTGATCTCTGGCTATGCTCCAGGGTAAAATAAACATGTAAGAGTTGTTGTGGCTGGCTGCCAAAGACACCCTTGCATTCCTGAGGCTCAAACACGGTGTAGCCGCGTCCCTTTGCAATAGACCTTTATCATGGTGCGGCCATCTTGATTTTCTCCTATTCAGCTCAATGTAACCAAACCGAGGCTGGAAGGAAAAATAATCTGGTACCTTTTTTGTACAGTGAATATTAGCATCCAATACTGTTACTGGATACAGGGAACATGACCAAGATGGCGGCAGCATGATAAAGGTCTATAGACCTTTATCATGCTGTGGTCACTTGTGTCAGGTATCCTGCATACGAGAGTGGCAGTTCTAATTCTCACATCATGAAAGGAACCAGACTGTATTTTCCTCCCAGCCTCGGTTTGGTTACATTGGGTCGAATAGAAGAATAGCAAGATGGCCGCACCATGACAAAGGTCAATTCAGCTCCTCAGCTGCGAGTAAGGATGATTAGCCTCCCAAATTATTACTATACTGATGTTGAAAATTATCAATGATTGCAGATTTCCCAACCATCTAGCCTATTTCACTCCACTGCAGGAAGGGAAGCCTCCTCACCATTTATCCATTTCACTCTATCCTAAGCAGTTTCAATTCAATTCGTTTTATTTATTCTAGGTTGTGAAGCCAAGGACTCTCAGAAAAGCAAACTCAAACGCTGTACATGTACTAGCCAAGAACCCACGGGAGACAAGGAAGACAAGTAAGGGAGGTTTTAAAATGTGGGAAGAAAAACCCCAGAGAATTGTTTCAGGGGAAAACCACACAGTCAGGGAGGGACTGAAAACCCAATCCACATAGTGCCCCGGTAGGATTCGAACCGGGGTCCTAAGAAGTGGAAGGCGAGGAAAGATACAATGTACCACTACACCAACCCAAAGCCGGAACCAATGCCCCTACATTTTCTTAGTTCATCTCTCCATCTTTGTCTACATACTACCTCTGTTTTCCTTGCTCGGTTTCCCGATCATACTGTCACAAAAATCAATTCAGACTTACGCAGACTCCTCGTTTGCAGAACCTTGTCAATTTAACCCGAGTGCCAGACCTGTGATTTCCCTACAAGAACCCGTTTCACAGAATGTAATCTCATACAATTCCACAGGTTCAGAGTTCAGTCCCAAAGCTTTGGTTTCCTCACCGCACTTTCCCACACAGCCAAGCTTTTTTTTTTTAACCTTTGGACATGTTGGTACCCCGCCAGAAGCAGAGCGACGGCACATACATGTACTAGACCTACATCCCGGTACCGTTGCTACGGCAACGGTATACACAGAAACTGGGTTAACTCAACGACCCTTGATATTTTGACACCACTCGGAAACATAAACACACAGAAATCACAAAGGGACGCTTTCCTAATAAATCAAAGGACGGAAAACAAAAATGATTCTTAGTAAGTTGAAGCCTCTGCTAACAAGTACCATGTACCTCCATGGTACAGAGTGGTGCATGGACGGTTTCTCACTCGATTCCCCTTCAGTGGTCTCCTTTAACAGTGGTCTGCTGGCCAAACGCCAGTTAAAACACCTGAGGACCAGTCAAAATTCTCTCAAACTAGTCCTGCTCAACCACGTCCCCATGGTTTACTTTATTTCCAACCATGTTTGTATTAGTAAACCCTGGGATGGAAACTCCTCACTTGGACCCTGATTGGACAACAACATTACATTAGCACATAGTGTACATGTTTCCAATACATACAAGCTACTAAATCTGGTACCGGACCACGAGACTATGGCGAAGATGTGAATTTCGATATGCAGCCGGACTATTCTAATTTGCATACGTATCCAAAATTTTTGGATATGCAAATGTTCCAATACCAGGGTGAGAGAGCAGTCAACCTCGTACTGCTCGACACACCCTGGGGAAGAGGTTGAGTCCTGCTGGCTAGTTTATGACTTGCTGAGTTTACGCTTGCTTATATACATGTACATGGGTCTATTTTGTTGCGCATGCATATGGTTAGTAACTTCCACTCTTGTTAACATGTTGTTCGTGGCTGATGGTTAAGAATAAAAGCAGCCTTCGTGTTGTCAGAAGAATCAACTATCTGATTAATAATCCACATCTCTATCTGAGTCCAATCTTCATCACACTTCATGGTGGCAGCGGTGTAGAATGGGACTGGATACAACAACGCATTAAAAAAAAAACGCATAGAATTCTTCAAATGTAAGAACTAACATTGGGTTTCGCCGAAGGCTCCGTCAAGGAATTTGAAGAAAAATCTTTACTCCCTTGAAATCCTCTCATCTTTTATGTATAATGTAGCCCAAACCACAAAACAACAATAACAATAATAGCAACAACAACAACAACAACAACAACAACAACAACAACAATGACCACAACAACGACCGACACCTACCACAAAAACAACCACAACAATCTTTTTTTTTTTTTTAAGTTTCCCGGTTATCAAGGTTAACGTTTAGTGCCCTGAGACAGGCCGATTGATCCGGCAATCAAATTGCAATTGTTAAAAAGAAAAATTTGCGAGGATTAATGGTATAGGATGGCCTGAGGGCCTTGTTATCCACTTTGTAGGGGGCCACCTACATGTACCTACATGTACCTACACAAGGATCTATGATGTCAAAGAAGGCTGTCAAAGAATAAGGAGGTGCATGGACTTCAAGACAATGGTAGAGGACAGCCTCTTGGGCTCTCAAGAGGGTGCTGTGACCTCTAGCTTTCCTTGGATGTTGAGAGAGACCAAACTTTGCGCATCCTATTTTTAAAGGGCGAGCACAACGTCTTGGTGGGGTCGAGACAAATTAATGTTTACAGATTTGCACATAAACTAATACATGGCATAAAGATGGTCACGGCGGGGAACCTCCCTTGAACTATGTTTGCCTGAAATGCTACAATTTTTTGAGAAATGAATAAAACGTTTAGTTTGGATCTCGCGAGACCAAAACTGGAAGTTTGAAAAATGTGAATAATAAAAATACAGTTTTGCCCCATTATTTTCGTGTGACTGCGATGACCGATGGAGCTTAATGTTTCACAGGTTTGTTAATTCATGTTATTGTTGAGCCACATGTAAAAACTCAACATGGTTGGGACCAACTTGGTCCCGGCCAAGTTAATCCGGGAAATTTTAATTTGAGTGAGTCTTGCACTGTCTATAGGGCACACTGTAATGTGCGAATAGCCCCTGTCCGAAACGGAAACGCCTCTGAATGAGTAAACAGGCCAGACTCCATCATAGACAAAAAAAAACTCATTACTCATTTTCACTCTTTCATACAGGGGGTTGTACCATGGTTGTAACAAGAGTCCGTCTTTTTTCTCCTCTTTTATTTAATATTTGGTTGTGATGCCGAGGATTCTCAGAAAAGCAAACTTGATCACTATACTAGCCAAGAACCCAATGGAGAGAAGACAAGGAAGGAAGTTTCAGTTTTAGAAAATCCCAGAGAATTATTCACCCCCACCATTGCCCACCTGATCCCGGAGAAATATTCCAGGGAAAAAACCCGCGCCATCGGGTAGGGTCTGAAAACCCAATCCACATAGTGCCCCCCCGGTGGGATTCGAACCGGGGGTCCTAGAGATGGAAGGCAAGGCAAGATACCACTGGGCCAACCCGACCACCCATTAAACAGTATACTACTGTATAAGTGGTGTCCATGTTTTTATGAAAGCATTTCAATGCATCACAGAGACACAATTCATGAAAAGATGGTCTCTTTTTTTGTTCTTTCCTTTTTTTTTTTCTTTTTTTTTTAACTCAAAAAAATAGTTAGTGGCCTGACGTTTCGACCCTAGCAGAGTCTTTCTCGAAGGCTAAATGACAAGACTACAAACATAAACAGGTACATGTACTGATGTAACAAAAGCAGTCTTAAGTGGAAATAGATGATAGAGATGAAAACACACAGACATGACAGAGAAAGCAGGAGGCTGAACAGAAAGGAGGGTAACAAAAAGGGGGCATTGGGAGGAAGGGGCTGGTTGGCCACAAGAGGTGGGGAACACAAAGGACAAAATCAATGACGGGAAGAGGGAGAGAAAAGTAGTTTATTAGTGAATGAGGCAGAATGGGGGGGGGGCTAATTTTTAAAAAATTGATAATACTACTGCACTGAATTTGCAAAGTCACTTTTCAAGCATTAACCTATTATTACGCACCGAGCGCATTCTAAGCACCGTAAAGTTCTTTGCTTGTGTAATGTAAAGGGAGCCCTGGATAATCCTTTATGATAGACGATTACCCCCACAAAAAAACACAATGCTCCAAGTTGAAAAGGATTTTCCAACTGTGTGGGTGTAATGATTATTGTCCACACAGGGATCATCTCAAGCTTGGTGACAAGCTTGTGCCCAACCACAGTCCTCGGACCCCTAACCCAGGTACCACCATTTCACATGTTTCACAGCACTGACTATCACTATATCAGAGAATTCTCACACTTTTTTTTAAACACCAGCTAGAACGAAAACAGCCACAAGTGATCTTGGCTGTAAATCACTTATAAAATGTGTTCAATCGATAAGGAAATTGAGTTCACATTATGAGAGTAAACAGATTTTAATTGTAAAAAAAAAGACAGAATCGATTTTCAATACCCTCCTCCCGGGTCTTTTCAGAAAGGTTCGTGAAAAAGACCCGCAGACATCATCTCTCAAGTTACGTCATTGTGGGCGCTCCGTTTTGCTTAGCCGCTTCATGCGCTTTGTTGCATTAAAACAAACATGACAAAGCAACATCCCACAGATGGCGTCAAAATGGTGTCATTTTGACAAGTGCTGTCAACGGCAGCAGTGTGGAGCCTAGGTTTTTCATAATCTCGAGGTTGGGGCTTAATCTTTTGTTATCGATAATTACGAAGAATTCAAAAGTGTAAAAATATAAAAATTACATAAACTTAATGTCAGGAATGACAAACAAACACAATAATCAAGTTTAAATAGTACTCCTGGGCGCCGTGTATTTTTTTGATCGATAATTACGAACAATTCAAAAGTGTAAAAATATCAAAATTACATGATTTTAAAACAGGTTTAAATGACAAACAAACACGCTTTGGGAGAGTGGAAGTCTGTGGTGGGCAGTTACCACAAAATGAGTACAAAAGTAGCTACACACAAATTAACTATGCTTACTAGAATAAGGTTACCAGCCGAAGTACCATGTCACATGTAAAATTTATGACTGGTATCCTGTTCGTTCTTGCTAAACAAAAAATTGCTAGGCAATATTTCCTGCTTAAGCAGCTCTGTCGAACTGTTTAGTCAAAGTATTTTGCAATGCAAAATTGCTGAAAAGATCATTCCAGCTGCAGACTGAAGAAGGAAAAAAATTACATACCTCGATATGTAGCCCAACAAACATCGTCTCGACTGATACAACATGTTTAAATCCACACCACACTTTTGCTACACTTCCACTAGAATGGAAAACTCAGCGAGCACACAAACTTAGTCTGCCACCAGTTCCTCCAGCACAACACACCTTTCTTTCCAATGTGTTTTAATTAACATTAGACTTGCACAAGGTACGGTACTTCAATTATGGAGAAGTGGACACTGCAGTATGTATTTGATCCAATGTGGAGTCCAAACAACCGAAAGCCTTCTCAACTCTAAGGAACTGTGCATGCGTTTTTATGGAACCACTGTGCCCATTAAGTTTAAACCCCAACAATCTGTGCTCATTTGCAAGTCAATTTGTCCTTGTCTGGCTCTACAAGGAGGGCTCCCTGATTAGGGCGAAATTGCTAAAGAACAGGGGGGGGCACAGGCCGCACAAGTCTAAAAACTTGTTTCTCACACTGCTAAGAAGGGAATTTGTTCCTAGCCATTTAGTTTGCACAGAACGCGTTTATGTACCAAGTCCTACTACATGTAACGTACATCCTTTAAAAATAAAAGCCATAATTCTGGGAGTAACCCCAGGAATTAAAACAAATGTAGGAAGGTTGAACTTAAACACTGGCTCCCCAGTAAGCCCAAAAGTTTGATTGGTGGTGGTGGGGGGGGGGGGGCCTTAGGAAACATTAGAACCCAGTACAAAATGACAGCAAGACATCTGGACACATGGATACAAAGAACAGATGGTTCCACTTTGTAAGAGGGTTAGATCTGGGTAGGTCTGTACTGTTATGTCTGTACAATTATGTGCACAAAGTCTATGAGTGAAAATATTTTCAGCCAACTCGGAGAAAAACGAACAAACAAAAAGACTACAAAACTCTGGGACCTGATCCCCCTCTTAGATGTTGAATGGTCGGGTCTAGGATATCAAGGACTTTGACTTCCTCCAGAGCATTTGGAAAAAACAGTGAAATAATTAACATATGCCATGACTTAGTGAACCAGCACTCACTTCTAAGGCTAAGGGTTGCAAGAATGATCATTGGGTGTGAAGTAAATTTTTTTAAATGCCATGGTAAAGTTGTACTCTGAAATACGCATGGAGACATTCGGCACTAAGAGGAAAGACAAAGATAACATGTCGGCTGGGCCGCAGGGCACTGTGGGTAGGCCAATAGAGGGCGCCATTGCATACATAAAACTATTGCCGAATCAGACCTGTCGGTTAGTAGGGAAAACCATTAATAGTCGCTCTGCGGGTAAGTGATATGGACGCTCATTTTTTTTTTTCCTTTTCGAATGTGAATAATAAGATTCTAAAAATGGTTATAATACAGTTTGGAGTTAGCCTGGTAAGTAACCCTGGGGTTCAAACCCTAGGGTTAAAGGGAAGGTACACGCTTGGTAATCACTCTTAAAATTGATGGCAATAAAAAACTTACTTGGTTAGAAGTACAGCAGCTTTCGATAGTATAAAGCATTTTGAGAATCGTTTCACTTCGAAGTAATGTGTTTATATAAAAAGATATCAGTCTTTATCCCCCCAAAATATGAATCTGAGTAACGTTACTGTCAGATACGTTTCTCAGATTGTGTATTCCAACTACGGATTGTTCTTCCCGCGTTGACATAACCGCTCTGGATTTCCGGCGACATCTCACAAGCACTACCACTTGTTGAAATGAACCCGTTCACAACACATGTATGGTTCATGTTTCATGTGTCTTGTGCTTGTATACATTCAAACCACTGTAGCCTGCGGGCAGAAAAATCCACTGAAAGGAAGGGCTTTGGTTTTAAAAAAAATTGTTTAAAAAATTGTTTGAAGCGACGCCATATCTCAGGTCCATAAGTACCTGGGATCATTTCAGGAACATTGTCCCTGGAAAGTGTGCTCATAATAAACGAAACATTGTACTTTGTACCCCCAACACTGGCACTCTGTACAATTTATTAGTCTGCAGGCATGGCAGGCCCAGCGTATCGGAAATTGATACCTCCCGCGAGCCATGTCAGTGGTACATTATGTAAATAAGTTTTGAGTTATTGCATGGTGAGGTATCAATGTATGTATATATTCGGTTTGCGGTAACACCATTGTGTACCTACTTTGCTGTGTAGAATGTGTTCTTTGGGGACTAGGTCTTGCTTTATTCTACTGCCGCGGAGTAGATTTCGGAAATTCGGGGGACCACTTAGTTCTGAAAAGAACTGTCCTGCTTATTAGCTACTACCTGGGCGGAAGGTACACAATGTAGGCAATCGGCTGGGACTGCTACTTTCGCTTAGTGGATCGAGGGGACTTCTCGTTATTAACTTCACTGCCGCAGACTGAGTTCTTGATTGGCCTCAACGTTTCGACCAGCTTGCTCTAGTCATCGGCAGGTGACTGATATGTATACATGTACGACCCATAGGCAGGGTCCTCCCCGTTATGCAGAAGCTAAAGCATTGGGTAAATATGTGCGAATTGCAGGCTGTTACAAATAAAAAAAATTATAAGTTTATTTTAGGGGAAGGGGAACGTCTTTAGAACAAATCCACAGAAATCATCAAGATAAAACCGTTTAGAATGCCCCAGACTGCACAGTCGTGACAGTAGGGCTCTTAAGGCCAAAGATAAACACCGATTATGAAAACATTGCGAGGACCTTGTTTTTAATTCAGCACGCCTGGGCACAAATTTGGGATCAGAATGTGAACACCGTTTTTTGAAAAACCCTAGGGAGAAGAACTATGATTAGAAAAACTCAGCGGACAATTTCCCAATTATAAGTATTGCATGAGACAAGCTCAACAAAATGTATTGAAAAATAGAATTAGCTGTTGCAAACTGCTTACCAACCAAAAGGACCTATTGGGTATAAATGCAAAAAAATAGTTAGTGGCCTGACGTTTCGACCCTAGCAGAGTCTTTCTCGAAGGCTCAAAATGTATTGAATTACAAATTATCAAAATATATTTCTGGTAATCAAACAAAGGATGCCACATAAGTGAGCTTAATCACCGTAGCTCGCAAGCCCGAGGAAACCTGTAAACAAGGGTGCTTGCTGTGTGAACCAGAAACACCAGGGTTAACCCTACTCTTCCACGATAAGTGTTCTGGGTTCTTTTAAGTGCACTACCAATCCTAGTACACAGGACCTAAAGCTCATCGTCCCATCCAAAGGACAACACGAACTTGGTAAACAAATCTTGCTGAAAGACACATCTGCAACAACCAGGACTCGAACCCACACTTTGCTGATTCAGAAACACCAGAGCTTGAGATCGGTGCTCTTAAACCGCTCGGCCCTTACCCCTAATTTTAGAGCATCCACGTCATTGTAGTTCAACAAACCAAGGTAGAGAGGACCAATGTAGTCTGGCCCCTTTTCATCAAGATAAGAGTCAGTAATCATTATTGATACTGATGACGAGGAACATAACACTCCATCACATTGAGCAATTCGTTTAAATCAAATACTTCTCACGAAAAGCTTGCTTCCATGTACTGGGTAACATAATTTTTGAGTTGTATGGCCTATTCTGGGAGTCAGCATTGTTCAGTATGGAGTTCTTTTCATGCCATCTTGGATAGCAGATTATCCACCATAAAGGCGAATAACAAACAAGGGTTACCGGTTATCTTTTGTGTACACTGAGCCACCATAGTACCAGGCACCGTAGTGTTTAAAAACCGCCTTCCATGTCGGTGAGCAGAGTTATATTTTATAATAATGACTAGTTTTTATATAGCGCTTTACCTACGGGCAACTAAAAGCACTTTATTTCCAGACAGGTTTTTGAAGTTTTTTTAATTATGAGACCCATTTATGCAGCACCTTATAAGGGTTTACAAGGTGCTGCGGCGCATTAAGCAGTCACTGCCAGAAACACCGGGGCAAACCCTTCTCTTAGCAATAAGTGTAACTGGGTTCATTTATGTGCAAATTACAAAACACATGGGACCTACAAAATGTACAGCTTTACGTCCCTAACCAAAGGATGAAGCAATAATGCTTTAAGTGTCTTGCTTAAGAAGAACCCAAGTGTCAAGACTCGGACTCACATCCACATTCTGCCGATCGGTGTTTCGGAAACACCAGAGCTTGAGTCCAGTGCGCTTGACCGCTCTGCCACAACACACTATATTTTGCAAACTAGCAGACTATAGACACTTGACAAATTGACATGCTGTATGTACATGTACACATGTACACAGAAGCCGGGTGAAAAAAAATTACATGTGTTTATATAATGAGACATCTTGGAAGGAAATGTTACCCAACAAGAAGGTCCTGCCGTCAATTTCACCAAACTCTTCCTAACTTAGGATTAATCTTAGGACTTAGGACGAGTCCCAGCCTTGCACTGTAACATGTAAACCTTAAGATTAATCCTAAGTTAGGACTAGTTACTCGTCCTAACTCGAGATAGGATTAATCCTAGCGTTTCGTGAAATCGGCTGCTGGAGCATACAGATTTGCCCTCAATGGAAGATCTACTCGTTACAAAGAACAGGACACTGAGAATGCCATCTATCTGTTTCGAATGCCAAGACTATCGAAACAGATCCTCTGCTCCGTGCTCTCTCTTTGCTTTAAACTAAGCGAAAGTAGTAGTCCCTGCCGATTTCCTACATGTACCTTCCACCCAGGTAGTAGTTAATAAGCAAGACAGTTCTTTTCAGCAACTAAGTAGTCCCCTGATCTTCTGAAATCTACTCCGCGGCAGTAGAATAAAGCAAGACCTAGTTCCCAAAGAACAAATCTACACAGCAAGGTAGAAATACGCATGGTGTTACCGCAAACCGAATATATACAACTTTGTTTTGTGCAAAAAATGGTTGAGAAGACGAGGTCGCTGATGCCTCCACTACAAAGACACAATCAAGAGAAATCTGAGACGGCGGAAAAACAACATCAAAGTCACGGCCATCCCTGGCAACCCCAAAGAGCCGACTGCAGCCAACGGGGGCAGCCTTCGTTGCTCCGAGACTGACAGCATGATGATACTGGCCTGACACTTCGCTGGGGCCATGGAGGCAATTGACCTTTATCATGGTGCGGCCATCTTGTTTTTCTCCCATTAAAATCAGTGTAACCAAACCGAGGCTGGAAGGAGAAATAGTCTGGTTCCTTTTTGTACAATGAATATTGGCATTCATTACCATTAATAGATCCAAGGAATATGACCAAGATGGTGACTGCATGATAATGGTCTATTGCAGGAGGAGGCAGTTTTTCAATGCACACAAGTAACCTGTACAAATACAACCAAAAGAGCTCCTTTCTAAAATTTCTAATTGTTGGTGTCCAGTCGGGAATGCAGGGGCCAGAGATGCGGTTGGTACCCACTATCACCTCGCTATTAAAGGTCGATGGACTCGACATTCTTGAGAAAATACAGCGACAGTTTTTTGCTGCTTTCTCAACAAAGCAGACACTGTATTCAGCTGAAACGTTCACATCTTTCTTGTTGCCAATAAACCAGCATTACATTGACAAAACCAATCTATATGACCCTAACTTTAGACTGTACAATACATGCATAATGCAGTACATTGTACATCAGACATACCCACTTTTGGGGGAAAGCCCATCAGACAAATTTCCCACCCTTCACAAACAACTCTCAAGGTTTTTTTTTAACAAGTTCTTTTCTTTTTTCTTTTCCCCGTTCTATTGTTTGGTTTGTTGTTTTTTGAAGGGCAACGTGGGAGTCATAATGTGCATTTATTGCAATGTTATTTTTCACTTGCCAAAACGCTGTGATGTCATTGTGAGTAATACATAAAATTTGATTTATCTTCAGTTACAATTTTTTGTTTTATCGTGTCACATTTTATTTATTGAGTAGTAAACCACAAGGGAAACCGACTGGGTAAATTTTAAATGATTTATGTTTGAACAAAGAAAAATTATCAACAATCTCCGGATCAATGTACCAACTACATGTAAGCTATCCAACCCCAACGGAGCTATCTGGCTACACGGCAGCTAACGGTTGTATGGCTTCTGACTGGCACCCCCAAACAAAGATATTGACTAAATAGGGAGACCGCCAACATAGGGCTGGATAGCTCAGTTGGTAGAGCGCCGGTACGTTAATCCGGAGGTCGTTGGTTCAAGTCCCGCTCCAGTCATTTTTTTCTTTGTTCAAACCCAAAACACGTTTTTATTTGTGAGAACTGCAAGATGTTCTACAAATATATGATACTGTAGAGTGGAAATTGTTGTAACACTTCAAGAGACTTTCCTGGAACTGGTAGCCTGTAAATTGACTTAAATGTTTCGTCATTTTAAATTAGGACAACCGGTGTACATTTGACGCCGACCAGTGCAATAATGCAGGGTGTAGCTGTTTTCATGACATGTATACGTAATATGTAGTTCCTTTGCAATCCAAGTATTTATGTTTCCATTATTTTGTTCCAAGGCCACACAAATTTATGTCAATCAATGTTTCCCGCACTTTTTTTTTTTTCAGGGCGGCTTGTTTTTGAAGCAAGTCAAAGTGTCCCCCCGCAAGTTTGTACAGGCCGACTTGTGGTTCAATGGGACATTTTGAACGCCCGACTGACCACCAGATGAGAAATCAATACGGCTTTTTCTTTGTCACGTTATAATCGGTCCGCTCTGAAAACAAACCAATCAATTAACTTACATGTCCAGCACTAAGTGTGCTATTGTTGCTACCCTCTTCAATGTAGAATCTCTATTCTTACAAGATGTATGGCTTCTACACTCGTTTACAATGTCGAGGGGGAAGGTAACTTCCTGACAAACTAAACTCTAGTGCCAAGGGTCGTGCACTTCTAGCAGTACATGAAAAGCACTTCAATTTAACCCCAAACCAAACACAACACGTACAAGTGTACATGTAAAGGGTGCCTTCATTAAAAAAAAAACAGTCAAGAGCAGGGCTGAAAAATAACACTGGACTGCAGGCCTCAGACCAGTGATTTTAGCGCTGGGCCGGTAAACTCACAACCGCAAAAGTCCAGTTGTGTTTTGTGTTTTTAAAACTTTTGAGCCTGACAAATATCTTTCAATTCTGTTGAGCATGGACGTTTACCAACCATTAAAACAAATGAGATAAATCTTATCTTTTTTTAAATGCTAATTCCAATAAAAACGGTGCAAAACTGTGCAGAAAGTGTTTCTCTTATTGATTCTGGTCTTGTAAAAAGGATTTCTGGTCCAGTAAACATGGTAAAAATGTTCAGACACAAGCCCAGCGGTCTTGTGGATTTTCCCCACAAATTCAAGCCCCGAACATGCCCAAGCGTTCATAGTGTTTGCACATTAATAGCCACCAGGCGTTTGGTGTGCAGTACACAGACATGACAAGACAAACGGAAGAAAACAAATTGGAAACAATGATTTTCCATGGAAAACCTCTTGGCAGTAGTAACAACTTAAACAATATTTCACTGTACATTTGTTTTCTTGCATGCAAAAGAAAAAGGAATTGGTTTCAACTGTGTTGCATTCTGTTGTATTTGGCAGGCTTTGTAGAGAGACCCTAATGGGGGTTGTTAGGGTTTAAAAAAAAAAATTAATCAGGTTTTCTCCACAGAAAAATAAATAATTGCCCATAGAGGTAGACCGGATTAGAAGCATTTATAACAAGCTTAAAAGCATTTGTACATTAGTATTAGGGGACCCCGAGCATGTAAAGCATTTTCGCTTTTTTTTTCTTCACATTGTTATTTTTCTTCAACAGGAAGGGAGGATTAGTTATGGTTTGGCACTCAATATTTTTTCTTCCACCTGGCCCAGTGGAACATTGCGTGTCGGAGTTTAACACCCGGAAAGTATTTATTTCTATAAGGAGAGCTTTTTAAAAACGATTATACGCCAATATTACCAGAGAATCAGAGAATGGCAAGGAGAGTAAAAGTAAACAAGATCTTATTTAAACTAGATTGTAAAAGTCCTACAATCTATAAATAATAAATAAACAATAATAATAATGGTTGTTTGTCATAGCGCTCTAACAAGACCAAAGTGCTTCACAGTGAACCTAGAACCTAAAAAAGCAAACGCTAAACAGAAATACAGAAGAGGAAGCTTAGTTGAGAAGTTTTATTGAATGTCTGAATTTAAGAAGAGTCTGTGATGCGAACAGTGAGTCTGTTGTATTCCGTGAGGCTGGCTACGAAGAAAAAAAAAACTTGTTTCCTGCGTGGACATACATGTAACCGTTCCGGATTGTCAGGGATGTCTCAAAAACTAGGATTTTAAAACAATCAAACGGTTCCAAAACCCAAAGGTAGGCCAGGGTTTGCCCTTAACTTTTTCAGTGACTGGTCAGCAGGACCTGCCGTCGATTTCACCAAACTCTTCCTAACTTAGGATTAATCTTGACTTAGGACGCGTCCCAGCCTTGCACTGTAACATGTAAACCTTTAAAGATTAATCCTAAGTTAGGACTAGTTACTCGTCCTAACTCGAGACAGGATTAATCCTAGCGTTTTGTGAAATCGGCTGCAGTTACATTGTAGCTTGTCAGTTCAATAGTCCATCAGCCTTTTCCATGGTGCCGTGTGTTACATTTAATAAATAGGGATGTTTTTTGACACTGAACTAGTCACTAGCCAGTTGGACCACTTGGAAAGGATTTTTGACTGGTCCTCAGGTGTTTTAACTGACATGTATTCGGCCAGTGGACCCGTGTTAAGGTTAAAGGAGAACGCTGTAGGCCTTTCCTTTGCCTTTAAGGGAGACTGAGCTGCCACTACTCCAAACCTGCTCCCAGTCAAAGTTGTCAGCTGATCCAACAACACTAGGGGCAAGCCTGAGACTTCTGCTTCATACATGTAGTGCCACAGAGCTATAACATTGTACATGTATAAATGACAAAAGACAGCCATACACTGTCACTTGTAAGTTGTAAAGAGGACCTCGAGCGTCTAAGTTGTCCACTCATTACAGACTTATGCAATGGGGAAGCAAATTTACACAATTGCGTAAGACCGACGTTGCTTTACACTGATTCTAGAAATCCAAAAGACGTGAGACTGGCCTGGTTTTCAAGAAGCCCTACATACTGTATGTTCGTGTCACACTTGGGTTCCAGACAAGCCACCTATGTATCCACACAACCAAGACAATACCGACCTGGGATCGGTCTTCCTTTACCATTAACGATGGCAGTCAACAATGTTTACTTTGACTTGGCAGAATGGCAGTTAATGTACACTAGCTGGTTCAAGATTCAACGCATTTATACACAAATAATTACGCATGATCCGCACAAACATGTAGCCTATACACATGCATACATGCAGTCTCTCAGCAGCAAATCCACATGCCATACCCACCCCCCCCCCACCAAAAAAAAATAATAATAAACAAATAAATAAATAAATAAATAAATAAATAAATAAAGGAAAATAAATAAATAAACAAATAAATAAATAAAATAAAGTAAAAAAAATTAAAATCCTGAAAATGCAACCCCCCCCAAAAAAAAATAATTATAATATTGATAATAAGAAATAAATAAATATAAATCAATCAATCAATCAATCAATAAAGTCGCATCCTGATTAGGATGACATGTAAGCTGTACATGTATGCCTTCAACAGTTTTTTGCAAACCCCTTCAGTGAGTGGAGAGGTAATTGTAACACCATGACACATTTTATTGCGTGTCATGGCCGAGCGGATAAGAGCACCGGACTCCAGCTCTGGTGTTTACTGATCACCAGAGAGTGGGTTCAAGTCCCAGTCGAGACGCTTGTGTCCTTATAAGCCAGACACTTGACCTCTACTGCTGTGTCCTTCAGATGGGCCATAAAGCCCTGGTGTTTCTGGTTTGATCGGCTGCATATTGCGTCACAGCACCTTGTAAACCATTACATGGTGCTATGTACATGTATAACTGTATAAAGGAATAGGCCTCATACTTCAAAACATTTAACTCCATAATAACTAGTATAACTACATAACTAGTATAAGAACCTAGACTTGGTTCCAAGTCTGCGATCGTGGCTTATACTCTACCCGATAGCCAATACATTATTCCCTGAAATAGCGCCCTCTTGTAGCTCCGTCATTAGCCTACGATCACAGACTTGGGACCATTGTTCAACGGTTTGTACACACCCTATGGCGAATTAGTCCAAAAGTGGACGGAACAATCTGATTGGTCGGAATCGCAAAAACCTTCGATAACATGAATATTCAAACAAAACCATCTACGAGATAGGTTGTGAGCTCTTCCATTTAAGCTGTAAGGTGCAACTGTTATCGCGGAGTAGGAATCATGTATTTTGTCATGTGTTCTTTACTACATTAAGATCTCACTAAACTTATCTATGTATTTTAAAAACTGTCTACGTACCAAGGACTTTACAAATTTAATATCGAATTTTTTATGAACATAAAGCAACAATTTTAAGCAAGTTCAGCCTGTTAGTAATAGACGCTGCCAGTAATGTTTTTGCCGTCTCCTGATTGGCCAGCTCCCTGGCGTACGCTTGATTGTTTACATTTATCTTTGAATACATGAATATACATAAACGCAAGGGGGTCAAGTCTGAGATTGCGAGTTGGGGCGCGTGATAGCTAATCTGTGGGGGCGTTTTTCGTGGCTGATGCAGAGGAATAACTGCGATCTCAGACTTGAAATTAAGTCTAATAAGAACCCAGTATTATTACATTGTATTTATTGGGCTTCAAGTGAACTTCAACACTCAACAGAATTTAAAGATATTTATCAGAGTATAAAAACACAACATTTTAACATTGCTTTTTTTGTGATACTAGTCAAACAGAAAAAAAAAATACCAAGACCACAGGACTAATGCTCCATCATTAAGTCCAGTGTAAAGTTTGAGACCTGCATTCAGTGAACAGAGTGGATTAAAAGAGAGGACCAATGGACGGCTGGATGGCTGGGTGAACTAAAGACCACTGTAAGGGATTCTTTTTGTTGGCATCGCGCTTAAACACAGAAAATCCTTCCTCTGCATTTACTTTTTTTTAAAGACTTGACTGCACACGCTCAAAAGAGTTTGCATGAATGAACTGAATGGTGATTGCATTCTAGATTTGAAGCCCCTGCACTGACAATCTGGGGGGATAATAACTTAAGAAGCAAGGTTCCAGAGATTCCAGTGCAGCTATAATGTAGCACAATTGTGGTTTTACATAGGGTTCCAGATGACCCAGAGATCCAAGGAGACTGATCAAATGACTGGTTCCAGTGGAGAGGGCAAGGTTTGGGTTCCTGGCATGCCTTGGGGATGGGGAAGGTTCCAGAAGTTTATGGGGAGAGGGCAAGATTCCAGGCACAAGAGGAGAGGGCAAGGTTCTAGGGACCTGAGGAGGGGGCAAGGCTCTAAGTTCTAAGAGAGAGGGCAAGGTTCCAGAGGTTTATGGGGGAGAGCAGACAATATTACAGGTTCCTAGGGAGAGGGCAAGGCTCTAAGTTCCAAGGGAGAGGGCAAGGTTCTAGGGACCTGGGGAGAGGGCAAGGCTCTAAGTTCCAAGGGAGAGGGCAAGGTTCTAGGGACATGGGGAGATATGGTTCCTAGCTCCAATGGAGAGGGCAAGGTTTCAGAGGTTTATGGGGGAGTGCAGACAATATTACAGGTTCCTAGGGAGAGGGCAAGGCTCTAAGTTCCAAGGGAGAGGGCAAGGTTCTAGGGACATGGGGAGATATGGTTCCTAGCTCCAATGGAGAGGGCAAGGTTTCAGAGGTTTATGGGGAGAGCAGACAATAGTACAGGTTCCTGGAGAGAGGGCAAGGTTCTAGAACCCTGGGGAAGGGGAACGGTTCTAAGTTCCAAGGGAGAGAGCAAGGTTCTAGGGACCTGGGGAGAGGGCAAGGCTCTAAGTTCCAAGGGAGAGGGCAAGGTTCTAGGGACCTGGGCAGAGGGCAAGGCTCTCAGTTCCAAGGGAGAGGGCAAGGTTCTAGGGACATGGAGAGAGGATATGGTTCCTAGCTCCAATGGAGAGGGCAAGGTTCCAGAGGTTTATGGGGAGAGAGGACAAGAGTCCAGGTTCGCATGGAGAGGGCAAGGTTCTAGGTACCTGGGATGAGAGCAAGGATCCAACTTCCAGTGGAGAGGCTAAGGTTCCAGAGGTTTATGCGGAGAAAGTTTTAGGCTAACTTTGTCAACTGACCATGACCCAGCAGGTCTTACATGTACACCTGTAAACTACAATTTAAGACCTCCTCACCAGTCTTTCATTCCCTCATTTTAACAGAAAGTGTTCAAAAAGTATTCACAAAGTTAAAGTTAAAAAATCATGTCTTTGAGTGAAATTAGGCCTGCTTACTTACTGTGCAGCCAGACTGCTCCCTGAGTTGACCGAAAAATTTGTTTCCATTAAGGGTGCAAAGAGTTACATGTTTTACAGATTTCACGTGGTGGAAGGGTTAGTTAATTTGTTTTCTCTTTGGACCAACAGAAAAAGCGTAGCTTGTAAAATAAATCGCAATGGAAAGGGCTGACAAAGCAGCATGTCGGGAGAAAGCTTCCAAGTTGCTTAGTAACACACACGAAGGGTTCAGACTGCTTCTACATGGGCCCAATATCATGGCTCTGCTTACCGCAGAATTCTGCACTTACAGTCCATAGGTTTGTGTGTGTTACAGGGCGTCCTACAGCGCAGATTTTAACTGTAAGCAGAGTCATTAAATTGGGCCATGGTGTGTCCGGAATTTAATAAATGAAGTCCATCATTGACAGAGAAAGTTGGCCTCCATTTTTGTACTTGGTTTACTCAGCAATAGACTTTGAAAGTCTCGCGAGTATTCCAACTTCCCGGACCATGTTCAACCCAACCATACCGGGTTTTACATTTGCGCAACTCTATTTCTTCAACTACTTTAGTCTAACGTATGTACATGTAGCTTATGTCTGAAAAAATAATATTGTACAAAAATTGCCATGAAATGTTCAAATATGCTCAAGACTTTCAAAGTCTATTTCCACTTTCAGGCCTTGAACTTCGCTCTTGAAGGGGCACAGCAATTTCCCTCCTGGTAAAGGGGCACTCCATGAGGAAAATGTAAATTTGTATTGGAACCTTGCAGAGGGCACCACAGCAAAAGCACAGGGCACCACGGCAATTGCTTTGGGTTATTTCGAGGCCTGCACTTTCTCCCAAAAATCTTGAAATAAGTATCCGTGGACTTTGCCAAAAAAGTTTGACGCAAATTCTGTTTTAGCTTACCTGGAAAGTTTCTTGAGCTTTAGCCGTCAAGTGACTTGGCAGCTTGGTGAATTTTCCTAAGGAGAGAAAATAAAGGATTTTTATCAACCAACATTCTCAACAGGTCTGTGTGGCATTTGAAACCCCCACAAGTCACTGAGGCTTTGATTTTGATTGCCGTGATCAAACTACACCGTACACGGTTTGACCTGAAAGGTTTTTTTCAGTGACTGGCCAGCAGGACCAGTTATCTTGTCGTTTCACTAGTCCATCACCGTTTTCAATAGTCCATCTTTCAATAGAAATAGGGAATCTATTCAACATTGACCTAGCCAGCCAGACCACTTGTGAGATTATTTTCCCTGGTCCTCAGGTGTTTTAACTGGCAGTGTGTTTTAAGGGAGAACTGACTCACACAATGGATCAAGCCCAAATTTTCACAGGTTTGCTATTTCATGTGTAAGGTTGATCGAACACAGAAACATGAAGCCTGGGCCTTTCTGGGAGTATTTCGTCAGCTCTACCATTCCTTTACGGCATAGTGTTATCTACGTACCAGCTATATAAATATACCATAACTGTTTTTAAAGGCAACAAATCAAGGTGTTAACACATCATTCATTTTGGAAGAGAAAAGTTACTGAATACATATCGGTACAGATGTCTCGAAGGTGAAACAAAAATAATAACAGATCAAAGAGAAGAAAATAAAAACAGCGACTGATGTCACCACATTGGCAAACCAACAAGCCTGAATTCACATTGCTGTTACTATGTACGTGTACGTGTTTATCCACATTTTGCATGGAGTTTTGCGCACAATGATCTCACAACATTCCTAATTACAATCAATTAGCCAGTATCCAATCCCTGAAGTTCACAAAACAGCTACAAACAGCCTCGCCCGACACAGAGCAACCCAAATCAATATCTGCCGATCAATACTATAGCAAATTCCCAGATTCCAGGATGGCCAATAATAGAGGAAATCAATCAATATATCGGTGATTGTCCTGGTGTGTAAAGGTTTTGCTCTGGCTGGTACCACGCCCTAGGCGCCATAATATTGATGAGGAGGACACGGAAATGATTTATAAAAAAGCATAATAGGCAGTAAAATAAATGTATTATCGAGTGTTAAAAGTGTTGGTGAAAGTCATTAGAGCAAATGCTGATAATTATTACTTTATCAAAATGTATTTTTATTTTTCTGACATCGGGGCCCCATTACATGGCTCTGCTTACTGCCGGATTCTGCGCTAGCGATCACCATTCTCCGCTTACTTTGCAAGCGCCAAATTTCTGCGCTAGCTGTGTAAGCGAAGAATGCCTAGTAACGTCGAGTATGCACGTGCACAAGCAAATATTCTCTGCTAACCTGTGAAATAAGCTTGACTGTTGGCGTAAGCAAAGAATTCCCTGCTTCCGTAAGCGCCGATTCTTTGCTTACGGTAAGCAGAGCCATGAAATTGGGCCCTGGTAGTCAGGTAGCAAAGTGGTATCTTTCCTCGCCTTCCTTGTCTAGGACCCTGGTTCGAATCCTGCCCGGGGCTTTCAGTCCCTACCCGATTGTGTGGGTTTCCCCTGGATTAATTCTCTGGGATTTTCCTCCCACATCTAAAACTGAAACTTCCTTCCTTGTCTTCTCTCCATTGGGTTCTTGGCTAATACAGTGATTAAGTTTGCTTTTCTGAGAATCCTTGGCTTCACAACCAGAATTAATAAAAAAAATTATTAATTAGAACTTTACAAAATTGAACCTACGACCTCTGAATTATTGTGCCAATGCTCTACCAACTGAGCTGTCTACACACGAACTGTAGCCCCTATGTTTGTAGTCTCCCGATTTTGTCATCTTTGTTCAAGGGTTCCAGTCAGAAGCTATATAACCTGTAACAGCCGTGTAGCCAGGGATCAGCACCCAAATTTACGATACAACCTGGGAAGCGGCAGCAGAGGGATCACCTTAAGGGAATGAGACTTTTAATTTTGCGTTGAAAAGATATTTTTGGACTTGTAAAAAAACAAAACATTTCAGGTCCAGTAGACCAGGGATGTGATAGGCTGCTGGAAAAAAAAAACTGAACTGTGAGCGCAAAGCATGAAAGCTTGCGAGCTCGAAGCCTACTTACATTTAAGTATACATTTATCTTTTGTTTTAAAAGCGCTAATCTGCACTCTGGGGCATTCTATTTGGCTTTAACTTTATGTTTTTATGTAGTCTTAATAGTAAAAATAAAAAACATATATATATATATATATTTTTTTTTTTTTCTTGGGGGGGGGGGGGGGTTAAAATAAAACGGATTTCCGGTTAGAAACGGAGAAATCACATCCCTGAGTAGAAGCACTGAGACACTGTACAAGACTGTGGTCTGGTGTAAACGTTCTTCTTTTCCTGACGTTCCAGTTCTGCTGGAACCAGATCCGAGTGGGTACGGTATGGTGCATTTTGATCATCGATGTGGCGTGTCTTTCTCATGTGATGCAATCCTTCGAAAAACCTTGGGTCCAAGACTTTTTATCCCAAGAGTCAACAGATTTCATTTGCTAAAAGGGAGTTTATACTAAACAGCGGGTCCACGGGCCGGGCTAAAAAAAAATGGGTGTCGCTGTGTGAACAACACTTCCAATGTAGACGTAGTGACTCACTTACATTGCACATGATAGAACCCTATTATTGTGAGCCCAAATGGGCGTTGAGGGGAACCAGGGCACAGGGGAGGGCTAAAATGTGAGTCCTGCTTGGGTGCACACTCAGCAGTGACTGCGAAATTAGAGGGTTTACCTTCCAACGCTTTAGGAGGCGCATAATAATGAGAGCATATTTTATTTTCCTTCATCATGCATAGTATTTGGTCCTTGGGAGAAAACAGTGGGAATATTTTATCACCTACAAGAGCTAAATTATAATATGAACACGTAGTGGAGGCTTCAGTGGACTTTCTTTCAGGCTATTTTATCACAGTTTGTCAGATTGTTTTTCTAAGGGCAAACAATTCGGAAATCAGACTGAATTAAAAGAATATCATGCCTGCTTCATAATAGTTGAAACAACAACTTGGGCTGAATTGCTGCTAGTGATTACAATTTTAAACGCTAAGGGAAAAAGAGAATTAGTTTTTACACCAATTTGAATATTTAAAAAAAAATGAAAATGTTCTTTCATCGGACTTTGTACAAACCATGCCTGCATGAAGGTCATGTGATTTCACAGGTCACATGGTCTGTATAATAAGCGATTAAAGAACCTTCTAAGCAATCGGGTGGAAAAACTGCTATCACGTGAAAAGCAACAACAACATGTAAAACTGTGTTGACATATTTTATCAAAACCTAATCAAACTATTAAAGACAGATTAAGAGGAAGTGATGACTGATATTGTAATTTTTTTTATGGTATATTCCCAATAGACTTTTACTATGCTGCCCCCATCTTAGTTATGTTCCCTGTATCCATTACCAGTTACGAATGCTTATATTCATTGCACAAAAAAGAACCAGACTATTTTTTTTCTCCCAGCATCGGTCTGGTTACACTGGTCTCGATTGGAGAAAAAAATTAAGATGGTCAAATGCATGTACCATGATAAATGTGGGCTTGGCACAAAAAACTCTAGGGCAAAGGTGAACTACATAGTATGAAGAAACACTCACGCAGTTGATCCATGTTTGTTGACCCTACAAATCCAGGACTTCTCTTTGTTTTCAAATTGATTGGACTTTAGACACAGAGAATTATGTAACATGCTTTATGCACACATTGCAGTACATAATTAATTATGTCCTTGCATTTTGGGGGATCTCACTTATCAAAAACCAAAAAAAATGTCTGGAATTTCATGTACTAAGGTGAAACGGAAACAAGGTCCGCCACGTGTGGCTTGCGTTTAACTGTTCTCTGTTTTAACTGTTCTCGGTTTTACTTGAAGCTCGGGGATTCAAATTTGACACTGGACCACAGGCCCGAGGCCAGTGGTTTTGGTGTCAGGCCAGTAAACTTTTGCAGTGGTCTTGTGCTTTTCCAATGGGGGACTTTTGGGACGCTAGGTGGCAGCAAACTTACCAGGTGAATCCATTGTTCTCGGTAATGTGCGCATGCTCAAAACTACGTAAACAATGGAAACTTACCAGATAGCGCCACCTAGCGCCCCATACTGAAGATTAACGAAGAATAACCCCTCACTGAGTAACATTTATTATTTTAGTTTTTTATGTCCAAATTTTTAGTCTAAAAAAAAATACCTTTCAATTCTACTGAGTAATGACATATAATGAAGTATACATGTACATGTACCTCATACCTATAAAGACAAATGCAATCCACCCTCTCTTACACAGCTTGTACAAATAACAACATCTAACTTAAATGCATTTTTAATTGTGTCAGGAAGTTTTTTGCTTACATGTATTTCATTCTGGTCTTGTAAAAAAAAATTTGGAGTAAACATTTTGAGCCACTCGCTGTCAAAGTGAAACTTGGTACATGTTTCCACCAATACATGAAACTTTTATTAATTAACAGTGCTGTTGCATCCGCATGTAACACAACTTTTCTTTCTTGCGCCGTAATAAACACGTGATATCCACACAGATTATGTATCGTGTACGTACATGTAGCGAGTGTACGTAAAGGACAGCTGTGCAAGACCTTCTGGGTCAAAGTACATCCACGGAGATTACAAAGATAGTTACAGAAGCTTTCAACCGTTTGCCAACTGACAACAAAAGCAGATTTCTCAAATGTTATCATTACAATCTTCCATAATAAGATTAGGATACCTAAATGCGTGCCATAGTTGATTTTTGCCTTCGCATGCCTTAGTTACCACTCATGTGACTGCTTCCGCTTTTTTAAAACTATCAGGCAGTTTCACAATTCATAAATATACTCAAATTGTTTTCATTTTTAATGTTGAAAGTTCATTGGGGTAAGTACACATTCTCCCAAAGCAGGGGTAAAATTTGGGGTAAAATTCCACAAGACCGCAGGGCTTGTACGTAGTTCAAAATGTTTACCGGACCAGAGTTTATTTCACAAGACCAGAATCTTTACGAGAAAGAGCTTTCTACACAGTTTAACATGCAAATTGTTTTTGTTTGAACAAGCACTATGATCAGATTTGTCTCATTCGTCTTAATGGGTTGGTATATTTTGATACACAATAGAACCAGACTCAAGGTCACCATTTGAACATGATTTCTCTCTAACTACACAGTGGCTAGATTATTCAATTGAAAAACACAAGACCATCGGACTTGTCCGGTCATGAGTTTACTGGCCCAAGGCCAAAATTACTGGCCTGGGGGGGCCGGCGGTCCAGTGTCAAATTTGAGCCCTGCAAAGATGAGCAGAATTTCCTTGAGAACACACCAGCCCTTATCCATGTTATCAGAGCCACCACTTCTTCCAAAACAGTTCAATCACATGGTTTATACCCGTAAGTCTCTCACTATTATTAGATATTCATCTACTACACAGGGATGAGAGTCATTGCTGTTAAAAAAGTCTGAAACTACATACATGTACTGTTGGATCCAAATTTTAGGACATAGGGCCTACTTGAAATGATGGCGTTTCTACCTTTTGTTAACCCCTAGGGAGGCTTTGGAAGTCAAATGGCTTTTAGGAACAGTGTCCTAAGCACTAGTGAAGTAGATCAAGGTGTCAGAAAATTCTTTAAATTTTAATGTATGTGGAAAAATTAAAGTCTTTTTTTTTATTCACCAGGATGACATAAAAAGTAAGAATTCAGACAAAAGTCTGAAAAATCTCATCCCTGGCTACACCATGCAAAGCTTCAAATTTCATTTATACACAGTTAGACACCATCTCCGCTTTACAAAGTGACCATCGTGTCAAAAACACAAAGTTTGGCAAATTGGTTTCTTGTTTTGTTTCTTCGTTTTGGGTTTTTTTTTCCCCACAAATTCGTGACATGCTCTCAACTTGACACATCCCTGCTGTTTAGCATTGTGCATCTACGATTTTTTTTTCTTTCTAAATGCTTAGGCCGAAAAGGTTAAATGGAACTTAAGACTTCCGTTTGAAATTTGTTTTTTAGCCGTTACCATGTCTACCTAAATTCAAGTTGAGAATCGGACACATGATACGAGCACTTCTACCTCCGTGGTATGAGCTGACCTAGAAAAAGGAGCCGATGTCAACACACTTTCCCAGGATTAAAAATAAAACACTTAGCATCCAGTATGAGTCTGGGTGGTCTTGATGCATCACAACATTGGGGCCTACACGCACCATTTTTGTTGTTTAACGGGAAAATCTAAAACGTGTTTCACGGGAAACTTTTGAAGGGAGCACCGAGGCGAATTCCTGGCCTGCATTATAACGTTTTGATGCATGTTGGCACCAACGCCGCGACCAGGGCGACATCTTGAAATTCCTAGGCCGTATTTCATTTGCTGTTCAGCAGTAGATTACTGCTTAGAAAATGTCTTTGCTGTTTAGCAAAAAATGAGTGGGGGGCACCAGTCGTTACAGTGTAAACTGTATGGAATGTTGTCATTTTGATAGGTAACCAGTTTCTGCTATTAAGCAATATTTTTCTGTGCTTAGCAAGTTTTTGTGCTTACAGGCTTTATGAAATTATGAAATGTTGAATGTATGTGTCCATCTGTAATGTCCATAATTAATTTAAAGTTTTATCAAAGTAATTTCAACACAATCCCATACATGTAGACCTTTCGTAAGACTGTACAATGCCCGACGAATCTCCCCATCCCCGGCACGACCTGATTGATTTTTAAACAATTTTTATATTCCATCCCATAATCAATTGACAAGAAATGTCAACACAACCCCTCTCAGGAATTTCAAAGCACACAAAAAAACGGAAAATGCTGACGAAACAAAAATCTGACTCAGTTAGATGAGTGTTTGCATACTACACCTGAGAATCCACCGTTTGACATGTTTGACCCGTAACAACCATACCACCAACTCGGCAATACACAAGATTAGGAATCAGTAGAATTCTACGCTGGTAAGCCACCTAAATAAAACTATACGTACTTCACTCTGCACAAACAGTAGCCAACCTCGGCCGACCTGAAATATAAGCATTAAGTCTATTTGTTGATTTAAACTGGATTCAAGCTCCAGTCAGCTTCAAGATTAAAACTGTGGCACTTCAATCCCAATTTCAAAACTGGCTATTTTTTGCTCCTCAAATAAATGAAAATATAAATAGGACTCAAAAGAGCTTCCAAATGTATTTTATAGACAAAATCTTTTTTTTAAACCAATATTTGTTTTATGTCCCGACTAGAATGCACAGTGTAGGCCTACAGGATTGGTAGAGCTGACAAAAGAGTCGCAGACAGTGTTCAAGCTTCGTGTGATCAACCAATACATGAAATAACAAACCTGCGAAAGTGTCGGCTTAATCTGTTGGAATGTGAGTCAGGAGAAGTGTACATGTAACACCTTGCACAATTTTCAGCATGTCCTTAATTTGGATTGTCTCCACGGTTGTAACAACCAAAATAAGTTGATTTTGCATTTTTTTTTTTAGGTTTTCAGATAAAGTTTTAGATTTAAAGTTTTTACTTCAGAAGGAAATATTTCACAGAATTGTTTTTTGTTGTTGACAAGATGAGTCTGATAAACATCTTTCAATTCTCTTCAGTATTGAAGTACATGTACATGTACTACACATTTATTAGACAAATAAATGAGATAGATTTTCTTTTAGTGCTGGTTCAACTCAATTTTGATTCCGGTCTCGTAAAATAAATTCTGGTCCAGTAAAAAATGTGAGCTACAAAATTATTTCCCCCAAATTGGAGCCCTGCGTACCCCACAATTTGATACCCAATGTAGACAGTTAAAGTTGTTAAAGTTGTTGATGACTGCTAAGGCGAGTTTACAGTACAATGATTTGATTTCAATACCGAAGGGTCGAACAGGTCGTATTCCAAACTGATAAATCAAGGTTTGAAATCGACAAAGAGTGACATCCTGATAAACAAAGTGTTGTGAAATGGTTTGTAATTTAGCACTTCTGCCAAAGATTAATGCGGTTGGTATTTTTAAATACTTTGCGTTTTTTTGAGCGATTAACATTCTAAAGGAATGACACAAACACCTTGGGCTACAAAGTGCAAGGTTAATGTCCACACAGTACATGGTGAGACAATGTCATAAATTCAATAAAACTAATACAGGATTATTTATATTTTATGCACAGCAGGGTTTGCCCTTATCTTTGTCAGTGACTACCCAGCAGAGGAGAGGACCAGTCAGCTCGTCAATCATGTCACAAGACCACCAGCTTTTTCACTGGTCCTTATTTTAGGGTAACTTTCTTTCAACATTGTCATTTGCATGAGACTTGTAGTTTGAACTGATGTGACATGGTTTATGTACATGTAGCGATGGGACTTCAGAAACAAACTACATGTAGCCAGCAGGACTAGTTTGACAGAATTCTGACTGGTCCTCAGGTGTTTTGACTGGTCCTCCTCAGGTGTTTTAACTGGCATTTGAGCAGCGGACTACCTGTTAAAGGCAGGGTACACACATAGTATGGAAATTGTCAATGTCAAAGACACGTATGCTCACTTGATGTATCCAAACAAATGCATAAAATAAAAAACCTGTGAAAATTTATGCTCAATCGGTCATTTAAGTTGCAAGAAAATAATGAAAAAACAAGCTCATCCTTGTTGCATACATGTATAACTATGTGCTTTCAGATGCCTGAGTAAGGCTTCATGCCTGAAGCCTTACTCAGTGAAAGAGGAGACTGGTCTTTGACAATTACCAAAAGAAAAGTATACCCTGCCTTAAAAAAAAGTCTTAACTCAAATATGACAGTCTGAAATATCTCAACCCCGTAACTTTACATGCTCAATGTGTTTTACATTATCGTACAAATAATACAACAACTTCCTGCATTGGTCTACAACACTTCCGGAGGAGTATAGACCTTTTGCGTCCGGGGTCACATTCCCTGGTGATAATCCCATATTGATTGCCGTATACACCTCTGAATGGGAAGGTTTTTCCCCGTATTATTTAATCCGCCCTGAGGGAGGGTATGGGACAGTTTATTTAACTAATGTACTCACAAATGAACACAAATCATTCATGAATTGAAAGTACAAACATGTATTTATTCAATAGACCATGTAACCTTTGTTTACAAAAAGAATGACCTTTGTATTCCAGGGCCTTTCTGGCAGGCAAGATACATGTACATGTATGTACATGTACTACACTCTGGTCAAGTGAGAAATTTTACAGCTTGTGTCACGATTTCCACGTAAATTCAAGAGTTATAAAAGTAAAAAATAGTTAGTGGCCTGACGTTTCCACCCTAGCAGAGTCTTTCTCGAAGGCTAAATGACAACACTACAAACATAAACAGGTACATGTATACTGATGTAACAAAAGCAGTCAAGTGGAAATAGATGATAGAGATGGAAACACACAGAGAAAGCAGGAGGCTGAACAGAGAGGAGGGTAACAAAAGGGGTGGGGGGTTTGGGGGGAAGGGGCTGGTTGACCACAAGTTATAAAAGTGACAGCTGTTCAACAAGTTTTGAAATACATTTGCCCTCTTTCTTCATATCAAAAGGTAATACAAATCAGACGAAGTGTGCAATCTCCACAAAATATACATGTAAGATTGAACGATTTCTTTCATTACGCTGTGGACAAATCGCGCCTGGACAGGAGAATAATGATAACTAGTTTTTTTTATAGCGCTTTTTATGGGCGTCTCAAAGCGCTTTTCATTATTTATAGACAGGTTTTTGAGGCTACTGAATTATGACACCCATTTATGCAGCACCTTATAAGGGTTTACAAGGTGCTGCGGCGCATTCAGCAGCCACTGCCAGAAACACCGGAGCAAACCCCTTCTCTTTGCGATGTCACTGGGGTTTTGTTTACGTGCATTACACAACAGATGGGACCTACTGGCTTTACGTCCCATCCAGAGACTGAATCAATAATGGTTAAATGTCTTGCTTAAGGACACAAGTGTCAAGACCAGGACTCGAACCCACACCCCGCCGATCAGAAACACCGGAGCTAGGGTTTGGTGCTCTTATCCGCTCGGCCCCCGACACGCCACGCGGTCTAGGCTCTGTAGATCTTTTGTAGTTACACGGTCTATGATGCAAGGCCCCAGTGAGCCACTGATTGACTGGCCAGTAATTTCACAGACGACTGAGTAAACCCTCCAGTTTCTACGTGTAATGGGCAAGTTTTGAGGAGAAATCCACAAGACCACAAGAAACACGAAAAGTGAAAACTACAAAAAAGGCCTACTCGCTGGGAATGTGTAGGCTGTGGATTTGCTGAGAAAGTTACAGAATTGAGATTTAATTATACATTATTAATACTTTTAAATTATGTGTATATTGATACTGAAGAATACTTTTTTTTCTTTGGCCTGGAATTTCATCTTTGAGAGGACAAGGCCATTTTCATTTTGCAACAGGGCACTTTCTGGAGAGAAAAAATAGATTTTTCAGAAAAAAACTAGCAAGCAAAGTTAAAGTGGCATGAGAATCAGGGCATCTGGCAGGTCTATTAAATGAAATAGTAAAAATTAATTTTACCTGGCCTTTTAATAAAACTTTTTAATTTCATATTCAAGGCTCAAAATATCTAAAACAATTATTTTTAAAAAGAAAAAAAAATTCTTGTCATAATTACTTTTTCATAGTTTATTATTATTTATATTAGCATTCATTTTTCTTCATTTTATTTATTTACTTATTTTTGCTAGGGGGGTGGGGCAGGCCTGGAATTCCATCTTTGAGAGGGCAAGGCCATTTTCATTTTGCAACCGGGCACTCCCATCGGAAAATCTGTAAAGTCTTTGAGAAACTTTTGAAGGGGCACCAAGACCTTGACTCTGAAAAAGCAACAGAAGTCATGGCCTCCCATGTAATTCCAGGCCAGGTTGGTGGGATGGGGGCAAAAATAGTTACTAAACATCTCCATGAAGCTAGCACTCAAGCAGCCATCCCAGTGGGGCTAGAGAAGTACTGCCTGATGACGTTTTGATGTTTATTGTTAGTGCTAACACACAGGCGCTACAATTAATTCCGTGCCTCAGTGAGTTATACAGACACCAGGGCCCAATTTCATAAAGCTGTTAAGCAGAAAATTCTGCATAGCAAATTTCTTTACTTAGCAAGATATGCGCGGGATACCAGTGGCAACAATGTAAACTTGATGGAATCTTGGTTGGTAACCTGTTTCTGCTAAGCAAGATTTTCCTGTGCTTGGCAAGTTTTTGTGGTTACGGGCTTTATGAAATTGGGCACAGGGCCTAACTTCATCATGTTCATGGCTCTGCTTACCATAAGCAAAGAATCGGTGCTTATGAAAGCAGGGAATTCCGCGCTTACGTCAAGCGTATTTCATGGGTTTGCAGATAATTTTTGCTTGTGCACTTGCGTACTCCACGTTTCTAGGCATTCTTCGCTTACACAGCTAGCGCAGAAATTCAGCACTTGCACAGTAAGCGGAGAATGGTGATCACAAGCGCAGAATTCGGCGGTAAGCAGAGCCATGAAAATGGGCCCAGTTGGATTCACCTTCCTTCCAGTTAACGCAAAAAAAGAAAAGAAAACAAAAAACAATGAACACAAGTTGACCTCTTCCTCACAAGGTCTTTAACAAAGTAAAATTCCAATTCAATTCCCCCAAATCAATTTGCCAGACATATGTAAATTTAGTCAGCTGACTGACTGTCCACTGACTCAGCCAGAGACTGCACTGCGTCGGGTCCATCACTGACACCTCTAAGAGTAAGACACTGACACTACTACTGTGACAGCGACACTGTGCCACAATTGTTCTGTTTGTTTAAAAATAGATAAAACTTACAACTATTCTACTGCAATTGCGCAATATTTTCATTCAAAGGAAATATTTGGTTCAAGAAGTTAGACTCTTCTTAATTTTTTCCCCGAGGTTTCTCTTTGGAGCGAAGACAGCCACGTCCGGCCCACTCCGTCCGTACGGCGCCTTGCCCTGCCTGCCCGCCACCAACGTAGGGGAGAGCGGAGCGAATGGTGACATCAAATCATAAGCCACTTACTTTCACCACCAGACTGCTGATTAAGTCATTTTTCTCACCACAAAATACCACGTAAAAACAACATGACTTACCGATTGTATGCCTCCTTCTCGCTTATAAACCTTGGTCCTGAATGAATAGCGTGTTATCTCCTTTAACTCTCTCTTTAAAAAGTACCAAAATCGGAGGAAAAGTGACCGGTGTGCGTGCCTCCAGAACACCGACACGACGTTGAGCTCATTTAGCTTTTTGTATCTTCTCTCTAGAGCTAGCTTTGGGCGTTGTTTACGAAATGCGTACTCTTTTTGCCCGCAACCACTTTTTTAGTATGGTTCCCGACTACAAAAAAATTTATTCGTTGTCAATAACATAGTTTCCGTGCATCAGACTATTTCTCATTGACAGCTTTAAACAACTTGTACTAGTCCTCTCCGTATTTCGTGGCTATCTTTTAACTTATTTCACTTGGTTTGTACCTCAGATTAGTATGAAATTTGCATTAAATCATTAAATACTATAAATAAATAATCATGACAAATGGAAAGAGGTAAAAGTAAAGGTATTTGGTATAATAACGCATCAACCCACAACCACCTGCGCCTCACATTTTTGCACTGTTTAATGGCGACCGCAATGGAAGTTGAGGGCGCTCTCGAAAAAATTTACGGTCGTTGTTTTGGAATTTCCCACATACGACGGGGAAAACCAGAAAGACGCAGAAAACAGAAAGAATAAAGTTAGATACGTATATCTTTCCAAGAAATGCATGAATAGATTTTGCTCCGACAATTTCTTTTGGAAAGAACTATTTGGCGATAAGGCCTAATAAAAAAATTCTAAAAAGATGACACCTATGTCAAATCAGTCAGTTCGGGTGGGGGGGGGGTGCTGAATGGCATTAGAGCGAGGACCTCTCACCAAAACTTCAACCACATGATGTCAATGTGACCTTATTTCGTTATAATCAGCCCACAATTACTGCATAAATATAAAAAAACCGAAAGGAGACGGCACAACGCAAGGGATTCTTATTATTACACATTCTATTAATTGTATGATCCCAAAAACCTTACAACTAAAAAGACTGTGGGTATACAAATCATGATAATTAGCTTGGCGCATGAATTTTGGCTTATTTAGTGGGGTGCATGCACCCTAAGACCATGGAAGTTAGGTCTTCTGCCACCTGGTGGCCCCAAATGTGTACAACACCATAAAAGCTGCAATTGAAGTATTAAAATCATAACCTGTGCTATATCTCGATGCAGCTTGATGAACATCTTGGTGCACTGGGCTCTTTATCCATCCACTGCTCGGTTGGAGCAAGACTTTTGTACTTTTAGAGTCTGAGATAAAAAAAGTTTCTTTGAGCGAGACTGAAAGTTGCTCTCAAGGGACGCTATAGAGGGCGGTAACAATCGATTGCAGTTTTTCATTATTCGGTCAGAGTTTACGAATCTGATGCATGGCATTGCTCATGGGCGAAATGCAACGAAAAAGCACCTTTAAATACAATCTTGTGTATCTATTTTAATAATAATTCTGTGTATTCCAGCATATCAAAGTTAGTGATTTCTAAATACATACGAACTATTTACAATCAGATGCAATTATGACACTCCATGCTAAAACCAAACTCAAAACTGAGTTTATTTGCTTATCGAATAGATTTAAGTAAGAGCTTTACTAAACTCGTAATTTAGGCATATGAGGCAGGCTTAAGTATTTTCTCAACATAAAAAATGTGAAAAACACTGACATCATGGTTGATGGTTGGTTGGATTTTCACTTTAACTTGCACGGCCCGATTTTCATCGAAATTTGTAAAACAATGTTATTCTGTATGAATTTTGACAGATGATGCCGTATCATAGCGAAAAACTCCAACAAACTTTCGCATATTATTATGCCACAAGTATACATTATTTACATAATACATGAAACATGCAAATGTGTTTGTACATGCCTAATGGACGTGATAGTCAGGTTCACAATGTGATTAAGATTTTAAATTTCGTTAAGTTGTTTTGGGGGAATAGAAAATCTATACATTTTTGGAATCAAACCGAACCAATCGTCTTCATTATACGAAATAGCTTTACAAAACTGTCTTCGAGTGCAACAGTAACTTACTTGCTTTGCAAGAATTAAGTCATACCTATTTTAAAAAGTCAATAAATATACATCATATTTTAAAACTACATTAGCCATTCTTACAGAATGTGCTAAACTACATTCGCGCATGATGTGCGTACAGACAATTATTGACAAACGCCATTGTGCACTCTGGGTATAGACTATGCAAGTCTCGCGAGTATTCGAACACTGGGATCCGTTAAAGCGCGTGAGTTTGTTTCTTTCACGCGTTAAAGCAATGTACGTGGGACCATTGTCCCAAAAATGTTCCAATACGCGCGAGACTTGCACGGTCTATAGACGCACACACGTCAGAACCGTATATTGGGAGAGTTGCGACAACTGGTGATTAGAAGCCATTTCGTATAGGGGGGAGGGTGCCAGACCAGTCTGCCAATTGGCTTGTGCTGCATTTGGACAGAAAAAAAAACCTGGTCCCTCAACGTTGCAACTCTTCCAATACACGGCGCTGACAAACGCGAACGGGTCACGCCAACATCAGTCCCATACAAAGAGGCGCGGTGCTCCCCCATGTTGCCAACCAGGGACCAATAACAAACAAACAAACAAACAATCCATCACAAACTCTCTAACAATCTTTCCTGCATGCACCCTCATTTTAAGACTAGAGATTAAACAAAGGTTTAAGATTCTTAAGCCCACAATATGAATCGATCAAATAGTATGAATCAAACTAAAGTAACTTCAAATTTATAAACACTACTTTGGTAACGGTAAAACCCTTCACAATGTAAACAAAAACTAGTTACATTCAGTGAGATCCACATAGTAGAATCGGTGCTAAATAAAACACTAGAGTCTCACATTTTCTTTGTTGTGTACAGGAATTTTTACGGAAATGTTAGCTACGGACATCTAATGATATACGTAAAAATATACGCGAGTATTCACGATTTTTGCCCCAATCGCAATTACGTAAAATATGAATACGTAATTTAAATAATATTTGCGATTTGGGGAAAAATCGTTAATATTCACTGGTTTTCTGATGCACTCATTTTCCAATAGATATAGAGTCCTTATGAAATTGGGACAAAATTACAACTTTTTAACTTCATGTTAAAATAATGTAACCTACCACTGCCCTTCAAGTTAAACTGGCAAACACCTAGACTGGTCCCCTGTCTTTATCCGCAATGATAAAGACAGGCACTGGTTTTACAGACCCACTGATAGTGTAGAGATCAGTGTACAGACCCAATGATTTCATTGGATACATCGATTTCATTGGATAAACGTGCTGTGACGTAAGCTTTGCATATCTGTGTTATGATCGGTCGAGGTTACGAGGTGCTGCATGCAACTGGCGTCATGTAGTGTTGTTTTACTTACTATGTAATGTGAACATGTACGTGTGAATTGACTGCGAGTCTTCGTGTGAAATGAATGCTAGGTCAAAGGTACATCTGCCAACATCCGGTCTTGCAAGTATCTGGCGTTATTCACGAGCCTCGAAGTGTGACGTCAGATGTTCGGGCTAGCAAACACCAAAAACATTCGATGACGTCACATTTCAAACCATATTGTATTTAAATAATAATACTGAGAACTTTCAGTTCGTTCCCGAATTTCGATGACATTCAATCAAAACGGCATTGAATTTGATCTTTAGAGACAGGCGCAAAAAATTCATCTTAGGAATGTACAGCCCCATTTGCTTAGACGTCCGATGACGTCATGTTTTAAATTTCGCTCTGAAAATAGCATCAAATAAAATGGCATTTTACACCATTTTAACGTGAGGTTAGAGACTAACTTGTAACTTTTTCCCGACGTTCATGATTAAACTCTATCTCTTGGAAAATGAGTGCATCACAAAACTCAATTTGACCATGGTGACCCTCTTTTTAAAAGGTGATTAAAATGTCTTTAATTTTTTATTTTTTATTTATTTTTTATTTTTTTACAGTGTTTTTTTTTTTTTTTTTTTTTTTCATTTTTCATTTTTTTAAATTTTTACACCGGGTCGATTTAACCGGCCCAGTTTTCGGTCTGTGTATTGACAAGGACGATTAAATCGGCTCTGGTTACAAATCATTTGTATTGGTTACAACACATCACGTGACATCACATTTGTCACGTTTGGCAAGTCATCTGCATTGAACGTGCGTAATAGAGACCTTTCTTAGGCAACATTACTTGCAAACCTTGGTTAGCAAAAGTAAGGGCGGCGCGGCCTTCATTGCAATGGGAGACTTTTGGGGACTCTCTAGGTGGCAGCAGACTTACCAGGTAAATCCATTGTTCTTGAAAATGTGAGCATTCTCAAAACGACGTAAACAATGGAAATTTACCTAGTAATTGGTCTGCTGCCATCTAGCGTTCAAAAGTCTCCCACTGACTGAATATGACCAATAATGCTACCAAATTAATACTCACATAGCTTATAAGTAAAATTAACTACACTGAAATATCCTGGGTGTTAAAATTAACACCATGGGTGTCGTAACATATAGATACATAAACAAACATACAAAATCTAAACTTACAAAATAGGGTGGTAAAGTAACACAAATTTCTGCCAACACAATTACATTTGTGTTATTTTTTACACTCTAAAAATGGTGTTAGTTTTGATTCTCTCTTGTGACACCACCCATGGCGTCAACCACCCGAGGTTTTGCTGTGTATCCAAACCGCAACGTAAACTTACTCTTCATGAACAAAAAGTTCTAACGTTTAACTAAAAAGGGCAAATATTTTTGCCAAGCCACTTTATACATGTTTAAATAATAATAATAATATAAATTTTCAATGCGCAAAATCAATCTAAAGAGATGTTCAAGGCGCAGAGGAAGCAGAGACAATGTAAACAAAAGAATACATGTACATAATGTATCCAGTGAAAAGAAAGCTACAACAATGCCTTCCATACAAAATGGTGGTCAATTTTGTGTAAACAAAAGAAAGCTTTATGCCTAGACCGCAGTCATTGTTTCTAAAATAATGTACTTGCAATTTCTGAAATAGACCTCACAGGGGTCACACTGTATGTACAGATTAAAATGCAGGACACTAAAGGGCGCTGTTATAGGCGCAGTAATATGACGAATAATATAAATATTTGCTCGAGAACAATTATTATCATTTACTTACCAGTTAGAAACACACGTCGGCTCAATCTTATAAGGTCATTAGTTGCAGTTACATGCTCGTAATGATCAAAAGGCCATTACATGAAAATACATTTGAAGAAACAAAAATCAAAATCATGTGTTTTTAGAAAAATTAATGTTTGTTTTTGCCAAACAAATACTCTGGAGACCACTCTTGATCAATAAGCCCCCGTGAATGGTTGTCGACCGTTATCGTCTGCCCCGTAGTAGAGACCAAACCGCTGCGACGGAGGAACTTGCGACTCCGTCACGGGGGAACCACTCCCATGCTTTTGAAAGTTGGCATTTTCGAGCGGGTCTCCTTCACTGCCTTTCAGTGATCTGCATTCGATTCCGCTGTCATAGCTACCGGTGTGATTGTGATCGATAAAGTGAACCATTTGTGCCGGATCTCCGCGCATCTGGTGGTCCAACATCCCTGCACTTTTCTCGTTTTGGTCGTTTCTCATTTCCTCAAAGTCGATCAGATCTTGAGGCGTCTTGCTGAGACTTTGAGCGATTCTCGGACTGGTTCCCCCGGGTTCAAGCTCGCCCCTGGTGGAGCTCTTCAAGTCAAACATGGGTTCCTCAACTGATGACGCGGGATCAATAGCGATTGGCTGTTGAGCTGTTGATGTGAAATCCCTGCCCTTCTTTATCTGCACACCGTATATCTCAACATAGTCATCTTCATTGGCGTCACTGTAGTTTGTAGAGGAGGCAGTGGTCTGGGTTTCATTTATCTGACCGCCCATCCCGTTCCGGTCCTGGAAACATCGCTGCTGTTCCATCAGCTCGCACTTGGAAGACATGTCAACTTCTCTGTCTTCCCTGGTGCCCACTACTCTGGCCCAAGTCTCTGGATTTGTGAGCTCGCTGGTGTCACTGACGTTATCCGTCTCTGCATTTATGGTTGGTTCACTTTCTTCGAACGTGATAGGAGATCGTGTAGCGGGTTTCCCGCCATTATTTGTGCTGTCGTCTGCATCTGCTGGTTGTGTGTGTTTTTCAACCCACGTTCCCGTCGAACATTGCTGAAGTTTCTGGCCGTCTTCACCGCTATCGTCTGCGACTGGAGACGAGGTTGATTCCTCTAGATTCAGACGAGGCGTGCGGCTGCCATCTTGGTCCTGCGATGACGTTTCGTCAGACTGGGTCAGGTTTTCCTCTCGAACCAAGGTTCCCAGAACGGAGTCCACGACCGATTCTGCAATGGAGGGTATGATACGACCCAACTCTTCCTTCAGCTTCGCCGTGCACATGCCGATCAGCCTACTGCGTAAATCATTTGCTCCGCTGCACCTCGGAATGCTCTGAAAGGATGCCACAGAACCCGACTTCAAGGTATCCTCTTTTGGGGGTGTGGATATTTTTCCAGAACTTTCTGAGCTTTCAGAACTCCTTTCACAGTCCTGGGGCCTGCGTTGCCCTGTTGTAAACAGGTCTTTCCAGTATGGAATCACGTGACCGTTCCGGTTGTTGTTGTTGTTGCTGTCACGACATATATCTTTTGCGAACTTTGCTTTCATCTTCGTCACTTGCTTGTCATGACTGGGACTCGCCATGTGCTGTTTCATTGGCGACGGCCCGGAGAAATTCTTCATGCAAGGGTTGCAGTAGTACAGGTGCCCCGACTCGTTCGGTGTGAGAGGGTAGGTGTCTTCATCTTGTTGCCACAATGTACGGGAACCGACGAGATCATCGCGTGCGAACCCGTTTCTGGGCTTCGACGGGGACCAGTCTGAGGCCATTTCTCCGTTCAGTTTTTGCGGCACGCAGTTCCGTCTGGAGCCGCCCGGCTGACGCGGCTTGCCGAAATCTTCCTTTTTCCTGTGCTTCTTGCCGGTGTAGTGTGACTCCGCGTGCGTTTCTGACGTGAAAGTGACGTCACAGATAGAGCAGAAGTTGCCGATATCCATGATTGGTGGTTTTGGGGGTTTACGAAACTGCCACTTGACCTGCCCAGTGAAATGATAAACAGTCATGAAACAACAGAGAAAGCTGACGTTGACAAAAATAAAAGCCAAACTGAGCTTTACACCATTCTAAAAACTCCGGGGTCAGTTGACCCGGTTTCAGGGAGTCTGACCCAGCCAGGGCGTCCCGGAATCTGTATCAAAAAAATGACACATAGGCCTACTGTAAATTAGCCAAACTGACGAAGCTTGCAAGTTAAACAATCTGTTCCCCTCCCCCGTTCTTTTTCAACCAGTTCCCAGATCAGTCTGGCCCCAAAAGTGTGCCAGAACCACAGGTTCTGGAATCTGGGTCAAATCTGACCCCGGAAGTTTTTTATACAGCAATGTTAATTTCCGAAGACAGAGTTAAAAACGATCCGCCATTTTGTGGAGTCGAAATTTGGGTTCTACAAAAATGGCCGACCATGTTATTTCGTGAAGTAAAAGGAAAAACCATACACAATTTCAAGACATTTTTTTTTTATCATTATAATATTCTACATTTAAAACATCTCTTTCCAACTATGGAGCTGTATCCATTTCGTAACAAACGCTATAGCCCAAGTTGCACAATCCAAGGCAATGTGTATACTAAATAAAGGGACACAATGCCTTTGTATTTGGGCGCTTTGGGCTATTAAACGCGTTTGTTTTGAAAATGCATTATGTTGGCAAGATATTTTAAAAGTGTAATGATACAAATTTTCACATTAAATACCCCTTAAAAATTGTACGATCCATGAGTGATGATTTTATGACAGAGCCATGGTCTGCCATTTTGTGGAACAAAATTTTTGACTCGATAAAATGGCGGACATTATATGTATTTCAAAGGGCAATTTGTTGTATTTTTTTGAAAGTCACTCTACTCTCTAACGACAAACCACTGAATGTGTTTATGTACGTGAACAACCCCTGAAAAGAACAAGGAGCAATATAATTCAAAACAGCAACATTTTGAGAAATGTATGTACCCCTAAAATTAGGCCATAGATTGCTTTTGTCAACGTAATGCTTGTTAATTTATATGCAAAATTACAAAGAAAGATACAATTAAAGTCACATGTGAAAGTTTCAGCTGAATACAGCGTCTACTTGCTAAGAAAATGCCGAGGTATGTTTTGCAAGAACGTCGAATCAATCCCCGTTTAGCAAAGGTGATAGCGGGTACCAGCTGCATCTCCGGCCGCAGCATTTGCGAATGGACACCAGTCCTCAGAAATCTGAGAAACGATTCATTTCCCAATCCTTGCTCGGGTTCAAATGTTTTTGGGTGACAAAATTATTCTAACTGTCTTCGAAGGGAATCTTTTCTCAAAATAGTTTATAATATCAACAGCTGCAGTTCTTCTCGGCACTAAGTACGTTTTTATATAGTCATTAATTTGTGGAGTATTAAAAAATCTATATGACCCTACTTTTAAAGGCATATCTACAAGTTAATGGCCATAAAAAAAACTTACTTGGTATAGAACTGCACTGGAGAGCTGTTGAGATTATAAAACATTGTTAGAAACGACCCCCTTTGAAGTAGTGTTAGAGAAAGAGGTATTTTTTTCAACAACACAAATTTAGTAAGAGAAAGGCTTCAGTTCTCAGGCATCTGAAAGCACACAATTCTATATGTAACAAGGGTGTTCTTTTCTTTCATTATTTTTTTGCAACTTCGATGACAAATTGAGTCCCAATTTTTTTGCAGCTTTGTTCTTTTATGCATTGTTAGGAATATCTAAGCTTGGGATACACCAAGTTAGGATACTGGTCTTTGACAATTACCAAAGGTATACCAGCTATATTGGGCCCTGCAGGTTGGTATGGTTACTAGTTTTTTTGAAAACTGTGGGACTGGAGCGAATTGTTCTTCCCTAAAACAATGATGTATAACACAGTTTTCTGGGGAGTCGAGAATTGAATAATAAAATGGACAAACTGCAACTAACCTTGTTGTGTTGTTGTTAGTCTGAAAAACACAGTCAAGTCTGCATCGTCCCAAAGGCTATTGCTTACACTTGCAGAAGTCACAGCAGAAACTAAACTCCTGGTCCAGGTACGACCATGGAGGGAGGGGTAGGCTCACGGCCGTATGGTCAAGCTCTCTTTCGGACTACGTGGAGGCAACTGATGATGTCCATTGTTGCACCATCTTCTCGTGTAACTAGCGCTGGCTGCCGTCACATGCCTGGGTGTGTGTAATGCCGTTACGTGCAAGGGAATTTTGCTGTGTGCATTGCCCAATTCGTACAGCAATGAGTCATTAATGGGGAATCCCCGTGTCACGCAACAGTATTGCAAGGCGCGGGGACTGTTTTGACTGTAGCCAATGTGGAATCTATGGAGACCGGAATTCACAGAACTCTTGCTATTTATAGCGGAGATTTGCCTGGAGTTGTTTTGGCGAAGTATTTCACTGCCGGGAAGCGGTTAATACTGTACTCAAAAATTTAAATAAGAAGACTTAATAGCTGGTTGTCTGTTTGCTAAAAAAAAATGTAGTTTTGTTCGATTGAAAAGGAAAAAAAAAAAACGACTGGAAGCGTCTATAACACCTTTGGTCACGTGTGTAGGGCGTTGACAATCGATTTTCACCATTTCGAAAACATACATTCCTAAATCAGTGAAGCATAACAGCAAACTGCTGAAGCGTATAATGGTATAAAAGCCAAAGAAGCCTAGTTTCAATGGCAAAAAAAAAAAAACCAAACAACAACAAAAAACCACACACAAAAACAAACCAAAAAAGTAGCTAAGCACAAAACATGTCTGCTCAACAGAACGAGGTTACCAGCCCAAATACTATCTCACATGTACCCTCTGTGACTGGTATACTGCTTACGGTTGCGTTGCAGTAAAAAAAAAACGCTAAGCAAATCTATTCTGCTTAAGCAGCTCTTCGCAGTTGTGCCGTTGAGGGAATCGGCCGAATCTTGGCCTTTATCCCACGTTTTCATACAATTTGCAGAATGATGATGAAAGTGCTTATCCTTTGGTGATTCTTTTGGTCACTCATAAAGGTGAAGCTTTTTTGAATGGGTATGAGGAAAGGAGCGTGGACTTAACTAAACATTCTACGCCCCCCCCCCCCCCCCGCCATTGTGGTGGTTCTCTTGCCACCCATGTTGCATTACGGACCGTGGCAAGTCTCACACCGTAGTCACTGAGCTCATGAGCAAAAAAATAAAAAAATAAAAAATGCAAGAAAAACGCGCACTTTTGTGTGTAATGGTCGTATACACGCAAGACTTTTGCCGGTCACGTTTTACACGGCGACGCAGGGTATTTTAGCTGGTAACCCTCTCCTAATAATAAGTAGGATTTGAAAACTTTGCATGGTGGAAGTATAACTAAGAGAGGTTTGCGGTAACACCATGTGGAAATCTCTTTTGAGTATAGTGTGGGTTCTGAAAAGAACCGGTGGTTAATGACTCAACGTTTCGATCAGTATGCTCTATGTTCTGGGCCCAATTTCATAGAGCTGCTTAAGCACACAAGTTTGCTAAGCACAATAAAATTTGGCTTACCAGAATAAGGTTACCAGCCAAACTACCATGTCACGTGAACAGTTTGTAACTGGTATCCTGCTCATTTCTGCTTAGCAGGAAATTGTTGAGCATTATTTTTCTGCTTAAGCAGCTCTATATGCAATTGGGCCCAGAAAGGAACACGTCTAATACTGGGACAGCAGATTGGGAGAAGGTCAGGGAAACGGGGGAGGAGCCAGTGTTTGTAGACCTTTTTAACTTCCGGACATGTATTGTACACGTACATTAATCAATCTACCATAAACCAAACGCAATTTAAGGCTCGTTCTTTTTTTTTATTTGTGTGACAGGTATAAGACATGCCCCAGTAACTTTTCGGTTTTATAAACTCCTCAGTCAATTCCTTTGTGACTAATTCCTTTGACATTTAAACTAAATCGAGCGCCCTCCACGTCAGGTTTCCGGGTGCTCCCATTAAATTACATGCCACGAAGGCATATTTAACATGGTACCTCATCACTGTCTTCATTTTACAGATAAATGTCCTCTTTTTCGTATCATATACTTATCATTAAAAGGTCGTTTAAGCTTATTACCTAAGCTTGTTATATAGTAGACGTGAAGTTCCAGAACAAGTGTTTTCTGATAATCTGCCGTTTATGCTTATAACGGTTTAGTTAATGAGTTTTTATAGGGCAAGTTCGGGTGTTAATCTTTAATCAACTTGCCGTTTAAATCACACCAACCAATGGCGACGACGTATCGAACAGGAAAAACATGTATTAGCCATAAAACAATTACTTGCATAATATAGTGCAATTAATAATTTTTTTATCTTAATAAAAAAATTGACATATTTAATTGGCAACAACCTACCAATATCGTCATCAAACCAGTTTTGTGTGTGATTAAAAAGGTTTGCAAGACTTTCTCGATCACCTAACTAAATCGCCATCTTGACAAAGTGACGTAACTTTGTTAGTTAACATATAGAGGAACAGTGCTCCGGAGCTAGGTTGATCCAGTTGGACTAGCTTGTTCAACCAAGCAGCATTCGAGTGACATCTAGATCGACTATTGTCAAGTCTAGTCGACTCTAGTCAGCCACCCGAACTTGCTCATAGATATTGCCTTTTTGTTAGTAATTCAAGATGGCGGCCCACACGGAAGGCTGTGGCGGGAACCGCATACGTACGTACTTAAGTTATTTTACCTCACAAAGTGTTTGGATAGTTTAGTGATTCTCGTTCAATGGTCGTTTATTACGATAGTAAATGGCTATAATTGATTATACGGTTTTTTAATTATAATTCCGTTTTCATAAAGACATCTTTAACATGTATCTCATCTCTGTCTCCATTTTACAGATGTTAAGAATAAAAGAGATTTATCGAAACTCAGAATAGCGTACTGACCCAATATATGAGTATCACATTTATAATAATAATAATAAATAGGCCCTACATATGAATAGAATTATGAACATGATTGTTTTAGTGGGGCTATTCGGATTCATAACTAATATTGTCTGACTAATAGCTTATTATTAATTCATAATTCCTTACAGTAAACTAACGATATCAAAACAGTTCAACATTCTCTTGAAATATTGGGGTTCTAAAACTATTGGTTGGGTAATATTCACGTTTTGCAACTTGCTCTTCAAAACTTCATTTACATTTTATTTTAATTTTTGGCTACTCGTGTGTACTGACTGTATACAATAAGTGCAGTTTGGCGTGTCGATGATGCGTTGATTGCGTAATTGATGGTGGAACACTTTCTCTGACAAACGACTATTAGTGGACAAACGGTGACGTCATTTAGTGCGGAGTGATATTAATGGCTTCTACAGTAGCTATGGTCAGAAAGTCGAAAATTTCTGTTCTCCAACGTTGTCGTTGCAACCAACGCAACGGCCTTGCCGTGGCCCTAAGTTGCTTGATTCGAAAACTCTCGAAAACGCTCAACCAATAATCAAAGTTCCAAAATGATTCTGCGCATGCTGCTTGGCTCTAATGTTTGTCCGTTAACGTTTGTATGGAGAGATTCCCGCCAATGGGAGTTATTAATGTCTTCGACTGTAGTTCGCATAATACCGCAAGGGCATGTCCCCAGTCTCTACACTATCACTGTTCGTAGAATCTTCAGAAGAGTCGGGTTCCCTTTCGACAGGTGTGACATCATCATGACCGGTGTTGCCTGCATCTGCGTCCGTAAGGTCGTCATCATTGCTCGAAAGTCTTTCACAATCATCAGGCTCAGCGAGATTCGGTATCTCCAATTTAAGCAGGAGATTCTCGTAGTCATGACGGCATTCGCCAGTTGCAGCTCGATAAGCCTTGTCAACTGCCGTCATCGAGTGACAAGTTTCGTCATTCCCCGACGTGGCGGTGCAGCAGTCTCCTGGAGCACATTGCGGGGAGTTCGGTTGACTCTGTCTATGAGACACGCTCTGGCTCGCTGCACACTCCTCCGGCATTTGATGTTCCACTTCGCGGGCTATACTATGGTCAGCAAGTGACTGTTCTTTTGAGGTCCTGCCACAATTCATTTCCGCCATTTTGTCAGTGCCGTTTACTCTTCAGATGTCAATGGAACTTTCTCTTTTAATAGTCTTCTGGCACTCTTCAATCTAAACTTGAGTGAGTAGATATATCCAATAGCTCAACCGTCCCTATACGACAAGAGATACTATAAAATTACACTGAATTTGATGTGAGTAACACAAATTTTCACCTTCGTTAATTCAATGATAGTTTTACAAAGAAGCATTTTGAAGCATCGCCTCACTCCTCTCCACACCGAGAATGAGCCGGCATTTCACGCTTCGAACGCGCTTGTCACACAGAGCGCTATGTATGGCGCGTACCCGCCTGTCTTTTTATTACGCCTAAAAAAAGTAGCGAAAACTTTGTAAAGCAAATACGCATGCGTGTGACGCAATGACTTTCCAACAGGATTTATACACCACTGCATAAATTATGGAAGAATCTGTAATGCACCTGCGCTATGTTTATTAATTTATAATTCTGCTCACCTTTGATGTTTAAATCCCCCATAACAGTAGATAATCTGCAGGTGATTTCAAAGGTGGTGGACGAAGTCTTTGCTGATGTGACCTGTTTGTTGTTTTCTTTTTCCTTCACCATAAACAAAGTACATTTACTGTGTCGAGATTGAGGCTATATCGACAGACTGGTCCCTCTTGTCATCAGTAAAGCAATCACCATGCGTGCACACAGGAAACAATACATACATGTCTGTTGTTGCGTTGTTACAGTCGGTGTTCTCCGTCGCCGTTGCTGCTAGGCTAGACGTAGGTTGTGAACACAATTACTGGTGTTTTGGTTGTACTTTTTGTTCATCTCTAATGTTTACCAATCACAAACAGTTAAAACAAACAACACTTTTCGTGACCTTATGTGACAAGCAAGCAAGTCTCGCTGGGAGTGGATCTTCTTGTCACTTATAGGCCTTATTAAGCGTCGTTATTTTTTTGGTGGTGGGCTGTTTTAATTGTACGTTCTTCACTCGGGCCAACCAACAAAAATCTTGTGACCGCAAAGCAAAACCTCTGCCATGCACAGTTCCACGGAAAACGCGGTTGAAGTGGTGTGTTCTGTGCGGGGGTTTCACATTGAACTAGTCACTCGATGCGTGCCAAGTTCGATTTAATACTTTGGCTTGTTGCGAAATATATCCGGATTTCTCGATCGGTTTTGACTCAACCAGAAATCCATGCTCATTCAGACATAATGTCACGTGACAGTGCAACTTTGGGTTTGGTTTTTTTGTCAGGCCCTTTTCATGTGAGTCATTACAATAATAGTATATTCGATTGACGTGCAGTGTTTCCACTTTTTCGAAGTTCGAAGTCCAATACAGTTAGTTCTGGTGCTCTTCGCATGTAGTGACGGTCCCTGTTTCCTGGTGCAGCCTACGTGCCCGATGTGTCTGTTTGCTTCTCGTCGTGGCACACCATTTTCTTATGTTGATCAACATAACAGTTAGGCCTACTGTGTATGAAAAATATCATTCAATGAAAGGCGTCGCGAGACCGTTTGACTCTTCTTTTTGTTATACAAAAATGCACAAATAAGTCACTTATCATAAACCATAGTCGGTGTAGATTGCGCATCAAACACAATACATTTAAATTCCACCCACGTAAATCGTTTTCATCTCGGGTCATCGGGGTTGTGTTGTTGTTTTGTTGGGTTTTTCCCCCAGCACGCAAATCTGATGCATGCAAGCTGCCGTAGTATAGGCTATTATTGACACACGGCATGTCTTTAAATCTCACGCTGAGCGACTTGATCGAAGACTACGTACAGCGGCGTGATGAATGGGCCGTTAGCATTTCTCATCAAGGGGAAATCCCTAAAATATGAAATTATTTTTGTTGGTTAGAAGTTAGACTTGTGGACAAGTCGTTCAATGTTTATTGCGGTGATAGCATTAATGGCTGGCTCTCTCGCAACTATACACTCGCGAGACTGCTGCTTCGCGCGAGACTACTGCTTTCGCGACTATACGGCCCCAGTTATATGAGGAGTCGGCAATATCGCGAGAGCAGTGTAATCGCGTGAGAGCATGCACCGCGACATACATTTCATTAACGACTTGTCCACAAGTCTAATTAATGTGAAGGAATGACCTTCGAAATTTGCATGAAATTGTCAATAGACCCCCTTGTACTGTCGTCATTATGCAAGGGGTCAATAGTATCGTTGTACTGTATTCGTTTTTATCGAGGGAAATGTATTGGCTTCAATCTGAAAATCGACTGATTATAAAATTGCAAAAATGGTCTCACGTCACTACCCTAGCAGCGTCGTTATCAAGGCTTGGAACAAGGTGAACTAATTACTTTGAGAATACTTGGTGTTACATGACAAAAACACAACACACAACCGAGGCCTACAAGTATGTTAGTCAAGGGTAGATATAGCTCTGTTATTCTGATGGAGAAAACAAGGAAGTGGTAGCACTTAAGACTTACTAACGGGTTACATCGGGGCCTAGTTTCATGGCTCTGCTTACCGCCGAATTTTGCGCTTACGGTCACCATTCTCCGCTTACCGTGCAAGCGCCGAATTTCTGCGCTAGCCTCGTAAGCGAATAGTGCCTAGTAACGTGGAGTGAAAGAGAGAGAGTACGCACGCACACAAGCAAAATTCTCTGCTAACCCGTGAAATACGCTGGACGTAAGCGCGGAATTCCTTGCTTTATTCCGTAAGCGCCGATTCTTTGCTTACGGTAAGCAGAGCCATAAAATTGGGTCCCGATGAAGTAGTTGTTTCTACGAAAAGCTCATGCGGGTTTTTGTTATGCAATTAGTTATTCTCAAAGTGCTACCACTACCTTTCTTGTTTTAAGCTTGTTCGTGCAGGCGGAAAAGGAAGGAAAGAAACCGATGATGAAGCAGAGAAACTGTCACTGTAATTTCATCACGAACGTCGAAATCACCCGCGCGTCTAGCAGGGTACCAACTGTGTCTCTGGTCGCATTGAGGGCAGCATTCAATCCAAACGGACACCAAGACAGTTTGGAGATTTGGGTTCTTTCGACACACTCATTTTATGGATTTCTAAACAACGGGAGGCACTTCAGACGAAATAACTCTGCAGGATGCTATACTATGGCAAAACAGCCCAACTCGAATTTTTAATTTTTTTTTTTACATCAAATCATTTCTGGGTAAATTGAGGGTGTTTTTCCCTTTTCAAAGTTTTAAAGACATACTCTGTAAGGTCTCTGAATATAACATGTCCTATTTCAGCCTCTTTTTACACTTTCATCCCATTTTTATGGCAAAACAGCTTATCTCTGTACTTGCTTTTCTCAAAATATCAATTTTTGAGTTAAGCTGTTTTGCCATGGAAGGGCCGAGTAGGAACACGCTTTCGGAAAAAGATTACACAACTTTAATTATTTTTCGGGTTATTAACCAAAGAGTGACCCCACCTGTGTCTGCTGCCACCTAGCGTTTCAAAGTCGTCCATTGTTATGAGCTATTGTCTCAACAACTAGACACTGTATTCAACAAAAACTCTCACATGGGACTTTTAGTGTATCCCTTTTGATAGTTTTGCCAGTGAGTAAGCGTCAACAAAGTCTCCCATTAATACTTGCTTTTAATTAAACAAACAAACAAACAAACACAAGCACGTAGAAAAGAGTCACCTTTGGAGATCGAAAATTCCCCCTTTTTCGCAATCGTTTTCAAACATGTTTCATTATCTGAAACAGGAAAAAAGGTCTTGGATATGTCAACATTGGTAAACACACTTTGCCCAACTCGACTTACAGAATGCCTTAAAGGGACTGTGTTGTCATGGTCGATGCTGCAGGGGCCAATTTCACAAAGAGCTAAGATTGATCTTAACTCCAAATCACTCCTAATTGCTATAAAGCAAAGTGTGATGTCACAATACAAATCATTATGGTTAGACTGACAACTCATCTTAAGATGAATCTTAGTGCTTTGTGAAATCTACCCCAGGTCTGTGGCTGTGCATGAACTCTCACCCACCAATTACTGCGTGCAACAACTGGATGAGAGTTCATAATTCCATGTGCCACATGTCTCCTTTGATCATGACGCCGAACAAAAAGTTGAGGTTTTTTATGTGTGGACCCCCGTCTGTTCACGTAAGCCCTATACTTCATTTTCTTGTTTTACTGTCTGGGTATCGAGGTTCAACTTCCTATCTCTGTTCGATCTTTGAAATTTATTTATACCTCATTTCTGGACACTGGTTTAAAGTAATATTCTTTAGCATCGAAGTAAAATATTTTATTCTTCAAAATAAAAATAGTAATAAAGAAGACATAACAACAGATGCATAATTAGATATCTTTCATTGTAGATCGTTTATTTAGGATTTCATAAACTGTAATAAACAACCAAAGCATGATATTATTTGCACGATTAGATATTTCAAAATCGGAGGAAACAAAAAAAAGATGAAAATCGCCAAATAAAAAAACTACCCTCATCCAAGAATTAATTAAAACGGTCAAAACAGGTCATTCATAAAACATTGTTAACGGTTTTATACAGGGTTGGGGAGAGCTGACAAAGTAATCGCAGACAGTGTTCATTTTTTACAAATCTGTGAAAGCTCGGGCTTAATCCGTTGTGTGAGTCGGGAAAAAAATAGTTCAAAACCCTGCTCAATTTTCAGCATGTAAAGTTGTAGACACATTGTCCTCAATTTGGGTTGTGGCAACCGAAATCAGCAGGTGCATTTTTTTAAAGGATTTCAGATACAGTTTTTTTCGAATGACTTCATTTCAGAGGAAAAATTTCACAGAAAAAAAAAATAGTATGAACTTCATAATCAGTAAGCTTTCAGACTAAAACGGTCAAGTATGTTTTGATCCGTACCGATCCTGTATAATACCTTTAACAAAAATGGACTGTAAAATGAAGAAAGGTTCTTGTTAGAAAGAAATACAACTAATTAAGCCCCGCCCCCACAATGTATTGACCAATCACCAGCGAACAAGTTTGATGTGGGCGTGTCAGAGCTGCCAGCATTTGCATCTTGCAATCGGGGAGATTTTTTTGAACAACAATCGGGGAGATTTTTTTGAACAACAATCGGGACGATACTTAGAAATTACATTCAACATAATAGGGGAAAAGTTTCCATTAGTCAGAGATTTGTTAATTTTTATTTTGTTCATCAGGAACATGGAAAGATTGGTTTAACTTCAGGGGACTTTCTCCAGAATCAGGGAGAGTTGGCAGCGTTGGTGTGCACCTACAGGTTGAGGTGCGCATGAATTATGTACTCGCATGAGTTGTTTACTCGCATGTGTTGTTTACTCACATGAGTTTTTTTACTCATGTGAGTTGTTTACTCAAGTGATTTGTTTTTTCATGTGAGTTGTTTACTCGCAAAAGTTGTTGACTCACATGAGTTGTTGACACACATAAGTTGCTTACTCACACAAGTTGTTAATATGTACTTAGTGGTCGGGGCTTAATGGATCGGTCTATCAAAGGATGGGGTTAAAGGTCACTGGCAGTTGCAAGGGTCAAACTGAGGTCAAGGATTATACATTGTTTTCAATAAATAGTGTCACTGTTAAAAAGAGTGCCCTACACACCAAGGCGACTCCTGGCAGATGTATGTCTAGTTTTGCATCAAAACTTGAAAACTTTGCACTTTGATTTCTAAAATATTGCAAAAAAGAAAAAAAAAATCCCCCCTATTCATACCAAAAAAATAACAAATACTGAAAATTGTATTCTTGCATCTGTACAAAATACAATAATTTACACGGTCCTTCCAAAGACCTGTGTACACCTTGTGCCTGCTATCTATTGAACCCATCATCGTAACTGCCAATGTTTGACCCCTTTGCATTCGACGTCACAAGCTCAAACAGCGCCCTCACCGAGGTCAAAGGAAAACCTCTCATGAGCTGACAGTTGGGCAATGAGCTTACACTTGTGCACATTTACATTTGTTTGTCATCGACTGGACTGGTAGCCGGTGCTGCATACTCCATAGGAGTTGAGAAAGTTTCAGAAATGCTTCAGGAAGGATGAACAGTGGGTAGTGAAAGTGTAAAGGCATTTATTAGGCGGTTTTTAAAACCAAGTATCAAAGCACCTAACAAATAGCATATTATTATTCTGTTTGGTTGAAAGTTTGAACGTTAATTAATCAGTCACTAGAAAAATGACAAATAAAAAGTAAAGTTTTTTTTTAGTACAACATGTCAAACAAAATACTACTATGCTAATTTACCAAGGGGGTCTGACGTCATAAAACATAGCAAGCCTGTGGCTGTACATGGAATTATGAACTCTAACCTAGTAACTGCACAGGTGCGAGGTGGACGTAGATCAAGGCCAAATTTCATCGAGTTGCTTAAGCAAAAATAAAAGTATGCTTACCAGAATAAGGTTACCGGCCAAAGTAACATGTCACATATACAATCTGTGACCGGTATCATGCTTATTATTGCTAAGCAGAAAGTTGCCAAGCACAATGCTATGCTTAAGCAGCTCTATGAATTTGGGTCCTGGGCCCAATTTCATGGCTCTGCTTTACCGTAAGCAAAGAATCAACGCTTACGGAAGCAGGGAATTTCGCGCTTACGCCAAGCAAATTTCACGGGTTAGCAGAGAATTTGTACTTGTGCGCGTGCGTACTCTTAAGTTAATTGACATTCTTTGCTTTCACAGCTAGTGCAGAAATTCGGCGCTTGCACGGTAAGCTGAGAATGGTTATTGCAGGCGCTGAATTCGGCGGTAAGCAGAGCCACGAAATTGGGCTTGGGTATGGTGAGGGGTTACTCGCACATGCAGTAACTGGGTGAGAAGTCAGAAATCCATGCACAGCCAGCCACAGGCCTCCTACGATCAGACCATCATGACGACACAGCCCCTTTAACAAACGCAAACAAAATCAAAGCACTTCAGATAATGAAAGCAAAGAAAACCCGGAAGAAAAAAAATACATCGAAAAACAGAAAATAACTTTTTGGTAGATGTTTTTCATAGTACTTGACAAATGTACACTCCATATATACAATGTAATGTTCAGATTAAACCTGGCTTTATATGTACATATTAGAGATTCTGTCTTTTTTGTAAGTAATTTTATACACACACAGCAACTATAATAACTACAGTATTAATTATTAATATTCATTTTGTTATTGTTATCTATCTTACACTAATTGTGACACTCTGCTAAAACCAGAGCCCAATTTCATAGAGCTGCTAAAAGCAGACAGCAGTGCTTAACAATTTGCCGCTATGCAAAAATAAGCAGGGGACCAGTCACAAAATGTACATACGAGATGGTAGTTTGGCTGGTAACCTTATTCTGGTAAGCATAATTTTGTTGTGCTTAGCTACTTTTTGTGCTTAAGCAGCTCTATCTATGAAATTGGGCCTAGGTGCTTCCTGCACTTCCAAAACTGGGTTTATTTGCTCATCAAATAGATGGGAATAAGAGATTTCAAAATTTACATAATTCGGGCCAAGTCGTCCAACGAGGTCATCATCACAAAAATATTGGTTGCGCAATTTTGGGAATCAATGTCCCTGTGTGTTATAAGGTGTGAATTTTTCATTTCAATGTCATTCATTTCGTTTCATTAGTTCTGGTTGTGAAGCCAAGGACTCTCAGAAAAGCGAACTCAATCACTGTACTAGCCAAGAACCCCATGGAGAGAGAAGACAAAGGAAGGAAGTTTCCGTTTTAGACGTGGGAGGAAAACCCCCGAGAATCATTCCAGGGAAAAACCCACACAACCAGTTAGGGACTGAAATCCCAATCCACACAGTGCCCCCGGTGGGATTCGAACCAGGGTCATAGAGGTGGAAGGCAAGGCAAGATACCACTGCACCAACCCGACTGCCATTTTAGGAAACACTGAGTTTTCACATCGACCTGTTGACTCCCAAAATCGTGAATGAGGCACAGTCACCGTGTGTGACGTTTTTGTGCAAGAATTTCTCAACATAACGAATGAGTCCGACATCACATCGCATTAATATCATGGCCGATGTTTCCAAAGTCTACACTGTTAATGCCATTTACACGACTTTCTGAGAAGCAGCCTGTTTTGGGGGCACGGGGGCGCCATCGATTGATACCTCCAAAAAATCGAGATATTTGCATTCATTTACTTTTAAACGCAAGTCTTTTGTGATGCAAAAGACTCTCCGAGAGTGTAAAACTCAAAGGTTAGAGTCTCTGCTAACAAAAAAAGTCTGATACTGAGAACCAGATCAAAGAAGGTACATTGAAATGACAAGACGTCCACCTTTTGATAACCCCTGGAGTTATAGATTCCAAGGAGCTTTTGGGAACAGAATCCTTAGCGCTAGAGAAGTAGATCAAAGAGCCTATTTTATTTTGAGAAAAACACAGCATTTTTGGTGTTTACCAGGCAGACTTTAAAAAGTCAGCAGCCGATTTCACGAAACACCAGGATTAATCCTATCTGCAGTTAGGACGAGTAACCAGTCCTAACTTAGGATTAATCTTAAGGTTTACATGTTACAGTGCAAGGCTGGGACTCGTCCTAAGTCCTAAGATTAATCCCAAGTTAGGAAGAGTTTGGTGAAATCGACGGCTGAACTCAGACAGAAGTCTGAAATTTTCACATCCCTGAAAATACCGGTCCAGGCGGGACAGAAGTCATCTTCATAAATAAAGTTTAGAGTAAACTTATTAAAGTGAATTCAAATTAACTTAAACGTCCATCTCATTGACGGGCAGCCATTTTGTGAATACCAAATTGAATAAATATACTTGTGGATAAATTTAAATAAATTTGAATATATTTGAATACTAATCTACAAATGTATGGACGTGATTAAAAAGCGACTTGATCCAGTCTTTGAAATTGAAGGTTAAATTTTACTGCACGGTTGACGAACACTGAGTCAAATATGGATGGAATTTCAAAACAATTTAATATGATAGCATTTACTTGTTTGATAGGGGGGGGGCCCACTTTCATAGAACCATATACAAGCACAAAACGTAGCTTAGCACAGCAACATTATGCTTACCAGATTAAGGTTACCAGCCAAAGTACCATGTAACATGTACCATTAATTGACTGGTACCCTGCACATTTTTGCTAAGCAGAAAACTGTTAAGCAATGTTTTCTGCTTAAGCAGCTCTATGAAATTGGGCCCTGGGTTATTTATACAGGCTTCCCTAATAGCAGGGAGTATTGCTTACTAGGTTATTATGAAAAGCAAAATCGGGACTTTCATTCCGCAAAAACAAAAACTTAAATGTGTTCATCCTGACATCTCACTGGTTCCCCAGAAAAACTTTCTTAGCAAACTTTTCTTTTCAACACACCACTGTCTTATTTCTTTAAAAACGATGGCTGCGTTTACAGCAATTTTATATTTTCTTCAAAAGTCGTTATAGAATTGCTTTTTAGATCATAAAATGGGGTTATTAAGTGCATTTTAAGAGTTGACTTTTGAACGGTACCATTTTATAATTTACAGTACTGAGGGATTGCATAAGTCATTGCTTATCACAGATAGAAGGGTGAAGCCTATACAAGTGTGGCAAAATGGGACCTCTATTGACTATTACAGTTGATTAGACAGACATAGGGATTTAAAAGAGATTATCCCATTAAAAGAGATTATCAAAATTAAAAGGCATTATCCCATGAAAAGGGATCTTCCCACTAAAAGGGGATTATCCCATTCATAGATAATCCAACTAAAAGAGATAATCCAATTAAACGAGATTATCCAACTAAAAGGATTATCCCATTAAAAGGCATTATCCCATTAAAATGGATTAACCCACTAAACAGGATGATCCAATTAAAAGAGATTCTCCAATTAAAAGGGTAATCCCTTTAAAAGGGATTAGCCCATTAGTTGGAAGGACAACGAAATTATGGTACAGTGTCTCGCTCAGGGACACAAGTGCCACGGCCGGGACTCGAACCCACACTCTGCTGATCAGAAACACCAGAGCTTGAGTCTGGTGCACTTAAACCGCTCGGCCATGACACACCGCATTCAAAGTGTTTCTAATTATTACTACTCCATGTATTATTGTTATTAGTTGTATTATTACGAAAAAATGTAGGTCAGATTTCGGTATCTTTTCCTAAATACCAAAAAAAATGTCACTTCTGAAAATTGGTCAAGATAAGGTTTTTGCCAGAGCCAGTCACATGTAATATTATATCTATACAATGTTTGATACAATATGATACATTGTGTGCCTACATCATGTAGAAATGACCAACACTATTTCTCCCTGCTTTTCTCTGGTACTTGAACACCACTGTGCATAGCCTTGAATTCAAGCCGTTAATGTGTGCTGTAATTCCGTCGTAGTTGGTCCACTAAAGGGCTTGCTTGTACAATGTACATAAGTTAGTCTCCAGAGAGGAACGTTGTGGGAATTACAGCAACACATGACTTGAACACAAGTCTAAATGAAGTCTTGGTTCTACGACCGTGCGCTCCAAATGTAAAGTCGCGAACACGTGCAGTCCCAAAAACCTAACCACTATCGCCCCCACGAACTGCCCGCCGCCAGAGGGCGCTATCATTCCTGTAACCGCTAAGTGATTCGTGGCATGACAGCAGTTACAGAAATCATAGCATTTTTTCTTGACCATTCTGTGTCACACAACTGCATCTTGAAACCAAGACCAGTCTAAATAGTGTACTGCAAGTCAACGGCTGGACCCAATTCCATACAGCTGCTTTTTAAGCAGAAAACATCGCTGAACAATTTTCTGCTTAGCAAAATTAAACAAGTATACCAGGCACATATAGTACATGTGACATGGTATTTCGGCTGGTAACCTTCTTCTGGTAAGCATGAATTCGATGTGCTTCGTTACCTTTTTTGCTTAAGCAGCTCTATAAAATTGGGCCCTGCTGCCGCTCACCACAGAAATCTGTGCTTATGGCGCTACGCAATTTTCTACGGACCATAAACTGCCTGGTTTGAGCATAAGGCATCACACTTGTTCCGGATTTTTCGTTGCTACGGCTGTACGACTATTTATTACTCTAGACCTTCATGTTATAACAAATCACAATGTCACGTATACGAAAAAACTGAAGGAATTACAAAACAAGGCAACAGGAATTCCTAACGAAATTGTCCGGTCCAGTAAAGCTACCCAGGAACAAAAGGAAAAACCTTAGTTTCTGAATGCCAGTTTATAAGACCACCGCTGCGTGTTGCTTACGAGTTTTGCAAGTAATTGCGTCCTCCCAAAGTGAATCGGTGAACCCATATCAGACTGACTGATAAACACTGTCCTAACTGTTGTCGATGTAGAGCTTATTGCTGCATTACAATGAACGCTCACAGGCCTGGAATTTCATCTTTGAGAGGGCAAGGCCATTTTCATTTTGCAAAGGGCACTTCCATTGGAAAATCTTAAAGTCTATGGGGAAACTTTTGAAAGGAGCACCAAGGCCAAGACAAGGGGCAACAGAGGCCATGGCCTCCGTGTAATTCCAGGTCTGCAAACACTAATTAATGTCTTGCAAAAAGTTATAACCCCAACAAATTTTATACAACAGTTGGACAGACTATATTCTCTTCAGAAATGTGATTTTATATTTCGCCATGTTCCCATCTCGAATCGCTAGCCAGGGTTTGCCCTTCAGCTTTGTCACTGAGCTGGCAGCAGGACCAGTTAGCTTGTCACTTCACTGGTCCACCAGGCGTTTCACTGGTCCACATTTCATATCAAACAGGGATTTCAACACTTGAACTAGCCAGCCGGCCCACTTTGAGAGGAATTTTGACTGGTCCTCAGTTCTTTTAACTGCGGACCACTGTTAAGGGAGTCTGCTGCCATCGATGAGAGTATAAAGAAATGTCAATACCTTATTGATCATTTACAGGTGTCCCCGATGGTATGCGTTTAAAGGCTTAATGTTTTCTACGGGAAATCCTGTATTTAGGCAGATATGGTTTAATAGTCACCTAGAGATTAACACCTTAAATCCATCCAAATTCAACAGGTCCTGGGGTGTTTACAGTTTACAGGATTAGCATTTTCTACTGGAAATACCATAGCTAGGCAGATTTTGATTTACAGGATTACCTCCGGATGGAAGGGATGACCACATGAAATCCATCCAAATCCAACAGGTCCTGGGGTGTTTACAGTTTACAGGATTAATGTTTCCTACGGGAAATCTCGCAGTTAGGCAGATATGGATTTACAGGATTACCTCCGGGTTGAAGGGATTACCACTTTAAAATCCACCCAAATCCAGCCAAGGGTTTGAAATGGATGAAGTTGAGTACTGCATAGCCAAACCGTCGTCGTGCATGATGTCTACTTGGAGATCAGGCCCCTCGCCGATGGATACAGTTGCGAGTTTCCTCCGGTTTTTCTCGAGTGTGGCGCGGCCGACGGCACTAATGGTTTGCTTCTACAAAATAGACCAAGCAGAAAAATAATAATAATGGTTAGAGCAAAACTCCCTTTCACTTTAAAAACCCTGCAGTGGTAGTCGTTGTCATTCTGACATATTTTAATATTTCCATTGTCTGAATCACATCGTACACACTGGTCAGCTTATATGCCATGATATCCTAAACTGGACCATGCCACGCGTCCTAGAGGGGGGTGTCAATCAACATGGGACAGTGATTTGGTTAATAGGAGGGTGCGGGCAACTCTGCCAGCATCCTTTTTATACAAAATCAGTATGTCAATGGTAGATGAAACTAACTTATAAAACTTAATTGAGTAATAAGTACACAAATAAGCTGAGATTAACCTAGGCAATACCTGGACATGTTACAAACACACTTAGTTATAAAAAAAGTTTAATAATTGCAAAACAAACCCTCTTAACCTATGGAAAAAAAACTTGCCAGCATTTGCTGGCAACGTACCACGGGGGCGATGCAACCAAAATTGGTCCCTAGCTGCAGGATTTTAAACAGTTTTCTGTGAATTTTCCGGAAAAATTTGGTTGACCTTTTCTCTCTCGAATTGCTAACCCTGGCAGACTCCAGGAAATAATCACAATCATAATAATTTATTACATTTCTATTGCGCCCTCTCCATCCAAGTACATTCAAAGGCACAAATTACAATTAAAAATTCCATCAAAAATACACAAAAAATACAATACAGTCTAAAAAATACATACATACATACAGTCCACTAGAGGGAGGGTTGTGTCCCTTACTTGTGGCATAGAGAAATGCAAAACATTGCTCCTTCTTTTTACTTTTGTTTCACACGAACAGAATATGTATGGTACATAGGGCCTACATTATAACAGACTTAATTCACATTAAATATGTAAAAAGTATGACATTGTACAGAAAGAACATGTCGCGAACATACATTATAACCTGACAGAATTAATGCACATTTTTAAAGGGAATAACATTGCGATGACCGGGTCTTGACTGTGTAGTAATGACCGGGTCTTGACTGTGTAGTAATGACCAGGTCTTGACTGTGTAGTAATGACCGGGTCTTGGCTGTGTAGTAATGACCAGGTCTTGACTGTGTAGTAATGACCGGGTCTTGACTGTGTAGTAATGACCGGGTCTTGACTGTGTAATGACCGGGTCTTGACTGTGTAGTAATGACCGGGTCTTGACTGTGTAGTAATGACCGGGTCTTGACTGTGTAGTAATGACCGGGTCTTGACTGTGTAATGACCGGGTCTTGACTGTGTAGTAATGACCGGGTCTTGACTGTGTAGTAATGACCGGGTCTTGACTGTGTAGTAATGACCGGGTCTTGACTGTGTAGTAATGACCGGGTCTTGACTGTGTAGTAATGACCGGGTCTTGACTGTGTAGTAATGACCGGGTTGGTGGCTGGCTGCTGTAAATGGACTAGCTGAGCGGCCGGCCATCGACCATGGTCACCATTCTGTCCTTGCCAAAATAGCAAAAAACAATGCGCACAAAGAAAGCAGTTGATTTGATAGTTCCCGCACAAGCAAAAATGTGCATACAGAACTTTTACACAACAATATGCTTGATTAGGGGCCATTTATTCGCTAGTTCACAAAGCCGGTCTTTATATCACATGTTAAGACACCCCCACGTGACCATTCTTCGACCAATCAGAATGCATAAACTCTCTGAGGTGTTTATTAACTATACATAATATTATGCTGTACAATGTATTATAATGTGTACACCTTGTCGGCATTTGAGGAGAGAAGGCTCTGTGCTTCTGAGTGAGTCCCTTAATGCTCGGACAGATCAACGAACAATGGACAGATCAAAGTAGACAACAAAATAATAATAACAATAACAATAATAATGGCTTCAATAATAATAATATAGCGCTCATATTTGCACTCAGTGACGCTCAAGGCGCTTCAACATTCAGTATTTTCCTGCAAGGTATGTGGGGCTTCGTTTGAAGTATGAGACCTACTCCTTTACACAGCACCATGTAATGGTTTTACAAGGTGCTTTGGCGCAATATGCTGCCAAGAAGACCATAAACAAAGTACAGTGAAGTAAGGAATGACACAGTAGTAAGTTCGTACGGACAATTGTTCTCACCTTGTTTTTGTCTTCTCTTTCTTCAGCTTCGTTTTCGTTCTTCCACTGAAAACCGACGGCCTCAAAGAAAAGAAAAAGGCAGGTCACATGAGTAGGGAATAAGAATCAAGATGGCCGACTTTAATCAAAAGTGTAGTTTGATTGTCTTCTTCTTGTCTTGGCCGTTATCAAGTATGACTTTTAGACATGTTTGCGGGGAGCTTGCATAATTTTTTTTTGTTTAATACAAATAAAGAAGTCTTAAAAACTCACTGGACTTCCAGATCCAGATCGTCTTCATCTTGCAGCGCGGCGTCTAGAGCTGCCTGTACCCTGGGAGCAACACTTGGTCCCTCGTAGTCCCTCGTCGTTCGGTTCGGCATGTCCAACTCTACCTGGAGGATATTCTCCGCCTAGACAGGTGCGACAGTAAAAAACAAAGTTACTTGGATAGATGGGGGTAGTCAATGAAACCAGGAACATCAGGGTGAACTCTTTCTCTTTTACGATATTAGTGCACTGGGTTGGTTTACGTGTGCCATTCAATGAGTGGTCTTGCGAACCTCTAAGACAGGAGCACACGGTTCAGACAGGCGCTCCAGAGTCACGCCGAACCAAAAAGATTTAGGAGCGACTCTCAGTCGACTTAACTTAAACATAACATTTACATTACGTTCCGCTCATGACAAGATCGACGTCTGAAACCAAGACGCTCCAGAGTCGTTCCGAACGAATGAAACAGTCAGGAATGTGATAGGCTGTTGAACAACAACCTGAAGTGTGAACGCAGAGCAAGAAAGATTCCGAGGGCGGAGCTTACATATATACATTCATCTTCGGTTTTAAACGCCCTACTTTGGGACTTTTGATATGGTTTTATCTTCATGTATTTATGAATTTGATCTTAATTAAAATTTGAAAAATCACATCTCTGAGCAGTTGGTTTTTTGACTTCCAGCTTGTACAGTTGCTCCTATCTGTTTCAGACGTCAAACTTTTCATGTACTCAATCAATTAATTTGGTTCGGCGCGACTCTTGCGCGCCTGTCTGAACAGGGTGTTAAGATGTCTGAGAGAGTGATTTCATGGTTATGAGCTCCTGAATGTACATTGGTGCTAAACCATGAATGGCTTTATAAGTTATTAAAAGCACTTAATATAGATGCCATTCTTTGTCGAACTGGTAACCAAGTTACCTTTTCCAATCTTACGCCTGTTATTCCTCACCTTGTATCTCGGATTCCCACCGACTTGAGCAGCCATTCTTGCATAGTCTGCGATGGGGCGACGGTTACCGACTGCAGATACCGGTCTCGTCGCCATCTGCGTTGGCCTGAACATGGGATAAGGGCAAGTGCATTGATAAGATTAAATTAAAGGGGCACAATGCCTTCAAGTCTCTCTAAATTTCGCTGTTTAGAATTACTCCTTATCCTTTTTGGAGAGTTGTTCATGCACAAAAAACACCCACAGTGCGTTGTTCAGCATCAGACAACACCCGTCTTGCTGAAACTAAACCGAGCAGGCAATCTCTCCAATCTGCTGGCTACAAATCCATTTCTTTAGCCGCTTCCAGGGGTCGGTTTCACAAAGAGCTCAGACTGATCTTAAGTGCGAATCCATCTTAATTGCTAAGCAAAGTGTGACGTCACAAAACAAATCACTATGGTGATACTGACAACTCATTTTAAGATGATTCTTGGTGCTTTGTGAAATCGAGCCCTGGACTGTGGAACATCTAAAAACTGAACATGTTCTTCCCAGTTCCTATTGACTTTATTGAGGGCGCTGTTTGAGCATGTGGCATCATATGTAATGAGTGTAATTTGTGATAGTTAAGTAGCACCAATTCAATTTATTCAACGGACAGGGGCGACATTTGAAATCTAGCCCCGAGGTGCCAGGTTGAGATTTGATGAGACTTACCCTTCTGATCTTGCCAGCGGCTTCAGGACCCACTGGTCTGTGTCGTCGTCGTACTCCGATCGGTTCAGAATCTTATTCTTCTCTTCGTGAGGAATGAAATTTTCAATGATGAGCATTCTGTATTATAAGTGTAAAAAAAAAATTTAACAAAATATAATTCAGAAAGTTGTCTCTTGACAATGACAGGAGCTGGCTAGTCGAAACTTTGACACCGATTAGGAACTCACTCTGCAGTAGTGAAGTTAGTAACAAGAAGTGCCCTCGATCCACTGAGCTTTTGTTCAAAGGCCATTTTTTTTTTACAAACTCTACTCTCTCCTTGAAGATATTGTCTTACAGCAAAATCAGTCGTAGAAATGTCTTACTAATTTACTTTCCTTTTTACATAATCTACAAAACATTGAGATTGGCCAATAAATGTTCCAAGTTCTTGAATATGGCGTCCGAACCCAAACAGCGCCCTCGCTGAGGTCAAAGGAAGACCATTGGCTGAGAGTTGCGTGCGAAGCGTACACGCACGCACGTTTCCTTTGTATCCTTTTGTATTCCTCTATACTGTTGATAATAAGCCCTGTTCATCCGAAGTCTACTTATAATAATAATAATGGTGGCTTCTTATATAGTGCTCATATCCGTCACTCAGTGACACTCAAGACGCTTCAACATTAACTATTTTCCTGCAAGGTATTTGGGGCTTCGTTTGAAGTATGAGACCTACTCCTTAACATAGCACCATGTAATGGTTTTACAAGGTGCTGTGGCGCAATATGCTGCCAATCAAACCAGGAACACTAGGGTGAACCCCTTCTCTTTTCGATAAGTGCACTGGGTTCTTTTACGTGTGTTCACAACACACGGGACCAACGGCTTTACATCCCATCCAAAGGACGAAGCAATCATGGTTAAGTGTCTTGCTTAAGGACAGGAGTGTCACGACTGGGACTCGAACCCACACTCTGCTGATCAGAAACACAAGAGCTCGAGTCCAGTGCTCTTATCTGCTCGGCCACGACACGCCATACTTGGCGGTAACTTACTTTAATTTGAGTTCCCGCGTCAGCTCATTTTGGGTCTGCTCCAATTCCTGCCTCTCCCTGGCGTGCTCTTCTTGCAAGTCTTGTATTTCGCTTTTTGTGAGTTGCAGCTTCGCAAACAACTAAACAACAACAACAAAAACAAGTCCAAAATCACAATATTGATGACATTAACGGCATTATACAGGATTGGTAGAGCTGATTTAACATGAAATAAACAAACCTGTGAAAATTTGGGCTTAATCCGTTGTGCGAGTCAGGAGAAAATAGCGAACAGCTTTATGAAGATATTGCTTAGCAGAAACAGGTTACCAGCCAACATTCCATAAAGTTTACATTGTTGCCACTGGTACCCCGCTCATTTCTTGCTAAGTAAAGAAATTTACCAAGCAGAATTTTCTGCTTAAACAGCTTTATGAAAAAATTGCTTAGCAGAAACAGGTTACCAGCCAACACTCCATAAAGTTTACATTGTTGCCACTGGTACCCTGCTCATTTCTTGCTAAGTAAAAAAATTTGCCGAGCAGAATTTTCTGCTTAAACAGCTTAATGAAAATATTGCTTAGCACAAACAGGTTACCAGCCAACATTCCATAAAGTTGTTCCCACTGGTACCCCGCTCATTTCTGCTTAAACAGCTTTATGAAATTGGGACCTGGTAATAATTCAAGGCATTGTATATCTTCAATACAGAGCACTAACTGGGGTGAAATGCCAAGGGCCTTGGGGTGGCTAGGTCTTGGGACCTCAACGCTGGAGAGGTAGCAACCTTTTACCTTTTTGAGTTTCTTGGTCTTGATGTCCACCTCTTGTTGTAAAGACGTGAACGTCTTGTGGATTTCGACGGTGTTCTCCTCGTTCTCTTCGAGCTTCTGCTGAATTTCTCTTTCGATTTGCTGTTTGTAAAAACAAAAAAAACAAACAAAATTATGTTTTTATTTTAATTAAAATATTTCTTCCACAGCTTGGATTTATTATTCACCTTCCAAGGTAGGGTCATAGATTGGTAACTACTTCAAAAATTATTTGGGTTTGAACAAAGAAAAATTGGCTGGAGCGGGACTTGAACCAACGACCTCCGGATTAACGTACCGGCACTCAACCAACTGAGCTATCCAGCCCTATAAATGTTGGCGGTCTCCCTATTAGTCAATATCTTTGTTCGGGGGTGCCAGTCAGAAGCCATTCAACCATTAGCTGCCGTGTAGCCAGGGATCACACCCTAAGTTTACGATACAACCTGGGAAGCGGCAGCCAAGGGATCACCTTAAGGGGATGCGACTTTTTAATATTAAATATCAAGTAATAAACCAGAAAGGAAACTGACTGGGTAAATTTTATATAATTTGGATTTGAACAAAGAAAAATTGAACAAGTAAAAAAAGTCCCACTCAAGTAAATTTTTCTTTGTTCAAACCCAAATTATTAAAAACCCAGTCAGTTTCCTTTGTGGTTTATTACTTGATATTCACCTTAAAAATTAATAACCTTTACTTGATGAGAAGCAATGCAGCTGTCGATAGCTTAAACTATTTTGAGAAAGGATTCCCTTCGAAGTAATATGGTTTGGATAATTTTTCACCACAAAACATTCGAGTCAGAGAAACGATTCATGCATGCACCGAACTCAAGATACAGCCAGCAGAGTGTGGGGTTAAAAACCCCAGTTTTGGCACTTGTGTCCTGAAGCAAGATGCTTTACTATAATTGCTTTATCCTTTGGATGGGACATTAAGCCATAAGTCCTTCGTACAAGGATTGGTAGTGCACGTAAAAGAACCCAGAACACTTATCATCTGGGCCCAAGTTCATAGAGCTGCTTAAGCACAAAAAGTAGCTAAGCACAACCAAATTATGCTTACCAGAATAAGGTTACCAGCCAAACTACCATGTCACATGCACAATTTGTGACTGGTATCCTGCTCATTTCTGCTTAGCAGACAATTGTTAAGCAAAATTTTCTGCTTAAGCAGCTCTGTGAAATTGGGCTCAGGTTCACGTATCAAGCACTTTCGTTTACAGGTTTCCTCAGGCTTACTGTGATTAAGTTCACTTATGAGGCATCCTTGGTTTCATTACCAGAAGTATGTAATTATAATAATAACCGTCAATACTAGTAACACCTTTGGTATGGGTCAAATTATCTTTTGAAATTCCAGATTCCCTACCGTTTTCTCTGCCAGCTCCAACCGGCGTTGCTCCAGTTGTCGGTCTTGCTCCTCCGTGTGGTCCATGATGCTCTTCCCTCCCACTAGGAGTTTACTCTCCATGGCGCGGATCTTCGCCTCCAGAGCGTCTCTTGCCTCTTGTTGTTTCTTCAGCTGTTCTTGCCTGTGCTGTAGCTCCTGCAGAAATTTCTCTTTCTCCTGAGTGAAACGAGGAAAAGAACAACGTGAATAATCCTGGAGAAATGTCTCTTTCTCCTGAGTAAAACGAGGAAAAGAACAACGTGAATAATCCTGAAGAAATGTCTCTTTCTCCTGGGTTAAACGAGGAAAAGAACAATGTGAATAATCCTGAAGAAATTTCTCTTTCTCCTGTGTGAAACGAGGAAAAGAACAATGTGAATATTTCTGAAAAAATGTCTCTTTCACCTGGGTGAAACGAGGAAAATAACAATGTGAATAATCCTGGAGAAATGTCTCTGTCTCTTTCTCCTGGGTGAAACGAGGAAAAGAACAACGTGAATAATTCTGGAGAAATGTCTCTTTCTCCTTCGATGGTAATAGGCTTAATGTTTCTTACCTCAGCGATCATACTCTTGTTGGCCATGATGGCTTCTCGCTCTGCCTCCAGATTCTGCGTGGCTTTCTTGTAAGCTTCTTCTTCATCTACCTCTTCACCGTCTTCCGTTTCATCCTCGATCTCATCATCTGATCCACCCACTAGAAGACACAAAGATGAAAGTTTAGAAAACAGAAGTGACGTTTAACCCTCCTACTGTCTGACCATTCACTACCATCCACTGTGGTTTTGAATGATACACTATATGATACTATGTGCCAATTGCATCTACACAGCACACAGTCAACCCTCCTACTGTCTTACCATACAATGTTATCCACCTGGTTTTAAATAAAACATTGTAGATGCACTATGCCAGCCTGCAATATGATATTATATGTTCAATGCATCTACTCAGCACACAGTCAACCCTCCTACTGTTTGACCATTTAATAGCATCATAATAATAACACAAAACCCTATTTATACAGCGCTTGTGATTTTGAACGATGGATTCACCATGCCGGTCTGCGATGTGATATCATGTGGTGAGTGCATCTACACAGTACACAGTCAACCCTCCTACTGTCTGACCAATCAATACCACCCACTGTGGTTTTGAATCATAGATGCACCATGCCAGAGGAGATTGTAACCACACACAAGTACGCAGGTAGTTCTGTTCACAGTTGTGCCACCACACACGACCCACAAATGCACTTGAGTGGTACTGAAGGGGTTGGCCAACTCACTAGATTACTGTTGCAACGAGTAATGAGCGTTAAACTGCAAACTCACTTTCTCCTTTTCTGCGTCTTCGTTTCCGTTTCTTGTTTCCACCCTCGCTGCCGTCTCCTCCCTTCTTGTCGAGTTGCTGTTTCAGACGTAGGATCTCGTCTTGGAATTCTCGCAAGAGGGCGTCCTTCGGGTCCTCGTTAATCTTGGGCTTGTTCTTGATGTTCTTGGCACGGTTGGCGTATCTGAAACAATGAGTATCAATCATCAAGGTCAAATTTCATAGAGCTGCTTACACAGACAGTACCGCTCAACAGTTTTCTGCACAAGTAAGCAGGAATATCAGTCGCATATGGTTCATGTCACATGATACTATAGAGAACTTTCCAAAATTCAACGTGTTCAGAACACCGCTGCTCGCGCATCGTCTCACGTACACCTCGTTCTCAGCATATTATACCTGTCTTACAAGAACTCCACTGGCTCCCGATCAAATTACGTATCGTGTATAAATTAAATTTAATCACTTTCAAAGCTCTTCATGGCCCATGTATCTCCTGTCTATATATCTGACCTTCTACATGAATACATTTCTGTTCATCCTCTTCGCTCTGCTGGGCAATCCCTACTGACTCAAACTACCTTTTCCACTAAATTCTATGGTCAAAGAGCCTTCCACTTCATTGCACCTTCGTTATGGAACGACTTATCTCTTCATATTCGCCAAGCTGACTCTCTTCAGATTTTCAAGGGACTTTTAAAGACTCATTTGTTTGAATCTTTTTTTTGTAACAATTGCTTTTAGTTAATTTTTTCATTGTTTTATGTTTTTGTGTTCCGCATAGAGGCTCCTGCATTACGCATATAAATGTCTCGTATTATTATTACTATTATTAGAGGCTTTTTTGCATTAGACGCTTTACAAGTGTCTTTATTATTATTATTATTATTATTATGATATTACAGCTGTAGCCGGGAAACGAACCGATGCTAGAGTGGTGAGAAGCCTTTGCGCAGTAGCCACCCATGCCACCCACAAAAAAAAACCCATGTAAAACGGAAACTAACCTTAACGTCGTTATAGTCTCATCAAAATTATAACTAGCCGGTCCGAGGTTTGCTACCATCACCGTCCTAGCGTTCCCACCGAGGGAGTCTTGTAGTAACCGAGTCAGTTTGGAATCTCTGTACGGTATATGTGTGCTCTTACCGTCCACCAGCGCCGAGATGACGTTCCCCAGAGCTGACAGGGAGAGGTTGATTTTAGTTGCTTCTTTTAACCTTTCTCCCTGGGAACAATCATCAAAATGTAAAGGTATTATACAGGATTGGTGAGAATAAAAAAACATCATTGTTTAATTTCAGTCTGAAAGCTCATACTGATTATGAAGTTCAGACATTTCTTCTGTGAATTGTTCACCTCTAAAATGAAGTCATATTCGAGACAAACTGTATCTGGACTTGTCCAGTTGTGAGGTGACTGGCCCGAGGTTAAAATCACTGGCCTTGCAACTTCAGCCCGCTGGTATTATGTAAATTCACTTAAATTCCAGTGTGATGTGCTGTAGGGAACAGAGAAGCAATATTTCTGGCCTTGTGACCGTACATGCCGTACCGCCATTGTTGTCTACAATTGTTCACCACTTTTTTTCTGCTTTGTAAACTGTGGTAATTTTTTCGTAACAATGTTGGAAGACGACAAGAGACTGCCTCCAAAGATGAGAAATCTATAACCAGGGTATGTATAATGCAACGGCAGCCTCGACTTTGCATTGGATGCCATTTGCCCCTCTGGAGTTTACAAAACACCATGGTCCCCATCACAATGCAACAATTGTATAGTGTTCCCCTTGCCCCTACCCTAATTATACGCACCTGGGCACCTGTCTTTGTTTGACGTTCACTGCCAGCCAAGTCTACCAGATTGAGTTTACCGACTCGTATATGATTCTCACCATCGGGACCAAGCTGTTGACAGACACCATGATAACAATGTTATTAACCCTGTAGAGACCACAGCGGCCGCAAACGGCTTGTACTGAAATGGCCATAGCGGCTGCAAATGGCTTGTACCAAAGTGGCCATCTGGGCCGCAAATGGCTTTTACCAAAGTGGCCATAGCGGTCGCAAATGGCTTGTATCAAAATGGCCATAGCGGCCGCAAATGGCTTTTACCAAAATGACTATAGCAACCGCAAATGGCTTGTACCAAAATGGCCATAGCGGCCATAAATGGCTTGTATCAAAATGGCCATAGCGGCCGCAAATGGCTTGTACCAAAATGGCCATAGCGGCCGCAAACAGCTTGTACCAAAATGGCCATAGCGGCCGCAAATGGCTTGTACCAAAATGGCCATAGCGGCCGCAAATGGCTTGTACCAAAATAGCCATAGTGGCCACAATCAGCTGGTACCAAAATGGCCATAGTGGCCGCAAACGACTTGTACCAAAATGGCCATAGCCGCCACAAATGGCTTGTACCAAAATCAAACTAATCACATTCAAACTCATAAGCAAAATCTCCTGCACAACTGCATCTGAGATCAAAATCACAATCACAATCACGACCACAATAAAAATTGTCTTTACAACCACATCCGAGATCAATAACACAATCATAATCACAGTCAAAATAAAAAATCTAATTTAAAATCACATCCAAGATCAATTTCAAAACCAGAATCAAAATCACTCCTGCAATTGCAACGAAAATGACAAGTAGAAGAATGCAAAATAGAGAAAAAAAAACCAATAAAATAAAAACTTTAATAAGTACTGCTTCTAACATCAGTAGAAATTACTCTCCCCAAAAACCGTAAACCTTACCTCACTGCACTCTATTGTAATAATAAATATTGCATGAGATCTGGAACTGTGCTCATTCATATTCGTAGCACTAGAGGAAAAGAAAAGAAGAAAAGAAAACAGATCTTTCTTCAAAACTTATTCATAATAATATGAATAAATAATAATACTTTGGGAGGGTAATCAACCTTACTTGCAGCAGAGAAGCTTATAAAAGAACCTTATAAAACCAACATGGTACTAGAGGAATAGGTCTTGTACTTCAAAAATGCAGCTCTACCTCGAAGGAAAATACTGAATGTCGAAGCGCCCTGAAACGTCACTGAGTGACGGATATGAGCGATATACAAGAAGCCATCATTATTATTATTAGTAGTATTATTATAAAGAGAAGGCTCAGTGCTGGCATTGAAGACTTACCCAACCGATCTATTTGTATTTCCTACAGTCATAACGTGTTCAATCTCCTTTATGCTCTTCGTGACAAAGGAGGATAAATCCTGCAAAAGAACAAAAGATCATAATGACACATGGGTATTAGCAACTTGACGGCCAATGGCGTCTTATTACGCAGAACTTTTCCAAACTGAATAATGGTAGACATATATATATGTTTTGAAACGATCTCTTCCTGTTGGGTCTGTCATGTCAGTTGACGTACAGTATAATAAATGACCCCGGTCAATTCATTTAACGATCAAGTGCGCCACCAAATAATGTGGAATAATTTGATTGGTTTGTAAATACTTTTTGAGGCTTTGCATGGCGAGGAATCAATGTATATTCGGTTTGCGGTAACACCATGTGTATATCTACTAGCTGTGTAGATTTGTTCTTAGAGAACTAGGTCTTGCTTTTTATTCTACTGCCACGGAGTAGATTTGGAATCGGGAGACTACTTCGGGAGACTACTTAGTTCTGAAAAGAACTGTCCAGCTTATTAGCTACTACCTGGGCAGAGGGTAGGAAATTTCACTGCCGCGGAGTGAGTTCTTAATTGGTCTCAACGTTTTAACTAGCTTGCTCTAGTCATCGTCAGGAGACAGTCTCCTGATGATGACAAGAGCAAGCTACATTGATTGGTTTGTCACTAAATATACATGTACGTGAAGGTTCTCTCTCTTTGAGGGAGAAGAGAAAATCTACTACAGGTGCATTTTGCATGTGATGATTTCATGTACATGTGGTAAAATGGCCTTTGTCAAACACCTTACCTTCACATACACGCCGGTGTCAGGTCTTTCCTTTAACTCTAACTTCTTCTGTTGATCTTTGGCTAATAAATCACGAATATCTTCCTGCAATCGCAAGCGAACAAACAACCAAGAAATGACGATATAAGTACTAAATCCAACAGTGAATCAAGGCCTACTGTTGGGTTTTGATTGGATCCAACACTCAAACAAGCCCTACTGTTGAATTTTGTTGGGTTTGCATTCAGGGTAGTTCATATCTTTCAGGCCAATGATCAAACAAGGCCTACTGTTGGATTTTCATGGGTTTAGGGCAGCTCAAATCTTTCAGTCCAACAATCAGACAAGCCCTACTGTTTGGTTTTGAGTTGGGTTTTGAGTTGAGTTTTAAGCTGGGTTTTAGGTTGGGTTTTGAGTTGGGCTTTGAGTTGGACTTCGAGTTGGGTTTTGAATTGGGTTTTGTGTTGGGTTTTGAGCTGGGTTTGAAATTGGTTTTGGGTTCGGTTTTGAGCTGGGTTTTGAATTGGGTTTTGGGTTTGGTTTTGAATTGAGTTTTGGGTTGGTGTTTGAGCTGGGTTTTGAGTTGGGCTTTGAGTTGGGTTTTGAGTTGGGTTTTGCATTGGGTTCTGAGCTGGGTTTTGAATTGGGTTTTGAATTGGGTTATGGGTTGGGTTTTGAGCTGGGCTTTGAGTTGGGTTTTGAGTTGGGTTCTGAGCTGGGTGTTTGGGTTGGATAGTCTTACCTGATAAATCTCAAGGTACGACGCCCTGACAAGGTATTGCTGATTCTGCGTCCGGGCGATGTGTGTGAAAATGTGCTCAAAGGAGTTGGGGATGACCCCTTTGTTGTCTGGATCCGATCTTACACCTTTGTAAGGAAGATACACAAAATCATTAAAAAAAAATTAATAACAACTAGACATTGAATTTTTGTTTGCTACAAAAACACGGTGTTCGTGATCGATGATGTCATCAAATTATGATTGAACAATATTTCATTTTATCAACCTGATTTGTGCCCTTTGTAATGCCGTGTAGTTAATAAAAATGCAATGTGTGGTTCAGGAGTTATGATTATTTCAAATATTGAATTTGATCATCCGGTTTGAACCAGAAGTCAAAGTCAAATTGGGTCCCATTCTGTGTGTCATTTTTTAAGTTGATAAATACTTTGCCAATGATGTAAAGATTGCAAAAAAAACAAAGTGTGCCTGAGAAGTTATGATTTTTTGAAAAATTATTTTTTAACTTCCGGTTTGAACCGGAAGTCAGTGTTAAATGAGGTCACACTGTGTATCGTTTGTTAAGTCTAAAGAGCTCTTTCTGATGACATTTACTTGATATAAATACAATGAGTGGTTGAGGAGTTATACTTTTTTTAATTATTAAATTCATCTTCCGGTATGAACCGGAAGTCAAGGTCAAATGGCATAACATTTTGTGTATCGTTTCATACCTTCCAAATGATGCATAGATTGTACAAATCCAATGTGTGGTTCAGAAGTTATGATTTTTTGAAACATGAAATTCCAACTTCCGGCTTGAACCGGAAGTTAAGGTCAAATGGGTCATATTTTGTGTAGCGCGTGTTTGATCAAGACCGTTCAGACGACATTTGGATTGTGAAAATCCAACGTGTGGTTAAGGAGTTATGAATTTTTCAATTATTACACGGACTATCATTAGTTGAGCTCTGTAAATAATGACCATTCATGTGATATAGCGCCCTCATGTGACATGTACATGTACTGGCAAGGCTGCGTGGACTTTGAACCTTATAAACAAGGGAGCGGAACGGCCAGCTACTGTGTACAGTGTCGGCGAATGTTTGTGTTGGCCTACACTATCATGCGTTGTCACACGATGAAAGTCAACAGACACATGCGCTTTGACGCCCAGTTTTGACCAGATGCAAAGATTAAAATGCTATAATCTCTGTGCAAAAGTTTCGGCAGAATAACTCATTTATAACCTGATGCTAAATTCATGTTAAAATATGCCGTAGTTTTTGAGATTTGAATTTTGAAATGTTCAACTTCCGGTTTGAACCGGAAGTCAAGGTAAAATGGGGTATGTTGTGTGTAGCGTTTGTTGACCTTTTAACGACCAATCCGATGATGTGTAGATTGTAAAAATCCGACATGTGGTTCATGAGTTATGATTTTTTACAAATATTAAGCTTTGATTTAATGTAATTCAATACCCGGTGACGTCATCATGACATAATCAAGTTTGTGTCGTCTTGATACTAAGATTTAAGTGTCCAATGAGTTTCAATGTTCAGGTAACTTTTAATCTTGAGTTATGCCGTAAAAAAGCCCAAAACATGATTTTTTAAAGGAAAATCAACGAAGGCAAATTTCGACCCAGGGTAACGACCCGGAAGTTAAGGTCATACGATTTTGACGTTAACTTTTCAAATGATGCCCCAGTCTTGGTCTATCATATGCCCAATTATGAACATCATACCTTTGAAATTTACGAAGATACAGCAAATAGAAAAAGGTCAGTTTTTTACTTTAAAAACCTTGTAATTCGACACCCGATGACGTCATCATAACGTCATCAAGTCTGTGCCGTCCTCATATCAAGGTTCAATTGTCTGATGAGTTTCAAGGTTAAAATCAATTTTAATTTTGAGTTATGACCAAAATTAAAAAAGACCCTAAAACGCAGACTTTGACCTTCCGTTAAGACCGGAAGTAAAGGTCGTACGATTTTGGCGTTAACTTTTCAAATGTTAGCCCAGTCTTGATTTATAAGATGCCCAATTATGAGCATCCTAGCTTTCAAATTCACGAAGATACAGCAAATAGAAAATAGTCATTTTTCAACTTTAAAAACCTTGTAATTCGACACCTGATGACGTCATCATGACGTCATGACAACTGTGCCGTCTTCATATTGAGGTTCAACTGTCTGATGAGTTTCAAGGTTCAATTCAGTTTCAATGTTGAGTTATGCTGTAGAGAAGAGTTCTAGGGAAGAAGAAGATGGAGAAGAAAAAAAAAAAAAAAAAAAAACAGAACAAAAACAATAGGTGTTCGTGCACATGTTGCACGAACACCTAATAATAATAATAATAATGAACAGCTATTATATAGCCAGGATGGGCCAATGAACAACCTTCGTTTGACCTCTAGGCGAGGGCGCCCTACTGAAATTACGTCATGTGCATAAGGTCTTTAGCGCTTTATCACACCCAAGGACTCTCGAAGCGCTCATTATTGCGGAGCTGTGTTCGAAGTATAAGACCCATTTATTTACATAGCACCATGTAGTGGTTTACAAGGTGCTACAAAATGGCGCAATCTGCAGCCGACCATACAAAGGTTTGTGAAAAAAGACTAATGATCGTGATGCAATTTTACTACTAGTGCAAGCAAGTTTCTCCAACCAGATCATGTAATCAATATGCAAATTAGGTCTATGATGTTTACCCAGCACTGTGTGTAATAGTCTACCGAAGGGTATTGTGATTGAGTGAATACTTGTGAGTTTGATGCATTGAAGTTATAAAGACAAAGATTAATATTCATGACATTGATCGATTCCCTTATGAGCATGTGATGAATATTCATTGGACCATCTGATGAATAGTCATGAGTTTACCTTCCATGGTGTATGTCTTTCCGGTGCCGGTTTGCCCGTATGCAAATATCGTCCCGTTGAAGCCGTTTAACACCGACTCCACCAGACTACGGAATGTTTCATCATACAGCTCCCTCTGTTTGGAACTGAAACGAATCGAAAAACAACAGGCGAGAAAAGATGTTACAAAATACAATGTAGGAACGTAGGTTTGCAAGTTTGCAAGATTTTTATCTCTGAGAGAGGGCAAGGCCATTGTCATTCTACACAAAGCAAAGCCATTTGAAAATCTTTAGGAGGGGTGCCAAGGCCAAGGTCAGGGTCAACAAAGGCCATGGCTTCTGTTTATTTCCTGGCCTCATGTTGGCATTATTAGTCACTTTGATCATGGAGGTAAAATGCTTTGATTAATTGCAACTGTAAAGACAATCAATAAAAAACTGAAGCGAGTCTTAATTGATATTCAATGGAAGGTACTCTTTAAAAAAATGGAACAAAGAAATAGAACACAGAAAATGCTGAGCTTAAATTATGTCCGATTCTTCAAGTTTTAAGAAAACCCTGCAAAATCTACAAAGAGTAGATTCTGCCATCCAGAAACTTTCCCTTTAAGTACAGTATAGATTCTGCCATCCAGAAACTTTCCCTTTAAGTGCAGTATCAGATTCTGCCATCCAGAAACTTTCCCTTTAAGTGCACTATAAATTCTGCCAACCAGAAACTTTCTCTTTAAGTGCACTATAAATTCTGCCTTCCAGAAACTTTCTCTTTAACTGCAGTATATTCTACCGTCCAGAAACTTCCCTTTAATCGCAGTAAAGATTTTGCCGTCCAGAAGCAATCCCTTTAAGTGCAGCAGTACAAGAGAAAACATGTTTCAGCCTGCAGCGTTCATGACCCCGTTTGACCAGGAACTCCCCTTCACACCTCCAGACATCTGAGCTCCATTAATCCAATTAGTCTCCGTTCAAGCCGCTAACTCTCAAATATCGCAACTCAGAAACCAAATTGCAGGCGGATTAGAAAAAAACAGCCCCGAGCAGATTTGGATGTCAAGCATATGTGTGGAGGTGTACGTAGATATGTATGTCATAGGTTTATGATCGGGAAAGTGCGAGGTCTGAACCAAAGATGCAGTCAGTCGTTGCTGTTGTTTTAAAGACCATCATTTTTAAAGGTGGGTCATAGTTTGGTTTTTTTTTCATCGTAAAGCTGATTTATAGGCAACATTTTTAACGAAGGATACAATAAAAGTTAAATGTGAAAGTTTCAGCTGAATACACTGCCTAAAACAGAAAAAAAAATACTGTCACAGTATTTTCACAAGAGCAATGAATCAATTATTATAATTACCGGAATAAAAGTACCAACCAAACTACCATTTGACATGTAACTGTGTAACATAATATGACTGGTATCCTGCTGTTTTTACGCTGAGCAAAAATTTTTAAAGCAATATTTTCTGCTTATAGCAGTTCTATGAAACAAGGCCCAGAGTTGATTTCAGTGATTTTTGTGACAAACATTCTGCACACAATTTTCCTGCTCTTTTGCCTGATACATGTATGGTGGCAGAGGGGTAATCCAACCCCCTAATGTTCTCATACTTTACCACAACACACTTTTTTCCTCTTGCACAGAAGTACCCCCCCCCCACACCTCCCCTAAAATCCTCAAAAGAAGTCCTGAGATTCCAAGCACACAATTAGCCCTTTTCACATTGTACCTCTCATCCCTGTGGAATACAGCCCTGGGGAGGCCCCAGGAGGTTTGTTTTGTTCACCCCCACAGTTACCCCGACGCATTTTCACACTGTCCCCACCTAGTTCCCTATTCCACGGACATGACAGAATAATTTGGGGTTGTACCGCTTACCCCTACTCCAGAGCAGGGGTGGCTATTCCCAGGGGTACAGTTATGCCCATTTGCTGGGGGTAAATCAGGGGGTAAAGCGATCATAGTGTGAAAGGGATGGCTGTTATTTCCCATGGTTGCCTCTCCCGGGAGTAGGGTAGTATAAAAAGGGCATGAGAAGCCACAATTGGGGAGGGGGGAGGAGTGAGAGGGTGTGACAACAGCCCCATAAGGAGCATTAAATGATTTGTTTTCCCCCCTCATTCCTTGGCAGGTGTAAAAAACTGTATGACCTTTGAGCGGAATGAGGCGTTGCATGCATCAGTGAATCTGGGGGGGGGTTGATGCGGTGAATATTATTACCGGTCAAGTCTGACCAGTCAGGCATGGTATTACATTCTGACCAGGTACCAGGGATTCACGGAAACGCGGCCGTCAAACCATCTAAGATGGTGCTGGGAATTTGAAGTCCTCTCTGATGACTGAGGAGGCGTTTGCGAGGGGTGGGGTATGGGGCAAGAATAGTAAATTAGTAGAGCTTGGTATATTTATTGCATGTGGCTCAAATACAATGTACATTGTGCCTAATGCATTTTGATCATACAGAGATTGAGGCGCTGGTGTCTCGATTTAAAAAAAACCCCACTGACACTGAAAGAGACGCTGGGAAAGAAGTACTTAACGCCGGACATCAGTCAACCTCAGCCTTCAAAGATCAAATTAATCATGTATTTCAGGCCACCCCCTCACCTATCTAGTCATCCTAGCCTGGTCTAGTCTGGTTGTAGAGTAGATCTAATTTGTTTGTCCTGTTTTAATTTGTCTTTTTGCCTGGTACATGTACCATTGTGTGTGCCTTTTATTTTTCACGTTTTTATTAGATCTTTCATCCATCCTTTCATTGACGTTTGTGCTGTTGGATGTTGGACAAAACAAATTAAAGTAAAATAAAATAAATCGAACATGAAACATCCAAAAAAGTTTATTAGGGTCAGACTTTGGAAAGTGACCCCAAAAAAGAAACTCTTGAATTTTTATTCTGAAGCCTACATTGTACTTGTTATAAAGATGGTAATGGTTTTAAGTATGCATTCTGCGAAGTTATTTTGTACGAAGTGGCGTTGATTAGACACCAATAAAAAACCTTAACCCTAACCCTAACCCTAACCCTAACCCTAACCCTAACCCTAACCCTAACCCTAACCCTAACCCTAACCCTAACCCTAACCCTAACCCTAACCCTAACCCTAACCCTAACCCTAACCCTAACCCTAACCCTAACCCAAACCCTAACCCTAACCCTAACCCTAACCCTAACCCTAACCTTAACCCTAACCCTAACCCTAACCCCGTACGCCGGGCTAGTGTTAAGGGCTTAGCCCTGCACAAATAGCAATCAAAAGGTAGCTGGAACAGATTGCTGCCAGAGAAAAATTCAAAAATACTTATTTAGACGCTTACCATCTATGGACGTTCAAGCGTCAAATATAAATAGATGGAGAACATGTAGTACAGTTGTCGAGAAATGGGTCACCAGATCAGGCTTGCTCAATCAAGCGTTTTACTTTATATTTTTGCCAGGTGGAATTGCCGCCATCAATACAAAACATCAATAAAAATGAACAAGAAGAAAAAAAACTAAGCGAAAAAACTCTGTCTTCACCCTACATTCAGTTTGATGTAAATTTTACACCTCGTGTTTGTGATGGTTCCACATGCATGAAATTCCTTCATGGTACATCATCCGAACTACCCGAGCTCGGTAATGAATGCTTATCAAATAAGAAACAAAGTACATGTACAGGATTTGTACTGTAATTGGGGTCATGGACAAAGAAATATTGACTAGAATGCGATTTTAAACTGCGACCTCTGGATTAACGTGCCAGTGCTCTACCATATCAGCTTAGCGGTTGACTTTGGAGGATTGAGGCAATAAATGTTAATTTTGCATCAGGGATAAAAAATGTAACTTGTTTTTTATACCCTTATGTATTTAACACTGTATACTCTGTACTTTCCCGAGTTCTGTGGAAAAAAACCACAGACAATCACTCAGTGGGATTCGAACCCACGACCTTTGCATTGCAAGAGCAGTGTCTTTTCACTAGACCACCGAGCTGCTAGCCTGGTGGCAGTTCGAATCCTATGTTTTAGCAGCGGGTACTGCAACGATTTAATATAATAGATGTTAATTGATTTGGGGGTTTGAACAAAGAAATATTGATGTTAATTGAGGCAGTAGGCTGGTAGGGATCCTAATACTGTATGTAAAACCTGAATACAGTGCACATTGTACATGATACAATGTCATGAATGTATGACAGCTGTATCGGTTGATTTTGGTGGATTGAGGCAGTAGGGACAGGGGCTCGAATTTGACACTGGACCCGAGGCCCGAAGCCAGCCATTTTAAGCCTGGGGCTCGTAAACTCATGACCTGACAAGTCCAGCAGTCTTGCGTTTTCAATTGAATATAACTATACCTCACTGTGAAATATCTTAAAACAGAAAGAACTGATGTTCAAATGCTGACTTTGATTCTGCCAGGGTAACTACTGTACATATGTGTGTGTGTACATACAATTCAGTTGAATATCAAAACATACTAACCCATTTACTGTACATGTGTAAGACAAATGAGATAAATCTTCTCCGAGTGCTTGTTCAGTTAAAAACAATTTATGTCAGGCTAACTTTTTTTTTTTTTTTTTCATTTATACCATAGGTTCTTTTGGTTGGTAAGCAGTTTGCAATAGCTTATAAATACTATTTTTCAAAAAACAATTTACACATGAAACTGTTTAGAAATAAGCTCTTTCTCCTGAAGATTCTGGTCTTGTAAAATATATTCTGGTCCAGTACACATTTTGAGCTACATTGTAGTGTGTACATGCCACGCATTCTTGTGGAATTTTAGCCCTAATTTCAGCCCTGAGGGATCCTATTAAATGATGCGTTAACTTGGGTTGATTTTTGGAGGATGGATGCCGTTTCCTTCAAGCGGTGTACATGTATCTAGGAAACGAGAGTCTCTTAAAAAAAGATACTTTCTGCTTTTAACTGAAATTGAACTCTAGGTACGGCGTTGTTTACCGTTCTCACTCAACCTCCTCCGTATCCATGGTAACAGGATGCAGCTTCAATATTGAACGGACGTCAATATTAACAACTTGGGCTGCACTGCTCTTGCCCGTTGTTTACCTTGGATTTTCAGCAGCCCCTCGAAAATTATTGATGTGGAGGGGTTTCCAGAATTCACAACTGAGTGTTTTTGATATTCACGGGTCGGATGGCAGTTTTTTAATGGTCTGGCCTGCCACCAATGATGGCTTTATGTTTGGTTTTTTGGAGGGAGGGTAAAATGCAAGTTTGCCCCAAACAAGGCTGAAAGTCATTCTCGGTAAGGGAGCTACAAGAAGAAAACATTTAAGATGAAAATAACTCAGGGGAGCTGAAGGTAGGAAATTGATATTCCTCTTAAAACAGTCTAGATTGTAGGATGGTGGGAAACATGCCCCAAGCAAGGAGTTCCAAAGAGATGCAGAACGTGGAATGAAGCTGTTGGAATGGCTCTTTGTTCTACATCTCAGCAAAGCTGGAGTGTATGGGCGTGAAGAAGCGGAGAGCCTGGTTTCACACTCAAATCAAACACCTTGATAAGAGGAACCAGGTCGGACACACTGGTGACACATTGACCATGAACATATCTAAAAGAGGCAGAGGCTGGCTACAGACCTACAGTAGGTTTCCGTTCCCGTAAAAAATTTGAGCTACAAGCACTGCGGTTTTGAAAATTTCAAAAATTCAAGCCCTGACTTGTGGTACATGTACATGACAGCTGTACAACTTGATGAACTTGCGGTTCTGAGGATTCCCAAAAAAATTCAAGCTCTTACTTTGTGGTACATTGTGTACATGACACTGCACAACTTGATGAACTTCCAGTTTTGAGGATATTCCCCAAAAAATTCAAGCTCTGACATGTCTGACTTTGTGGTAAATGGCACTGTGCAACTTCATGAAGTTGCCATTCTGAGGATTTCCCGAAAAAATTCAAGTCTTGCCTTGTGGTACATACAGTACACATGTTAGTGTACGTACAGGACAATGTACAACTTGCTGTTTAGAGACACTGTACAACTTTTTTACAAGCATGATATTTGGAACTTGGGAAAAATGTGGGAACATTTTATCGAGTACCTCTTATTGAGTCGTTAAAAGACATTTCAGGCTATTTAATCACAGGTTTTCAACTTTTTCAAATGGGCAAAAAATCGGATATCAGACCTCAGTCATGTCAGTAGGTAGAAGCCAGGGTTCTCCCCATGTACAAGCTAGCATATCGGGCCGATACACGCGAAGTGCGTACCGATACATGTCGATACGTGCAAATTTCGGCCGATACGCAAACAATATTTAATATAATTTATTTATTTATTTTTTTTTTTCAAAAAAATTGAGAGAAAACCATGAAGAATGCTCCAGATTGCACAGTAGAGCTTTCGAAACCCAGATAAACACAAAATCAAAAACATTTTGAAGATGTTGTTTCAATTTTGCGTGCTTCGGCCAAACATACACAAATTTTGGTCCAGAATGCCCCACGGTTTTGAAAAAACCTGTGGAGAATCCTAGAAGCTTATTATGCCCGACTGTAGTTACAAACATACTGTAAATGGACAAATCAAACACACACACGACGTACAGCGTTCGTCACACTCCCGTGTTTGAAATATAAAAATTCCTCAGAGTGCAATCTGTAATAACAAACAATCCATTAATCACCGGTTCTCCAAACACCAAAATGCTAAGCCGCCAATACGTTCAAACACTCACACACTACGCCAAAAAAAAATATATATCACCACCGTTCCATCTCATAAATTTATATGAGTCATTACCTTCCATTGTTGGGGGGGGGGGTGGAGAGGAGGGAGAGAGAGAGCGGCCTGAAGGCACTGCTTTTACATGTAATTGGTTAAATATGCACCAAATACCAAGGATGGTTTTAATGCACATGCCTTTGCAACACTGCAATTTGGTCAGCTTTATTAGACTGATTTTTGTTTATTAGCGATACTACAGATTTATGATGTATGAAATTGCTAATTAAACATTGTCCCAGGATTGGTAGACCTGACAAAATAGTCGCAGACAATGTTCGATATTTGTGTGATCAACCATGTATACATGAAATAACAAACATGTGAAATTTGGGCTTAATCCAGTGTTGTGAGTCAGGAGGAATTAGTGAAACTCCGTGCACAATTTTCAACATGTAAACACATTGTACTTAATTTTGCTTGTAAAAACAAAAAATCAGCTGTTGTGTTTTCTTACAGTGTATGTTTTCGGATAAAGTTTTCTGGAGTACATGTATGACTTCATTTTAGAGGGAAATATTTCACAGGAAAAAAAATGAACTACATTAGTACGAGGTTCACAATGTTCACAAGTTTTCAGACTTAAAAAATAAACAATAATTGTTATCCTTTAAATCCTGTATATTAGCTTTTTAAGTTGAAGGCGATATTAACATTTTGCAAAAGGCACTACCAGTAAAAGGATAATACAATGTACGTAAAACACCATTGTTTTGGGGTTGAGTAAATTACATTGCCTTTGGTTTGGGCGCTTTGGGGGTTAAAAAGCATTTGTTTATAAAAAGAATGTGGTTGGAAAGACGTTTTAATAGAAGAATATAATGATGGTATTTCGTGAACTAACACGGTACGTAATTTTGTGGAGTCAAAAATTTGGTTCTACAATTTCAAGGGATATTTGCGCTGAATCCAGGCCTCAGAGTAACCCACGGCACCCACAGCAATTGCCATGGTGCCCTGTGCTTTTGCCGTGGTGCCCTTTTGCAAAGTTCCAATACATTTTTTACATTTTCCTCATAGAGTGCCCCTTACCAGAGGAAAATTGCCGCGCCCCCTTCAAGAGCAAAGTTCAAGGCCTGTGAATCATTATATTCTACTTTTCAAACATCTTTACAGCCGCATTTCATTTCATAACAAATGCTTCTAATAGCCCAAAGCGCCCAATCTGACGGCAACATGCCCCTTTAAGTTATCTTGGTCTGGTTTTGCAGATGTTTTTCGCCCAAACAAAAAGCTTCTTTTTTTTCACGAGAGATTTGAATGATGTCAGTTACAAATTGTACGGTCGCACTGCTCAACACAGCGCCATGACCTTCACTTTGATACTTCAAAGTGATCATTTGTCCGAGTCCAGTTGAACATGTTGAACCCACTTCAATGATCGCGGTACGTTATCAAATTATAGAATCAATTTGGCCACAGCGCTCTTCCAAGATTTCATCTTCTGCGTTCTTTTCTTTTCTGCTTTGCGTTGAGGACAGCAGTGCACTTCGTTAGTTTGCCTCCTTTCGAAGAGGAGTAATTGTATTTTGATTGAGATTTCCCTTGAAATTATTACGAAGGCTTGCTGTGTCCATTAACCGTACTGACACATAATGTCAGTTTAGAAACCTCAAACTGTGGCGTAATATCAAAACTGCTACAAGGTTTCCGTTTTTTGGCCGATATGACCCGAAAACTGTACAAAACTGGCAGGATATTGTCACAAGAAAGTCAGACCCATCCATGTTTTAGCGAGGTAACAGTGGGTACCAGCCGATTCTCTGGCCACAGCATTCACCATTGTTAACCAACCCTCAGAAATCTGAGAAACAGTTCATGCATAAATAGTTTCACAGATTTGAATGTTTTGGGGTGAAAAATCATCCAAATCATATCAACTTCGAAGGGAATCCTTTCTCAAAATAGTTAATATGATCAACAGCTGCAGTGCTTCTCACCAACAGACCAAGTACGTTTTTATGGTCTTTAGTTTTTGGATGACACTTCCTTTAAGGAAGAACCCTGAAATGCTTTACTTTATAAAATAACACTTTTATCATTAATTTTGTAATATATTAGTCAGAAACGTTAACTTAAAGGGAAGGTATACCTAGTTGGTAATTACTCCAAAAAATAATGACCATAAAAGCTTACTTGGTGAGAAGCACTGCAACCGTTGACATGTATAATATTTTTGAGAAACGATTCCCTTCTGAGGAATGTGGGTTTAGAGAGAGAAGGGGTTCAAAAAATGTAGGCCTAAATCTGAGAAACGTTTCTCTATTTTGTGTATTCAAATTACGGATTATTCCTCCTGCGTGGTAATAGTATGATATATATATTGCAACCATTCCAGATTGTTGGCAATATCTCAAAAACGCTACCGCCTTTTTAAATGAAATTTTCACAGGTTAGTTTTATTGTATTATCTACCCACAGGACTCAGGGATGTGATAGGCTGTTGAGAAAAAAACCTGAACTCTGAGCGCAAAGAGCGAAAGCATGCGAGCTCGAAAACTTGCAAGCATGAAGCCCAATATTAACATTTATCTTTGGTTTTAAAAGCCCTACTCTGCAATCTGGGGCGTTATTAAATGGTTTTATCTTCATGTTTTTATGAATTTTATCTTTAAAAAGATTTTTTTTTTTTTTGGGGGGGGGGGCAAAAAAAACCACAGAATTTTTTTTTTTTTAAGGGCAAAAAAACGGAATTCCGGTTAAAAACGGAGAAATCGCATCCCTGAGGACTATAATACTCGATCGGTTCCAAAAACCAAAGGCACACTTTGCATTTAACTAACAAAATAATGGAAAGAAATTATGCATTATACTCTTTCCCTAGATTAAAAAAAGAAGAAGTTAGGATAAAAAGCTGATGAAGAAAAGAAAAAAAAAGAAAATTAAAAAAAATGTGACAATAAATATGGATGCGTAGGACGCTTCATGGGTGCATAATGCAATATTACGCTTCATGGACCACCGAGTCCGCACCAAATTCATTAGGAAGTTACAACGCTTGACCGGGCGGGAACACACACGCACACACGCACACACATGGCTGCAACCCAAAGTGCCGAGAAAATTAGAAATCGTGAAGTGAAATTCGAAAGGATGAATATATGTAGGACACAAAGTTTCTCCTTGGTCACGAAACCATTGCTGCTGAAGGAGCAATGTCACAGTTAGGGGGGGGGCGGTTGGTTTTGGGGGGGGGTCTGACTCTTTTGAGTATGGAATTTAAATTAAAAGGTCTGTCAAGTGTCATTAGGCTAAGCTCAGTTTGGCAGAAGATTGGTGTACTGTGCAACTGTATGTACATATGTACAGTAAGAAATATTAAAAGGTTGTCACTGTACCAATGCAGTGTGAACTGTACAGGCATTCTGCGGAGATCTTATTTGTTCTTTCCTTTGTCCCCGTACTAAATGGACTTTGTATGTAAACAAAGTTCCTTGTGGAACTTGCCCTCTCTTTAGTACGCCCCCGTGTGGAGACCTTTGGTTCCTCACGTCTTCCGTGTCCATGAGGCAGCCAATAGGTGGACAGTATTGATCCCTCGCACAACGGGCAAGGCATTTTACATGCGCTTTAAATCCTGTCCGCCATTTTGTGGGGTCAAAATGCACACAAAGGAATTGACTGCCAAAATGGTGGAAGCGCAATGTGCGGAAGTGCGTTCTGCATTGTGCAAGTGATCAACACACAATGTATTGAAACTGTGGGTCTGCAGGGCTAGAATTTGACACTGGACCGCAGGCCCGAGGCCAGTGATTTTAGCACTGGGCCAGTAAACTTAGGACCTTACAAGTCCGGCAGTCTTGTCTTTTTTTAATAATAATACTACCTCTGTATTTTTTTATTTAAACTGATAAATACAAATTTCTTTTAATTTTGTTGAGTATTGAAGTATTACCCAAAGGAAAAATTAGAAAAATTTTCTATTTTAAAATGCTTGTTCCAAAAAAACAGCTCAAATGTGAAACTGTGTACATGTAGATAGTGTTCTTCTCGATTTGATTCAGGTCTTGTAACAAATTTCCAGGTCCAGTAAGAGTTTTGAGCTACAAGCCCTGCAGTCTTGTGGGGTTTTTCCCCAAATTCAAGCCCTGGTCTGTTAATCGCATCCATGCCTCTCTAGTAAGGGGCACTTCGATGAGGGAAAATGTTAAATTTCCCTTGGAACTTTGTAAAGGACATCACAGCGAAAGCACCCAGGGCACCACCGCGAATTGCTGTGGGTACCGGGGGTGTAATTTTGAGGCTTGATGTACAAGTACACATGCCCTCTCTCACTGTCTGAACGTATGAAGTAAGCACAGAGCCAGCGTCCGGAGGGAGGCAAGTCAAAATCGAATCAACGCCGAGAATCCAATTAGCCAAATTAAATTGAACATCTACAGGATGAAGAGATAATCCAGAAAGAAAACGAGCGAAAAAAACAAAACAGAGCCCAAGTTTTTTCCTACGGAGCAATGATAAAAAAATCTTCAGTCGTGTTACGGCATCCTGGGCCAATTATCCTCCGCTCCGCGGATTGTTTTTGCAAGGGAGTCTTAACCGGGTGCAGGAGCAAACGCTGGTAACCCGATACCCCTGGGGATCAGTTTATCATTGGGTTGTAAAACGAGCGCCGGGTGATCCTGGGTTGACTCCGTGTGCATAGACCATGTGCAATAACATCAGGCAGTGTGTCAGCATGGTCAGGAGTAAACAGAAAACGGTTGCAACAAATAATTGCAGGGCTCCAAATTGACACTGGACTGCAGGCCAGTGTTTTGCAAGTGTTTTGCCAGTGTTCTTATTAGCATCGGGCCAGTGAACTTACGACCGGACAAGTCAGATGCTGACTTAGAGTCGGATTAATATCTTTCAATTCTGCTGAGCATGAAAGCATTGTCTGGGCCAACTCGAATAATAGTCCGTTTAAAACTCTTATCTGTTAATGTTCAAAAACTGTTGTTATCAGAATTCGCACCTCCTTGCTTGTGAGAACGGAAACAAGCGTTACATTGAATTGAACTGAATTACCCATGATGTTCAATTCTGACACTGTCTAGAAATACCTAAGTTGTTGTTTATTACATTTCAATTTTTATATCTAGGCCTAATATAAATAATTTCATAAAATCAACATTGAATACACAATTAAAACTTGGGTAGAGGACTGTCTCCTCATGCTCTTTACATGTAGTCTCCGAAATGCCGAGTCCACAAGTTCCTTTTGTAACCAAATACTCAAAAGAGAGATTTAACCACATGGGGTGTCACTGCAAAATATCTTCACCGCCTTACGCCGATAAGTCACCGTCAACACTGGTCAATATCCAAACTTTGACAGATTTACAAACTTATTATTGTCCGGTAATGGCCGCATGCTTACGGTAACATTGACTTTAATCTTGCAAAAGATCAGGGCGCCCTCGAGTGAAGTAATTTTGAGCGGCACTTTATTATCTCGCGCGTTTCTAAAAGAATACAGCATACAAATTTGTACGATTGATGGGCAAAGGATTTTTGAACAAAATTTTAAACAAAAGACTCAACAAAGCGACTTACTTCCAGTCGTAGACGGAGTCGAACGTAAACTGCTTGGGCGGCTCCAGAGAGGATTTTGGATTTTTTATCGTGATGACCCCGCGAGGGACGTCCATTGCGACGACGCGTTCGTAGCCTTCCGCCTTCTCCTTGGTGTTCATCGGTCGGCAGCGGACCACCACCTTCACCGACTCGGCTTTTTTAGACTGCGGATGAAAGCAACGGGAAAGGAAACTTAGGTCACCGGGGAAATTTTTTATAGTAATAACTGGGCATGATATTTGGGCAGTTGGAATTTTTTTTGGAGACTTTTCAGGCACTTTTACCACAGCTTTTCTGATTTTATCTCAGGGCAAAAAAAGGAAGGAAGAGGTAGGGAGAGGGGAATGACCTCTATTTGTATTAATGCCCCCATTTTTCCACTTACCATTTTGCTCGTCTTTCTCAATCCTACACGTAACTTTGACCAGAGCAACTCATCAGTCTTCTGTATCTACGCAATCTGAAGAAAAAAAGGAAAGACAAAAAAAACATGAATCTATGTGACTGTACCTGAATATAAATTAAAAACACTCCAGTTATAAATTCACGATTAGACAACTGCAACCTAAAACCAATGTGCAGATGGAACGTTTGAGCTTCTTGAAATGACGTCTCGAATATATTTATGTACCAAGGGCCTTTTCCAAACTTCGGCTTGGGTTCCGGCTCCGGCTCTGGCTTCATCATCAATTTTGGAACAGTGTGCATTTTTGTACAGTGTTTCCAGCATCAGACAGAGCCTGGAGCCCGGAGCCTGGAGCCCACGACGAGGTTTGGAGAAGGCCCCAAAGCCTCAAGCATCATAAATCGTCATCGCAATACTAGCATGTCATAATACACAAAGTGATAAACGTTCTCGGCTGTTATTGAAAAGCTGTACCAGAAATTTAACCCCGATTCATAAAAGTTAAAGGTACTGTATTATACAGGATTGACAGAGCTGACAAATAGTCACAGTGTTTATGTTTTGTGTGATCAACCATACATCATTGTAACATGCAATAACAAACCTATGAAAATTTTGGCCAAGTCCGTTGTGTGAGTCAGGAGATCAGTGGAAAAAACATGCACAGTTTTCAGCATGTAAACACATACCCCTTAATAGCTATTGGTAGTAACTTACCAAAATCAGCTGTTACAGTTTTCTCAAATACGACTTCTTTCCAGAAGGAAATATTTCACAAGAAGAAAAGAAGAAAAAAACGGTTCTAGTATGAACTTCATCATCAGTAAGCTTTTAGACTAAAATTATACAAGGATGTATTTTTTACCCTCACCAATCCTGTGTAATACTAAAAAAAAAAAAAAAAAAAAAAAAAAAAAAATTCAATGAGAGAAAATTGCAAAACTATATTACTTGACATGACATACATGTAGGCCTTAAATATTATCAGTGTGCCCAGACGGCCGTCGCTGTTTGCTCGTTAGTATCAGCCAGTAATGGCCGCGGGTATCATCAGTGACTGTTGTTTTATTCACGGTCCAGTTGAGAAGAGTCATTCAATAGATCTTCAGATATTAACACAGTTCTACTGATGCACTCTATACTGTCGTACAGCTTATATCTGTCATGCCCTGAGAAATGGCTCCGCAATCTTCACGTCAGCCTGTTCAGAGAGACCACTTTCATGGCACTGTTAACAGCGGAATTAATAATAACTAGTTTTTATATAGCGCTAAATCTACGGGGCATCTCAAAGTGCTTAATATCATCATTCATTTCCAGGCAGGTTTTTTTTTTGTTTTTGTTTTTTTAAATTATGGGACCCATTTTATGTAACACCTTTTTGTAAGGTTTTACAAGGTGCTTCATGGCGCATTCAGCAGCCACTGCCAGAAACACCGGGGCAAACCCCTCTTCTTTTAGGGATAAGCGTACATGTAAAACTAGGTTCTTTTATCTGCATAATACACAACACACGGGACCAATGGCTTTACGTCCCATCCAAAGGAATGGAGCAATAATCGTTGAAAAGTGTCTTGCTTTAAAAGAAAACAAGTGTCAGGACCGGGATTCGAACCCACACTCTGATGATCAGAAATACCAGAGCTCAAGTCTGGTGTGCTTGACCACTCGGCCACGACACGCCGTGGAATTCTGAGCTTACGGACCAGGGTTCACCCTAAACCCAGCGTACATGTACATTGTCTGGTACAAAACTGCTGTGGGCTAGCAAAAACCACTTCTCAACTTGCCTTGTGGCCTGTGGGCCACTAAAAACTGTGCAAACTACTTGTTTAAAATGCACAATAATTTCTTCCTTTTCAGATGTGAATAATAAACTTATTACAATGCATTAATTCATTTTTGAAATTTGAGTGTGTGAATTTAACTTTATTTGACTATTAAACTTGTTGTTATTGCTACCATTAATACACACATCGGAGAGATAAATTTATGACAATGTACATAGCTAGTGCCTACATGTTTAAAATCTGGGCTACTAAAACTTCTCGGGCACAGTTTAGTTTACTAGCCCAGTGAGCTACTTTACATAAAGCTTTAGCGCAACGCCTGCGGACCGTGACACACACTTGTACAGCGAGTGTTAACCGCATAAATTACGAGGTATGGAAGCGCCATGAAATTGGGCCCAGTTCCTACAGCTGTTCCTAAGAAAATACTCCTGGATCATACCTTTATATTTGCTTAGCAGAGAAACAGCCAGTAAGCAGGGTTCTTAATTTGAGAGGAACATCTACATATGTCCGCAGAGATTTCATCTCAAATTTTTACTGGATCTGAGCTCAATTTCGCTAGGCACTACATGTAAGATTCATCTTTAAGATGGGTTGTCAATATTGCCGTAGTGATTTGTATTGTGACATCACACTTTGCTTAGCAATTGCTGTAAGATTGATTCGTAAGGCACCGTCTTACAGGTGTAACTCTTTGTGAAATCGAACCCTTTTTTTTCCTTTTCTTTTTTTACAAGACCAGAATCAAAATAAGAATAAACTTCTGAAATTAGTTCAATGTATTGCAGTTTAAGGTCTACTTTTGGTACGTAATTGTCAAAGACCAGTATCCTCACTTGGTGTGCACCAACATGCATAAAATAACAAACCCTTCGAACATTTGGGCCTCAATTGGTTATCGAAGTTGCAAAAAAAATAATGAAAGAAAAAAACACCCCTAATGCTTACAATTGTGTGCTTTCAGATGCCTGAGTAAGGCTCCATGCCTGAAGCCTTTCTCAGACTAAAATTTTCCAATGAAAATTACCTCTCTCTCTCTCTAAAACTACATAATTAAATGTACATACATGTACATGTACTTCAAAGGATGTCATTTCTAACACTGTCTTTTAATCAATTATCAACAGCTCTACGGTCCACTTTACCAAGCCTGTTTTCATGGTCATTAATTTCTGGAGTAATTACCACAGGTGTACCCTCCATTTTAAGCGCGAAATTCTGTGGAAGGCAGCGCCATAAAACCGGACCTTGGTCTCGACTATTAAAAATATTCTACAGAATGTGCATGGTACGCCTTCAGACTGACTTTTTATTTTTTATTTAAATAAAAATCTCTTTTCAAGTGCCTTGTCCAATGATCCATCCACCAACGAAAACACATAAAACAGCTCACTAAAAATACACCAACCCCGGTCAAACTAGAAACTGTAGGCCAAACACGTTATGATTTTTGTTAGCCTGACGGCTCCTTTTCCCCGAGAAGAAAAAGATTGTGTCCCTGAATGTCAGGCCAACACCAAGAACCAATCTGCTAAATACATTAACTTACTCCTAAATGACACAAATATCACTCAGTGTAAATGTTAAGTATCACGTCCTTGTCACCTGTCCGTGTTATTACAAAGGTCGTCAGTAACAGCACAGTGCACCAACCTTCGTTCTGATGTACACATGTAACCAGCCACCACAGAATGAGCTACATGTACACTAGGTGTCATAGCCTTTCTCACCGACTATGTTTTGAACACAAAACGTTTTGTGTCACAAAGCGTTTTGTGTCTGATATCTTTTCAGTCAGCGTTCTCCCTTGACAGTCTGCTGGCCAAATGCTGGTTAAAATACATGTGTACATGAGGACCAGTCAAAATTCACTTCAAGTGGACCGGCTGGTGAGTTCAGCATCCGCATTTCCTTTGAAACATTGAGTACATTGTAAATTGACTAGTGGCATAACTAGCGGACTAGTGAAGCTACATTGTCCCACTGGATGACTGGCCTGTCACTAAAAAAGTTAACCATGGGCAAACCCTGTTAACAATTTTACTAAGAGTAAACCCCTGTATTAATATAATTAGTTTCTCAGATTTCTGAGGGTTGGCATCCCAAATTTCCCAAATCAGACAACTTCCAGGATTTAAGAGGACTTCGGAGGGTGGCAGTAATGGGTACTGAAAAGTTTTCATTCCCAAACAGCAAACTAGAAACAAAATTTTCTACAAGCTAAAATAAAAAACACCTTTTTCCTCCACGCTGAGGTCACTGTACTATTTCTGTTTTACACTGTACTTGCATTAATTCAGTTATGAGGTTCGTTTTTATGTCATTGATTTATCCAGGGTACAGATGTGCATTGAAATGTCCTTGCAGGGGATTTACCGCAGAGTGTACGTGTGTAGGTATTGCCAGCACTTTGACTGCACTAATCAGGGTTTAATTATTCAGACGTCAGGTGTTTAATATTCATTCAATTTGCATTAAGCCCTGTAGCCTTCGGCTCAAGTCTCACTCTAGCTTTGACAAATCTGTAACTTGCTGCAATGCAGTGTACAGTACACACCATCATCACTATAATACATGTCAGTCATTTAATGCAAAGTGTACCTTCGGTTTTTGGAATCGTCCGATTGTCTTAATTGTGTATAAATACTATACAGCAAAACTAACCTGTGAAAGATTAATTTCAAAAGGTGGTTGCATTTTTAAGATATTGCCCAAAATCTGGAGTGTCCACGCATGAAGAATGATCTGTAATATACTATTATGAGAAATGTTACATGTAGAAACATTTCTCAGATTCAAATGTTTGAATCCGTTTCTCTAAAACCACATTCCTTTGAAGGGAATCGTTTCTCAAAATGTTATACATTATCAACAGGCTCTGCATTGCTTCTTACCAAGTTTTTTAGTCATAAATTTTTGGAGTAATTACCAACGGTCAACCGTCCCTTTAATAAACATATAGATGCACACTTTTTTTCTTTTGAAAATATACAGTAAAGAAATTACCCATGTGTGCCCAGATAACCAGCACACTAAGAGATCAACGGGTGATAAATGTTTGTTTTTTTACAAAAGGTGCAAAACAGATGGCTTATTGGCTAAATTGAATGGCTTAATTATATGATATAAAAAAAAAAAAAATTAAATTGGCAGGGAAAACCATGTACAAAACAGCAATGTACAAAGTTACAAAACAGAAGGAAACAGAACAGCAAACGAAGTTAATGATATGAGTTGTCCTACCAACAATATGAACAGATACTTGCAATAAACCATTGAATACCAGTGACAGCTGCCATGTTGTTACCGGAACGGGAGGGTTCGAGTAACAGTGGGAATTTATCCTCTTTTTTTTTTGCAACTTTTTTTGCCCCGTGGATTTTCTGGACCATAGCCGAGCTCACTGTGAGAACAATGAACACATCTATTCTTAGCGCCTAATTTTGGCGAGATCCAAAAAAGAGAACTCCAAGTGCACTAAAATGTGAAGGGCAAAAAATTTAGAATAGGATTTTTTACACTATGACCTACACTGTATGATTATGAGGTTAGTGGAGATGATGGAGGAACGAACCTGTGATACTGATAGTTCTAGGACTAAGTTCTTGATTGCTATTCCTATGGACCTTATGCACATGACGTCATATTACTCAGTAGGGCGCCATCGAGGTCAAAAAAAGATTGTTCATTGGCCAATCCTGAGTGTGACTGAGCTGGGCGTACAAATCTGTGCGTTTCGATTGTTTCGTCCCCTTTTTACCTCTAAGATAGCGACTGGATGACGTCAATGCATAGGGTCTATTGACTATTGTTTGTGGAAGCAAAGTTTTCGGGATGCCAAGTTTGAAAAATGTAGATACTGAAGAAAACAACAAATGACTTTCCACTGCATACAAAATTGTACATAACAAAATCATAAAAACACAAACAAATAAAGATGTCTATTTATTGAATTTATAACATATTTTGATTATTGATGTAACTGTTTGGAATTAATTAGATTTAGGTATACTTAAATTTTTGAAAAGAGCAATTAATTTTAATAAAGTTGGCAAAATAAAGTAAAGAAACTAAAGATAGAACGGTAAAAAATAAACTCAATAAAACTGACTTGCTTGTCCACTGTGACTGTCCACCTTCTGACAAAACATGCAGTCATTTTAAAAATATGCTGTTCTTCAACTAATGCGCTGTCCACACCGTCGTCAAGACCGCCCAAATGCATACACAAATGCTGCTTTGGGCAAGGAAGAACCCAATGCCAATGGCCCGGGCCAATGCAATATATTTATTATTTAGTAATTACTGAATCTGTTTTCTGGTTACAGCAAATACACGGGGCAATATTGAACAAGTTAAGTTGACAGACAAATTAATACGCGTAAATTAAAATAATTTTGCATTGTAATATATCATTTAAACCCACTCATTTTGTAAACCAATGCAAGTTGAACTGACCCTTACCGTGAATTACTGGTGCAGCTCCAAACTCTCTGACATTTCACGAAAAAAACAGCCGGTGTTTTCTTTCCATGTAATCCGCCATCTTGTAACTAGAGGAATGCGTCTCAGCGCATGCGTACATTATAAAATTGATTGCATCTCCACTCTCAACCAAATGGTGGCGCTACAACAGTTTTGTGGAACCCCCCCCCCCCCTAAAAAAACCCCAAACAATTAAGTTTGCGGATGGGGGAGGGGCGCTGGGCGACAGATCCAACATGTAAAGGTCTTTACATTAATTGCAAAGTCCTTATTAAAGTTAGACAAGATTTATGTGTCAAATATTTGTTTTTTAATTCAGGTTTTTATTTTTGTTTAGCCATCTGTCCTTAGTTGAGGAGAGTTAACAAGCCAACTGCACTGATCACAGCCATAATGCCCCCACCCCCTTTATAAAAAAATTATAATAAAAGTAATTTCTAAGAGAAAGACCAAATGCAGAGAAACACAATTACTTTTCCCCAAAAGAAAACACATTTATTTCAAAAATGAGATAATTTGGGGTTACTTTCAGAGTGAACCATCTGTGCAGGCATTGACCATGGATAATGCTTGAGGCCTCTTCTGAAAAAGTGAACTCTGGTGGTATTAAAAAGCAAACTTTTTTCTAACATCTGACAAGTCTGTTTTTAAAGCTTAGGTCAAAATCTAACCCTACTGTTGAGGGTCATATAACTAACACAATCATAAATGGTCCACGCACTTAACACAAAACTTATTATTGTCAAGCTTTTTTTTAATAATCTCTGCTTCACTATATTATATTACTACATATATATCTTTGTGATAAAAGTATATACTTCTGTCAAAAAAATAAACTTCAGTTTTACTTTGTACAAGTATGAACTATTACAAAAAGTTACCTGCTGATACATCAAAGAATTGTTTAATAACTGCAATCTCACACTTGACAAAAATGAGAAACAATTTTTAAAATTTTCCTTGACAAAGAGTTGGACAATTCTTCGTATTTTTGACCACGTGAGGGCGTATGTGGATAAATTTCACATGATGAAAAACAAGTAAACAAACAGGGTTCTTCACTTTTTTATCGCTATTTTTATGTATTTCTTCATTAGTGCAAGAAAACTACAAACAGGCAATTATAATAAGCTAAAACTGCTATTGTGATGCAAGACATTCCCTGATGACAGCGCCCTCATGCGGTCAAAAATATGGTCAATTGATTCCCAAAATAATAAGAACTTATTGTCTCATTTGGGTTCAATATATTTTATCAACATGATTTATACTTCTTTGCTCGACATAAATGTAAGAAAATGCACTCTATTCTTGAAGATTTCCTATTGTTATAAAAATGTACATAAGTAAAATTTTCTCTCTTCATATTAACAATTCTGGAATATCATTTAAGGTGCTTGCTGTTTTTCTTCCTGGCATCAGAGAATCTTAACCCCAGTCCCCGCCCCGACAGTAAATAAACACCTGACTATTAAGTCCATGCAGCATAATTATTGGTGCATTAAAGCCCGGTTCACACTTCTTGCGAATGCGAAATGCTGAGCGAATTTTGACTTCGCCAATTTGCAACGAACAATTCGCAAGAGGTCGCTCAACTCTTGCGAAACATTCACAGATAATAACAGAGCTGTTAAATAATGTGACATGAAATTGGCTTCGCACAAAGCATTCGCAGGGTGTATGAACTGGGCTGTATTAGAATTTAAAACTTCCAGCAACGACTTTATGAATGGTAAAAAAAACCAATCAAACTGTCACGCGCAATTTTGCACATTAATTGAGTTCACGCCCTTTGACCAGTTGAACAGTTCTGAATGGTTCACCAACTCACCGACAAAAATGATACATAATTGGCACCTGTAAGAGGTTTCATGGTGCAGAAGAGGGGCGGAATGGGGATGGGGGGGGGCGGCAGAGTTCAAGATGTTTTTTCTGATCTCAGTCTAAGATTCAGTTCACACAGCTGTTTCATGAATCCATCGTTGGGACAGACTTCCCTCTTTGCACGGACGACCCTGAGGGCCTCTCGGACGTCCATGTTTCTCTTCATCATCAGAAAAGCAAGGACGACCGTGGTCGATCGACTGAATCCCTCGACGCAGTGAACGAGTACCTTGCCTACATTAATCCAAAAAAATAATCCAAATTACTGATAAACAGCGAGGCTCAACTTAGAGGTCGTAACCATTATTATTATTATTATTATTGTTGGTTTATTTCAGAACCAAAAGCTTCACAGCCTTAAGGAGGCTGAATTGAGTTTTATTTTTACATAATAAGAAGAGTAAAGATCATTTAAATATAGACAAAAGTCAGAGATTTAAGAATTGTAGACCAAAATACATGGATGATAAATTTACATATACATGTATATATATAAATAAAAACTTTTAAGTAATGCTTGATAAACACTTTAAAAAAAAAAAAAAATATTTGTTCTCTTGGCAACTCCAAGGTAACTCTACTCTTGAAGCCTGTTCACACTACCGAGCCAAACCCGAGCAAATAAAACACTGGGAAATTCCTGGGGAATTTTTTTAACCCTATCACCACCCCATGTTTGCTTCACACTTGAATGCAAATTTCATGAGGAAAATGAGCACTTGATCAGTATGCAAACCCTTGGGTCATCTTGCTCAACCCTACCCAAAAGCAGAGGTCGCTATTTCCCTGAAGTTTGCTGGGTGTAGTAATTCAAGTTAACTGGGACTCAAGCTGTGGTGTTTCTGATCAGCAGGGCGTTGGTTCGAGTCCCAGTCATAACACTTGTGTCCTTGAGCAAGATGCATACCATAATAGTTTTGTCCTTTGGATGGACCATCGAGCCGTAGGTCCCATTTACTAGGATTGTGAGTGGACAGAAAAGAACCCAGAACACTTCTCGTGCAAAAGTAGGGGTTAACCCCTGCGTTTCTGGTTCACATAGCAAGCATCCTTGTTTACAGGTTTCCTCAGGCTTGCTCGCTACATTGATTAAGTTTACTTATGAGGCATCCTTGGTTCCACTACCAGAAATATCAATACAAATAATGACTTGTTTTTCATGTAGGGTGGAGCTACATGTAAATTAATAAACAATCTGCTGTTTTTTTGCCCCAGTTTGGCCAATTTACCCACCTTTGTTTGTCAACGCATTCTCTATGAAATCAGATGTAGCCTCCAGAAAAGGAGATATGTTGAAACCCATCACATCTTTAGCTCTGATGGCATAAAAGGTTATCCCTGTATCCTATATAGAAACGAATCAAGACATAATTTCACTCTCATCAGACGCCGACGAAACATTCCTAAACCTTACTTCCTCTGCCCCTGGCACGTAGCCTGGTGGTGTCCGGCTGGCCATGGCCTCCCCACTTTTTTGCATGTGTTTTACACATTCAAGCATTCAGAGATAATTTTAAACTAAAATAGTGCGTGGTACTGAATATTAGATAGATACAAAAAAAATCACCTTGTAAAAGTTCTCATCTGTGTTAACGTGACCATATTTAAGTCCCTGTGCAGCATTGACGATATGCGTAATACCAACTTGTTGCAGTGATGCTTTAGCGATAGCAAAACTTCTGTGAACATGAAATCAGAGGTAGAATAATGTCTTAAAATATTTTTCTTTAAAGTGTCGTCGTGATCAAAGCAGGCCTGTAGCTGTACTCGGAGTTATGAACTCTCACCTAGTTCTGGCCATGCTCCAAAAATTATTTATCTAGAGAGGGATAGTGTTTATGGAGTTTTCTGTAAGTATTGTTTTGTAGATCTAATCGTCTTTTTGTGAGAGAAAAGTTGTCATTTTTAGGGCTAGTTCAATCGAGATAGTGATAACTTGTGTGCGTGTGTGTAGCCAGCCTCGTGTCGTGTTGACCTTTCGCCATAAAGTGACTGTGTTACTGATAGTGTTTATGCTGTTTTGTATTGTGTGCTATTGAATGGAGGATTAAAATCTAAAATCAGTTCAAGTGCGGGAGATTATTTCATTTTTATAGACATCATATGGCTTATGCATTTATTGAATTTTGGTGAATGCTCGTCCTTTTTAAATAGAGGACCAGCCTTTTACACCATTTTACCGTTAGGTTTAGAGACTTATCAGGTAATAAACCACAAGGTAAACTGACTGGGTAAATTTTAAACAATTTGGGTTTGAACAAAGAAAAATTGACTGGAGCGGGACTTGAACCAACGACCTCCGGATTAACGTACCGGCGCCCCGAACAAAGGTAACTTGACTATTATTTGGGAGACCGCCAACATAGGGCTGGATAGCTCAGTTGGTAGAGCGCCGGTACGTTAATTCGGAGGTCGTTGATTCGAGTCAAGCTCCAGCCAATTTTTCTTTGTTCAAACCCAAATAGGTTAGAGACTTGTAATGTTTGTCCCATTTTCATATTAGGACTCTATGTATTGATTGAAAGATGAGTGTATCAGAAATCTGAACTTTGACCTTGGAGTCCCTCTTAAAAATTTACTTTTCACTGATGTAGATGTTAGGGTAGACTTCATCGTAAGCTCTTGACGGCATGCAAATGACATCACCGCCAACCCTGACTATCTCCAACAGGTCCCTAGGCGTACATGACCCTGATGGTGATGGTTCTCTTCTCTCGTTGTCCTGGGATGCCATGGCAAAAATCTCTGTTGATAGAAAGAAAAACATGTGATTAAAGTTTCGAAAGACAGCGCGAAAGACAGAAAGACAGCATGGGTAGGAACGTGCACATACCCTTGAAAAAGTATAAACAGCCTTCCGTTGCTTTTGTAACAAAGTGACCACTGAATTTGATTACAAATTGCACAGACTGATAAAACATAAACAAAGAGCAAGGCTGAACTGACCGACGTTTCCGTTGGATTTGATGAAAGCAGACGACTTTATTATTTACAATTTCCGGGTAAGTCTGACGTCCATTTTGTCAATGATCCTCACGACGTTTGGAACAATGAAGACACAGCTACCTGTCTATCTAACACTGGCTTTAAATGATCATTGGGGGCGCCATTATTATTGAATCACACAATAGAGTAAAAACTCGACGTGTGCCTTCCGATCGAAAAATTAATACAAAAAAAAAAACTATTTTTAAAATAATTATAATGATAACGACGTTTTCAGGCACGGAAAAGAGAAAGGAATCTTGGTAATTCTGGAGTGCCTGTTCAAAAATATCCAAGTTTTTCTAATGGCCTATAGTTCTTGGCAAGAACTACATTTTGTTCCTGGGAATGGAATAGTTTTCGAGGGAACAAAACTTGGGGTGGGGGAACTAAATATTTGGCAGGTACACCCCCCTATCTTTACCCATAAGTTCTTTCAAATTGTTGTTTAATATGCAGATTTTCCTTAAAAATAATTATAAGATTCAAACGTGAAGCAGCAGAGAGCGAGAAGAGAAGACTATTTTTGAGATACGGAATTACCCCTTACCTTGCGTCCACCATTTACACGACTTTTAGGGGTCAATGCCTTTGTGTACATTTTAAATTCCAAAATGGCGGACAGGATAGGCACACGCAAGTGCCAAGCGCTGTGTGTGCAACGGGACAACTTAAGTCTCGAGTTTTCGTACCGTTAAAGTACAAATTATGTTGCAATAATTTAAGGAGGAAATGAATCCCCGGCAACAAAAAAAGCTGCGACAAAGGAAATTGAATTAAGTAAGACAAAAGACCTTAGTACTGACGACGTCACAGTTTGTTTACCGCTATGCAAACGAATGGAAATACCTTTGTGTCTCTGCTCAACTATAGGAAATGCAGGATCCAGTCATTATGAATGAGCAATGCAGTAAACAAACTGTGACGTCATTAGCAGGACAGGATCTATTTTGAGTCTGTTATCAATTCTTTGGCAAAGGAAATGCGTCGGTCACACGATGGAGGCCAATAGTTTCAACAGTACTTTTATAATGTGGAAACTTACTTTTTGTAATTGGCCGTTCCCATCAAAACTGTGTATAATAATATGAATCAAACATGTAATAAAAGAAATTATTAAAAGCAGACTGTTTTTGAATAATCATTGTGTGACGTCAATCATATCCGTATACGGTGTGACACTTTACGGTGATGAATGTCATCATTTTATGAATATTTCTTACAAAAATTAATTGTTAAAAGAATATTTATGAGTTATTGTAAAACCACAAAATTTGTAGAAAATTAATTCCGTTTCAACAAAATGTTATTAATTTTATTTGGGGTTATTTTCAGAGTGAGCCATCTGTACAGGCACTGACTGTGAATAATGCTTGAGGGCCCCTTCTGAAAAGTAAACTCTGAGAGTTTAGAAAATCATACTTTTTTTCTAATCTCCGCCAAGTCTGATTATAAAGTTTAGGTCAAAAATCTAGCCTACTGTTCACATAACTCACACAATCATAGATGGTCCACGCACTTAACACAGAACCTTTTGTCAAACTTGTTTTTTAAAATAATCTCTACTTCACTATATGCTATTACTACAAACACCTTTGTGAAAAAAAGCATATACTTTTGTAACAAAAATAAACTTCAGTTTTGTGCAATTAAGAACTATTACTGATAGATACTGCTGATACATCGGAGAAATTTTTAAATAACTCCGATCTCACACTTGACAAAAATAAGCGAAATTTGAAAAATTCTTTCTTGACAAAGAGTTGGACAATATTGATTCACACAGCAATAAGAACTTATTCTCTGATTGGGTTCAATGTTTTTTATCAACATGATTTATACATTTTTTGCCCGACACAAAATGTATGAAAATGCACTTTATACTTGGAGATTTTCATTTGTTATGAAGACATTTAATTTTTTATTAAAACAATCCCGGGTGGAATTTGAACCCATGGCAGTGTAGAAGTGTACAAATGTAAACGAGAGTTAAATCTTCTCTCTTCATAATTAATATGTCTGGAATATCATTTAACCCTGCGCCTAGCAAGGCGACAATAGCAGAAGGCACTTTTTCTCGTTTTTCTTATAGCCACTAAGAACCGATCGGACGAAATCGGGTAATACTCAATTAACTCCTCTACTAGAACCCCCCTTTTCAGTTAGTGTACTCATCCATGGGGTTAAGTTCACCAAAAGGTCACCATGCCCCTATGAAGTTTGCAGGCGGCAGTCCCCATTGAGATGCATACACACAAACCCCCGTACGTTTGTACACACCAATTGAAACGCGTACAGAATTTCCCTATACGCATTTGTAAACACAGATCTTTCTAGTTGGGAACTACCTCACTCCCCACCCACTCCCCCCGCCCACTCCAACAACCATTCCCTCCAAACCTACACCCCAACCACCCCCAAACAGACTCAAATGCCCTATCATTAAAAGTGCCTTCCGATGAGGCGCGAGAGTTTACGATGTTTTTTCTGATCTCAGTCTAAGATTCAGTTCACACAGCTGTTCCATGAATCCATCGTTGGGACAGACTTCCCTCTTTGCTCGGACGACCCGGAGGGCCTCTCGGACGTCCATGTTTCTCTTCATCATCAGAAAAGCAACGACGACCGTGGACGCTCGACTGAATCCCGCGACGCAGTGAACGAGTACCTTGCCTTCATTAATAAAACAATAATACAAATTACTGATAAACGGCGAGGCTTCAACTTGGAGGTGGTAACCATGATTGTTCTCTTGGCAACTCCAAGGTAACTCTACTCTCAAAGCCTATTCACTCTACCGAGCCAGTCCCCAACAAATAAAACCCTGGTGAATTCCCCAGCGTTTCTGGTTCACATAGCAAGCACCCTTGTTTTACAGGTTTCCTCAGGCTTGCTCGCTACATTGGTTAAGTTTATTTATGAGGCATCCTTGGTCACACTGCCAGAAATGTATAAAAAATAATGACTCGTTTTTAATGTAGGGTGGAGCTACATGTGTAGTTAAAAATTCTGCTGTTTTTACCTCAATTTGGAAAATTTACCCACCTTTGTTTGTCAACGCATTCTCTATGAAATCAGATGAAGCCTCCAGGAAAGGAGATATGTCGAAACCGGACTCATCTTTAGCTTTGACGGCATAAAAGGTTATCCCTGTATCCTATAGAAACGAATCAAGACATAATTTCACTTTCATCGGACGCCGAGGAAACATCCCTAAACCTTACTCCCTCTGCCCCAGGCCCGTAGCCTGGTGGTGCCCGGCTGGCCATGGCCTCCGAACTGTTTGCATTTGTTTGGCAGATTCAAGAATTCTGAGATCATGCAAGATTTACGTACACTAACATAATCCAAACCGAGAGGCAGTAGAAAGTCTAAACCTTTTGTAGTCTTCTTTGAAAATAATTTTATGAGATCAGGGCTCGATTTCACAAAGAACTAAGATTCATCTTAAGATGTGGTGTCAATATTACCATAGTGATTTGTATTGTGACATCACACTTTGCTTTAGCAATTAAGGTTGACACACAGTTAAGATCAATCTTAACTCTTTGTGAAATTGGCCCCTGTCGAGGTGGCCGTCCGGCCTTGTTAGTTAGGCGATATCTCATCCAAAAAACAAAAATGTCAAAAACCTTCTTCTTCTTTTTCTATACCCCTCCCCAACCACTTTCACAGTTGATGGATACGTGTAGTCGAGATATTTATACGAACTAGACTGCTCGCAGGAATTGAAATTAAACTGCCACCCCATTTTCAAACACTTGCATGCGCCTGTTTGGCTCATTAGGCATCAGGTGACCTCAATCCTAAACACCCTTCCTGTATCCCTGAAAAAACAGGTATCCGTCAGTGCATCATACCTGTCCTATCATATGGTTCCGAAATATGGACTACCACCAAAAGTCGTGAGGAAAAAAAAAAATAACGGCGACCGAGAGGGTTATGAAAAGAATAATGGTAGGAGTAACAAAGAAGGACAGGGTGACATTTATTATATTCTACGACAATGCACCAACGAAATGCATTCAATATCTGATTTACAAAACTCACACACAGAGCCCTGGCATTGGATTTTCTTTGCCAATAAACTCAAAAGCGACACGGCAACTCGTCCACCCAACACTCTGAAAATTCAAACTGAAAACTTAAAAACATTGTGGTTGACTCCATATAGACACCAACCTTGTCTGCCGGACACGACCTTGCCTCATTTCAACAAACAGGCGGAGAAAGATTATTTCAGAATATCGCGCTGCAAAGCATCCAATAACTATCCATATTGGACTCCAACATTGAGTTTTGGAATGTCGCAGCAGTATACACGGCAAAATAAACGATTACACGTGACCCAATTTCCTCCATTCAAATGGCAAGACTCTGTGAGCGTGGTAATATGAGATTTTTTTTAAAAAACCTTGTAGAAGTCCTCATCTGTGTTAACTTCAGCGTTACGGTAATCAGTTCCTTGTGCAGCATTAACGATATGCGTAATACCAACTTGTTGCAGTAATGTTTTATCGATAGCTAAACTTCTGTGAACAAAAAATCAGAAGTAGAATAATGTCTTAAAAATTTTTTTTTTAAGTGTCGTCATGATCGAAGCTAGACAGAACACATTTATTTTTGAGTGGTGTTTCTCTCTATTTTTGTAGGGAGCAAGTGTCTGATCAACTTTGTCATTAGCATATCTTACAATAAAAAAGTTAAGTTCGGGGTCACGACCTTTATGCTCATTCTCTTTTCCACCTCAGCTGTTATTAGCAAGAGAGAACACATTCATTTTCGAGTGGTGTTTCTCTCTATTTTTGTAGGGAGCATGAATCTGGCCATGCTCCAAAAACTATTTACATGTATCTGGGGAGGGATAGTGTTGTGGAGCTGTCTGTAAGTATTGTTTTGTAGGAGAACCGGCAAGCTTCCCGTGTCTCTATTATCGTACAGAGTAGTATTTTTACACCAGTTTTACCGTGAGGCTAGAGACTTTTTGTCCCATTTTCATAAGGACTCTATCTATTGGAAGATGAGTGCATCAGAAATCTGAACTTTGACCTTGGAGTCCCTCTTAACAATTTACTTTTCACTGATGTAGACGTTAGGATAGACTTCATCGTAAGCTCTTGACGGCATGAAAATGAAATCACCGCCATCCCTGACTATCTCCAACAGGTCCCTATGCGTACATGACCCTGATGGTGATTGTTCTCTTCCCTCGTTGTCCTGGGATGCCATGGCAAAAATCTCTGTTGATAGAAAAAAAACATGTGATTGAAGTTTCGAAAGACAGCATGAAAGACAGAAAGACAGCATGGATAGGAATGCGCACATACCCTTGAAAAAATATAAACCGCCTTTCGTTGCTTTTGTAACAACGTGACCACTGAATTTGGCGACAATTTGCAAAGGCTGATAAAACATAAACGAAGACCAAGGCTTAACTGACCGACGTTTCCGTTGGATTGGATGAAAGCAGACGATTTTATTAACAATTTCCGGTTAAGTCTGAGGTCCGTTTTGTCAATGATCCTCACGACGTTTGGAATAATGACGACACGGTTACCTGTCTATCTAACACTGGCTTTACATGATCATTGGGGGCGCCATTATTATTGAATCACACAAAAGAGTAAAAACACGACGTGTGCCTTTCGATTGGAAATACCAAAAACAAAAACTCTTTTTAAAATGATAACAACGTTTTCAGGCACGGAAAAGAGAAAGGAATCTTGGTAACTCCGGAGTGCCGTTTCGAAAATACCCAGGTTTTTCTAATGGAAGATATTAAAGTACCACGGAGTGCGTATGCTATTGCTTCGCGCAAGATGTTTTGCAAACTCTGTTTTTTCGCAAGTATGCCTTATAAGTTCCTGGCAAGAGCTACATTTTGTTCCTGGGAATGGAATAGTTTTCGAAGGAACAAAACTAATCATTTCTTGGGATGAGGAACTAAATATTTAGCACTACACTCCCCCTCCCCCTTATCTTTACCCATTAGTTCTTTCAAATTGTTTTTTATTATGCAGATTTTCCTTTTAAATAATTATAAGATTCAAACGTGAAGCAGCAGAGAGCGAGAAGAGAAGATTTGAGATACGGAATTACCCCTTACCTTGCGTCCACCATTTACACGACTTTTAGGGGTCAATTCGGCCTTTGTGTTCAATTTGACTTCCAAAATGGCGGACAGGATAGCTAGGCGCACGTAAGTGTCCGGCGCTGTGTGTGCAACGGGACAACTTAAGTCTCGAGTTTTCGTACCGTTAAAGTACAAACAATGTTGCAATATTTTAGGGAGGAAAGATCGGGTAAGTCGCCGGCAACCAAAAGAGGCTGTCACAAAGGAAATTGAATTAAGTAAGACAACAGACATTAGTAATGACGACGTCACAGTTCTTTTCACTACGCAGAGCAATGGAAATACCTTTGTGTCTCTGCTCAAAGTGTAGGAAATGCAGGATCCAGTCATTACGAATATTAGCAATGCAGTAAAGAAACTGTGACGTCATTAGCAGAACAGGATCTATTTTGAGTATGTTATTAATTATTTGGCACAGACAAAGAATGTGCGTCGGTCACACAATGTAGAGGCCAATAATTTCAACCGAACTTTTATAGTTGGAAACTTACTTTTTTTAATTGGCCGTTCCCATCACAAACTGTGTATAATAGTAATATGAATCAAGCAGGTAATCAAAAGTATAATTATTAAAAGCAGACTCGTTTATGAATAATCATTGTATTACGTCAATCATTCGTAACGTATACGGTGTGACACTTTACGGTGATGAATGTCATCATTGTACGAATATTTCTTACAAAAAATAAACTTAAAAACATATTTTTAAGAGTTATTGTAAAACCATGACATTTGTAGAAAATTAATTCCGTTTCAAATAGCAGTATATTCTATTATTCATTTAAATACACTACGACTAATGTTTATATGTAAAAAGAGCTCAGTGCTTAAAAAAATTGTAAATTCTCTTTTATCACAAATCTTTTCAAGGCATGACGGAGATTACCAAGGCACTGATTCGCTTCAAACTTACTCTAAAAATTTCTGGGTCAATTGGTTAAAATGCCATTTTGCGGGTCAGCTTGACCCAGAATCGGGCCAGACCCGGCACCCTGCTGGACCCCGGAATATGGGTAAATTTTGACCCAGGATATTTTTTTAGTGTTGTTCAGTCAGCACTGGAAAGTTCTAACTGAAACAGTGAAATGGACTACAATACCGGACATTAATATCTAGTAACATAACTTTAATATATTTAAAAGAAAATGTTGCATCCCCGTATGGTGATCCCCGTATACTGCCGGTTACCAGGTTGTACTCCAACATGGGTGTGGTTCCTGGTGACACGGAACTTAAAGGTGGAATGGCTTCCGCACCCGCCGAACAGATAGAATGGCAACCCGCCAATAATGTGACTAGATGGCTATTAGAGTACCGGCTCTAGTTTATTATTATTATTATTATTATTATTATTATTATTATTACCCCATAGTATTGATTAATTCACTTTAAATCACTTTACAATGAGACCATGTATATGACCTTTGTTTAATACAAAAAGAATGACCTAGTACATCCAGGACCTTTCTGGTAGGCGAGATACTACACTGGTCATGTCGGAAATTTCACATTTTGTGTTATATATTTTTCAAAATGAGTTCAATGGTTATATAAAAAAATAGCAGCTGAACAAAATTGGAATGTGTCCCCTTCTTCATAAAAACAAAAAAATTATACATATCATACAGTGCAATCTCCATAAAATAATATTAGATTTTACATGTTCTACCATTTGAGCTGTGTACAGATTGTGCCTGCAGAAAGTCTAGGCTCTGTGAGGTTCGTCGCAATGTGAGATAACAGAATGGTTTACAGCTTTTTTACAATTTTTTTAATTTGTAACACTTTTTACTATTTATTACATGCACTCCTCGCAATGTCCGCGCGTGGGAACGCGCAACGCGCGAGTTTCAGCCAATGATAGCTCTTCCTTTGACCTCAGTGAGGGCTTCTGACTTCGTATGCAATGGGTCTATTAAATATATACTATTAATAGTTAAAGTATCACTACAGAACCGCTGAAATCTAGCATTTGAATATTCATGAAATGTGAAACTCGTTTACATACTCCATTCTATACCTCATTTTATAGTTAATTCTTAGTTACTTAATTATTGATATGGATAAAAAGCCGCAAAATTAATATCTTTATTAAAAATAGTCTATTTCGTATTATTGAATACACAATTAAACACCCATTTGAATATCACCCTAACTCTTATTTAGATCTCATTACAATCCTCATTAACATCTAATTAAATACTTATGTTAATGGCATCCTCGTATAAGGCAATGATTAGAATGATGATGGTTCCACACATGAAACCTACGTTGTGTAGAAGGAAGACGGTTCCTTTGTTCTTCATTTCATTGTGAATCAGTTCTGGAAGCTGTAAATGAGGGACCAATAAGAAAAAAGTCATGTTACCCTTTATAAAAAAAAAACCTCAACAAGCTTTAGAGCATACGATCATAACACCGTCTCGGTGCAATAATGTCGTTCATTGAAATGTTTATGTCCGCACTGATCAAAAGGTCATTAAGAATGAAAAAATAAAATGAAAATCCACATGTCAGGCCTAACGCCGTTCTGAGGGACTGAATGTTTTCTTTTTTCCAGACAATAATTTTGGAGATCACTCTTGATCATTAAACTCTGTTTACAAGGAGCTCCGAAACGTGTTAACCCCACTTTTTGAAAACCAAACAAGCTGCGCTACCGACCTTTCAGTCCTGCTTAGCCAACGACAAGACCATTTTTAACCCTTGAGTGTGGGCTGGTAACACTAAGTCATGGCACATGTTATTAATTTCACTATTTTCTCCACAGTGCGATGCCCTGGGGGGAATCAAAGTCCTTGATATCCTAGACAGGACCATTCCACATATCTTAGAGGGAGGTCAGGTCCCAGAGATGATTTTTTCGAGGGGCTGAAAAAACATATTCACTCATAACATACAGACCTACCCAGAACTAACCCTTTGACAAAGTGGAGAAATCTGTTCTCTGTAGCAGGCTTCTGGGTGTCTTGCCGACAGCTTGAAACATGCCCCCCCCCCCGCCAATAAAACTTGTTGTCGTACTGGGGAGCCAGTACTGGAACCCTCCCGCTTTTTGTAATTCCCAGGGTTACTCCCCAACTTTAAAACTCACCATATCTACAAGTGCCACGTATAAAAACATCCCAGCAGCCATGGCGAATATCCACTGGCGTGCTTCAGCGTTTCCAGATGCCAATGGTATACCGATACAGAGGCCGAGAAATGCCATCATGGCCGACAGAAAATTAAAACCGAGGGCCTGACGGAAACTCAGCCCTGAGTTTAGAAGGACAGCAAAGTCCCCTGGGAAACGAAAGAGATCGGATATAAAATCTGTGGTTTGAAAAAAGACATTTCTTGGAAAAGATGTAAAACGAGGAACTCTTATCAAATGAGACATTTTATTCTCTTTTTAATTGGTACATTCATGAGAATAACCAATCTCATTATAAAATTAATTGCTCTAAAAGTCAAGGAATCATACATGTATATACGGTATACAGTAAACTGGCGAGAATTCTAGCGGTCAGTTACTCACCAAGTTCATGGGGCAACTCGTGGCAAAGGACGGCAACACTTGTTGACAGACCGGCACCTACGCTGGTTGCAAAGGCGGCCCCGATAGCCAAACCATCACCAAGATTGTGCAGACCGTCTCCTATCAGTATCATGAACGGCAGTGACCCAATACCTTAAAAGTTAAAATCACAACATGAACTTACTTTTTTATTTTACCATTTTAGAGTACAAATAAGGTAAGAGTGCACCTGCTTTTTGCTACCTAGTGGAGAAAGCAGACAACCTGAATAAAAGGTTTCCGTATGTGCTCCGAACGGAAGTTTGTGTTACCATAAAGTCCTCTAACAACCATCAATAAAAAAAATTGTAAAAGTACTTTTTTGCTATCGTTTGAGAAATTCGCTCCGGTCTTTAAATACTTTCTCTAAGCTGTTTAAAAATTGTGCCAGCAGAAAGTCCAAACTCTGTATGTGTTTCTCGATCAAAATAGTTGATTTGCATGTTCCAGTTCATCTTGATAGAATTTGTACGTACGAGTATAGGTCAACGTATAGGACAACGGTGATGATGACTGTGCTGCTTTAAAAATGACCTCTCAGAAAGAAACTATTGGTGGCGCACTCTATTCTGGGGAGAAGAACTTATTGAACCTTTTTTCACTTGACAGAGTGGTAAAAAAGTGTAATTGGTAACTCATGAGGGACTGAGTGTATAACTGTCCTTTACAATGTCATAGCTGTCATTTGCTGTCAATGTAAGGTCGGCCTCCACACCCATTAAATACAATAACTTATCATTCGAGATGTGAAATGTTGTTAGAACTACGTAACGCACAACAAATGGAAATTCAATTATGCTACCCAATTCAAAAAGTACACATATTCTCCATAACTTACAAAACAAAAATCATTATCAAATTAAAAAAGATATGCCAACCCAGTCATATATCTTGTGATACTGATACTACATACGCCCCAAATAATTTTCAAAGTCAGTGTTTATCAACAAAGGGAACAGTGCACAGAAATCAAATTAACTGTTCTTACCACAACAAACTGTAGCTTTGGGTGACCTGGTCCCGGCGTCATGATCACTGTGTTCTACCACGTCGGTCAGTTCTAGCTGCTGTACAGAGGAGGACTTCTTTAAAGAACTGTTAACCGCCTCCTTAAGTCTCATGCTTGGTGGCCGCGCCCTGTCTAGTCCTCCGGCCTCTACCGAATGGGAGTGTTCACCCTAAAATTAAAACCAATAATTGTTGTAAACTGGAAGAAATGGTTGTCGAAAAGGAGGTTTTAAATGGTGTAGCTTGTTTTGACCGGAAAATCAGTTTTGACGAAAAGAAACTGCACCTGTGATCGTTGTTTGCTTCTGTAAATCTTAACAATAAGGATCGGCATCGAGACACTAATTGGAACTCCAGGTGGCAGCAGACTCACCATGTGTATTTTCATAGTTTATGTAGTTCTTAGCATGCGGAAATTTCCGCGAACAAGAGTAGGTTTGCTGCCACCTAGCGTCCCTAAAAGTCTCCCATTAGACCGTACAAGTCTTGCGTGTATTCGAACATTTTTAGGACCTGTTTGTTCCCACGGACATTGCTTTAACGCGTGAGGGAAATAAATTCGCGCACTTTCACGGGTCCCAATGTTCGAATACACGCGAGACCTCCACAGTCTATTGTGATAACAATACGTACTCCTGACATGTGCATGAGGCTCTCAAAGAGGAAAAAGGCGTAGATGGCTGCGACGACTACCAGGCACTTCCAGACGAACGCCAACTCATCCGAGCCGGCACTGTGGTCATGGGTACCAGCTGAAGCCATCACATCATGGACGTGTAGACCAACAGCCTGATGAAGATGATAACCATAAATGTGAAAAGTGTGATTTTTTAAGGAATAGACCCCTTGCATTGGCCGCCATCGCTCTGATGTCAAACAATGGAAACACGTGCACGCGCCGCGCACAGATCTTAACCAATGATAGCTCTTCATTGACCTCAGTGAGGGCGCTGTTTTGGGGCTTTTGGCGTCATATGCAAGGCATCTATATGAAAAAAGGCCTCTATCAGAAGAAAATGTTGATTCGTAATATAATTTAACTGCTGTGCAATCGTAACTGAGAACCAGTCATGGGAAATCATTTTAATATAAGAATGTACCCTTCTCTGTATACCTGTGGTATAAGATGAATGACAGCGTCACCAACGAGGGTAGCTACGGCGATCGCCATCATCGTCTGCAAAACGTTGAGGTAGACGTTCGAGTTCAGACATGGAAGAAAAACTACTCCAGCCACGGCACAGAGACTGATGATGAACACCGCTAGGATGCCGTAGCCCCAAACTGTCGATCAAAGAAACGAAGAATAAAACAAATCACAGACTGTGACTTTTATATTTGTCGGTCAGTAATATTCGAGGTTGTTTTGTTCATGCCGCCAGAACATTTGTGTGTGAGAAGTAGATAAAAGTAGATACCAGGTGCGTGTTTCCTCACAACTGTCGGAAATGCAGTACCCACTTCCAGCACGTACAGCAATGCGGTGAATGCGTGACGTCATCAGTACGGGTGTGTAAAGACCTTATGCATTGACGTCATCCAACCGCCATCTTAGAGGTAAAACGGTGACGAAACAATCGAATCGCACAGATTTTTACGCGCGGCGCACAGGATTGACCAATGAACAACCTCCTTTTGACCTCTAGGTGAGGGCGCCCTACTGAAATGACGTCATGTGCATAAGGTCTATTGTTAACACATTATTTCAACCAAACTCAGCAGACATTTGCCGTATCGATACCTGTCGTCACTAACGTTATGAGCGAGCAAGGCATGCTGGGGGAAAAATGGTGCAGCAAGATCATTCACCGCTGGGAACGAGGTTGCCTCAGTAAGAAGGGCGTTGTCTGCAAAGGGAGACTTCAAAGATGATAGCGGGCGTCCCACTCACCGGTCCTTTTCTATTGTTCTCGTCGATGAGAACAATCGAAAAGGACCGGTTTCTTGGACGCCCTCTATTGACTCAAAGGTCTCAAATTAAGGGTTCTAGACTCGGGTATTTTGGGCATTGAGCCTTTACCTTCACCAGCATGTGGCAATATCGGCAGATGAGTGTGCTCCTCGTGCACGCACGCGTCACTGACAGCCTGTTGAATGAGGGCGGGGCTTATTTCCTTGAATTGCTGACGTGTCAGGCCCACGCTGTGATTGACACCAAATGTTTCGAGGAGCTCATCGATGGAGAAACACTGGAAGGCAAGAAAGGGGGAAAATCAAGGTATAATTTTCAGGAGATAAAGAGTGTCGCATCAGTAGAGAGGTAAAGACAAATAAATTGAGTTTCATTTATTTTTGCTGTAATGAGCAGAACCAATAACTTCAAAGGCAGGGTACACTTTTGGTAATTGTCAAAGACAAGTATGATCACTTGTTGTGTCCGAACATCATGCATAAAATAACAAACCAGTGAAAATTACAGGCTCAATGGGCTACCGAAGTTGCAAGAAAATAATGAGAAAAAACACCCTTTTTGCATAGAATAATCGTGTGCTGTAAGATGCCCGAGAAAGACTTTATGCCTGAAGCCATTGAATGGTTTCCTACCCGAAGTCTTTCTCAGATTCAATTTTTTTGGAGTGAAAATTACCCCTTTCTCTAAAACTACGTTACTTCAAAGGGAGTCGTTGCTCACAATGTTTTAGACTATCAACAGATCTTTAGTGTTCCTAAGGCTTCCAAGGAATTGCTAGTGGAAGCAACAATAACCAACAATGAGTGTTATTTGGGGTTACTCACCGAACCTACTCCAGCGCCTACTTCCTCATGAGCATGCTCATCGACGTTTCGTCTGCGTCTTCGTCGGGCGTGGTCTGCATGTCCGCTTTCCTCCTCAGCATTCACGATTTTTTCGTGAATTGCGACAAATTCTGCAAGTTCAAGATGTGACAGTTCATTTACGTTCAGTTCAATACACAAGCATTTATTTGGCAAGGGTGGTCAGGTTGGCGTGGTGCGCTTTCTTGCCTTGCCTTCCACATCTGGGACCACGGTCCACATCCCACCGGGGGCACTATGTGGATTGGGTTTTCAGTCCCTACCTGACTGTGTGGGTTTTCCCTGGAATAATTCTCTGGGGCTTTTCTCCCTCGTCAAAAAAAAAATAAACTTCCTTCATGGTCTCTCTTCATGGGGGTTCTTGGCTAGAAAAGTGATTAAGTTCGCTTTTCTGAGCGTCTTTGGCTTCACAACCAGAATCAATAAATGAAAATGAAAAGAACATTTCCATACTGTCATAAACAGTACAGTAATGTTAAATTCTTGAGACAGCAAGGAAAGGAAACAGTTATGGAGGCTGATTTGATAAGCCTTGGCTTGTAGTAGTTAGCCTGTGTAAAGACAGAGACAATGCAAACAACAACACTGCTTAATCAACTAGAATGAAATGCAAATAATGTTATAGAAAAAGAACAAACCACCATGACGTCATCTGCAAGGGGTTTATTTTTCGGGCTATATAAAGACAACCACTTGCATTGCATGCAACAGGGATACTTCAATATAACAGTTTAGAATGTTTTATCAGTGTCGAACTACACTAAATCCAAAAGTGCAAATTAAGATGTGAATGGATCGTCTTCCTTCCTTGAAGGTTGGTTGAAAAATGAAAAAGATCGCCTGTAAATTTTGTCAGGGATGTGACATAGCCAGGGGTGCGCTCCACTTGCGCAAACAGATCGCAACCGTTTGCGCGAACCGTTTGTGATCGTTTGCGACCGAGTGGAACGATTTGTTGCGCACTTCAATAATGGCAGCGCACTGTAATGGAGATGGAGACATCGGAGTGTATTTTTTGTAATGTTGGCTTTTAGTAGTCCTCTTTTATACATCACGACATCAACTTATTAAGTTGTTATTTCAACTCCACTAAAATTGTTTTTGTTACAAGAAAAAAATCGTTGTCTGCTAACCTTTCGGTTATCTACATGCTGTCCGCCATTTTTAAAACCACCCACCAACACCTCATAGATACGTTCGCCTACGGTTGCAAACGTTCGCCAAATTGGCAGCGCACAACTCGTTCCACTCGAAATTGTTGGCAAACGTGCGCAAACGTTGGCAACGTTTGCGCAAGTGGAACGCACCCCTGATCAGGAATATACAAAGGCACTTACGTTCTTCGCTCATGATACCATCAGTGGAGTATCTCTCAAAGATGTCCTCCAGAAAAGCGTCTGGGTCTACCTCGGTGGCGTTACCAATGCAAAAACCACGCACCAGACTGGAAATAAAAATGGCGGCAACCTCTTCCAGCTCGTGGTCGTGTGCGCCCGCCGCGTGGTCAGCAACGGCTACGTCAAAGATGGTTTCAACATTGAAACACTGCGAACAGACAAAGAAACTCCTTGCTAATCAAATGTTTTGCTCACCAGTTTGTTATGATCAGGGCCTTTTTAGTGGAAAAGGTTTTATCGGGAAAACAGTCACAAAGAAAAGTCCTCAATCGGGCAGAATTTTAGACATTTTTTACCGTCTATAAGGAAACTCATCAATATGCTTATAGGTAGGGTCGTCGTTTTTTTTTTTTTTCAACGTTATGCTGATCAAGAGTACCAAGAAAGATACAGTAACGCCTGCCTATAAAAGTTTCAGTTTAAAAGTGTCTACTTGTTGTTGTTTTGGGTTTTTGTTCAGCCAGATGTTGACTTCTAGTCGGATAATATCATTCAATTTGGATGAGTATAGGAGTATACTTACTGATATTACATTTTACGAGAAAAATCTACTCTCAGTTCTTGGTGATTTTTGTTTTTGTTGTTGCTTTTTTTCCCTTTCAATTCTGGTCTTGTCAAAACATTCCCAGTCCAGTAAACATTCTGAGATACAAGCCTTCTTGTCTTTTGGATCCCCAACCCAATAGACCTTATGCACACGACGTCATTTCAGTAGGGCGCCCTCACCTAGAGGTCAAAAGGAGGTTGTTCATTGGCCAATCCCGTGCGCCACGCGTACAAATCTGTGCGATTCGATTGTTTCGTCACCGTTTTACCTCTTAGATGGCGGTTGGATGACGTCAATGCATAAGGTCTTTTCGAGCCTTGCATCCATGCCTTTACATACCTTTGCGTAGTTCTCAGCGCTGTAGGAAACAGCCACCGTGTCTAGCATTTGTTCAAGCTCCTCTTCGGAGAGATTCAGCGTGTGGTCCGTCCTCTGTTGTATTTCCCGCTCGAAATAATCGTACGTCTGCGCATGCAGAGAGACGTCTGCGCATGTCGTTCCAAGGTCAGTGACGTAGTACATGAGTATAACGCATGCGCGTTGGAAGTTTTTCTCGTCCAGGCCATCTTCTTGGTTCACTTTGAGAATTTCGAACAGCTGATTGGCATTTAAACACTGTAAAGTCGAGAAGAGAAATATAATTACGAAAAGCAGATAAAGCTAATAGAGCACAACAAAATTATGCTTTACCGAATAAGGTCACAAGTCAACTACCATGTCACATTTACAATCTGTGACGGTATCTTGTTCATTTTTGTTGCGCAGGAAAAGTTTAAGCAATAGGGCATACTTTCTGCTTAAGCAGCTCTATGAAATGTTGTCCAATTATTAAGTAATAAATGCGTCGCATGCATGCGTCTACTGCGCGGCCACACTTATCGCTACTTTCGGATCCAAAGCTGGCTGACGTTTGTGTGTAATTTTACCAACAACCACCTATTTCATCGTTTAAAAAAACTTTTATTTGCAAAAAAAATTGTGTGGCCTGACGTTTCGACCCGAGCAGAGTCTTTCTCGAAGGAAACAAATGACAACACAATAAACCTAAACAGGTATACTGGTGTAACAAACGCAGTCAAACCTTTATTTCTGAGAAGTCTTTTGAAGAACATAATTATGTAAAAGACAAGTACAATTATTAAACCTTTCTTGCTTAGATCATCAAAGAAAACAAGTTCAATGCCACTCATGTGGGTTTCTGGTAATCAGAGGAGCCAGTTTGTGTGAAGTGGGCGTGGCTTACCGAGGAACTACGTCACGTTAATTACGTAAAAAATATGCCTTCATCAGCTCGGGTGGACTGATGACCATGTACAAATGTACAAGTTTGTGTTCAGGATGAAGGGCTTGTCGTGCCAATGGACACGCATTGGGACAGACAGTACTGCTGGTTGGCGCATTCCCAGTGCGCACACTCACAACTTTGTTAGAAACAAGGAAGTTAGTGGTAACACTTCAAGACTAACTAATGACATATTCGTAGCAACAACTACTTCATCTGATGTAGTTACCACTTCCTTGGTTTTTTTTCCCCCATCAGACTTACAGGTCTATTTTTATTACTGCCAACAAATGTTTGTAAACTTTTAACTATTGTTTGTCGATACGTGCACTGCAGACTTCACTGAGCAGCTAACAACGAAACACAATCTGGTGTACGCTGTTAAAAGTACTGGGTAATTATTTACTGGGTAGATTCCTTTTTGCATTTGTTGGTCCTTTGTTTACCCAGTTATTTGGCACGTTTTGCAGTTTGGTAAATAACAAAAAGTACCCAGCATTGGATGTACTTGTGGTCATAGGCGTTGGGCAACCGATACCCAACAAATGCGCACAAATGTTGTATTGTTTCAACTACCCTTTCTTTGGGTAGAAAATTTGACAATCCCCCATAAGTTGGAGGAATTTTATTATTATTTTGTATTTTATTTTACACAAGTGAGGTGTACAACAAAAATTGTCGTTTTACCCAAAATCGATCAAAAGTTACACAACATTTTTAGCCAGCAGTTTTACACAGCAACATTTTACACCTTTTTTTTTTGAGAGTGTACGTTCAGAAGACGTATAGGGGAGTCGACAACGATTCGTTGTTACAACGTTATATTAATAACGTTACTTACACCAAAGTCTGACTTCATTACAACGTTGTAAGAACGTTAAATTGTTATCTGGGTCATCATGTCGGACCTAGTAGAACTTCTTGACAATATTGGGGTCTAGAGGAACTTAAAGACACATTCATCGGTAAGAAATTTTGCCTTTACTAATAAAATAAGAACCTATGTAGGGATTGTAGGCCTAGATGTAGACCATAAAGCTGTCTATTATGGAAACCCGTCAAAGCGGTTTTGTAGTTACATTTCTGCTTAGCTAGGCTCAAACAATACTCAAACACAGTCATACGTTACAACAGTAGTACTCTAGTACAGTGTGTATAATATATCCAGGTGACGATCACAGACAGGAGTTGTATAGCTGCGGAGTTACTGTGGTATTATTATTAATGAATAACAGTTTGTTCACTGGTCAACATGCATTAGATTGAGCCATTTTCAAGATGAGACAGACGCTTGCCTTTAGAAATTTACTAGTGTAGCTAAGTTAGACTGTATGGGTGGTTTTATTTACGATGCAATAGATATTAAATAACTTGAGTATTGACAGGCATTGCCTGTCCACCTTGACTTTGGAGCTATAACTTATCAGTCACTATATTATCACTATCAGTCACTATTCAGTATCACAAAGGCCTGTCTGGATTGACCTAGCTTTTATTTTTACACACAGCAAGTTAATTGTGCATTTTAGAAGCAATTAAAAATCACATTCAATGTCATCACAAAAGTTGGACAGTAACACTCATCTGTGTCTCTATATAGAAAAAGACAAGTGAGAGTGTGTTTCTCTCATACTTGGTTAACTTCTTTTATCAGTTTTTCTCAGAAGTTGGCTAAAGTTACTTCAAATAGTTGTGTTAATTTTGTATTTTTGTCCATAAGTTGGTAAAAATTGCCTTCAAATAGCTGAGTGAAGTTTTTTTTTAGCCTTAAGTTGGTTGATGGAGAAAATGTTTTCAATTATGGGTAAGTGTAGTGTGGCGCATGGAAGGCAAAATACAGCCCCGGTTGGCCAATATGCCTGCCTCCTCTTGGCCTGATTATTTCTTTACCAGTTGATTATTTTAGTGTCTAGACTCCGAAGTTTAATGTAATGCATAAATTGTATCAGAATAAAGAATTTCAAGCAGCCATGCGACAATTCATGACTGTTAACTTTCATTACACATTTTGTCAATGTAACTGTAAAACATTCAAATGTAAAAAAAATTTTACTGGTTAAATGTACACAATAGTGTCTAGACTTTAGTAGTGCATAAATTGTATCAGAATAAAGAATTTCAAGCAGTCATGCGACAATAATTCATGACTGTTAACTTTCATTACACATTTTGTCAATGTAACTGTAAAACATTCAAATGTAAAAAAAATTTACTGGTTAAATGTACACAATAGTGTCTAGACTACGAAGTTTAGTAGTGCATAAATTGTATCAGAATAAAGAACTCTCGGTAGTCCACCGTAGAGCTCCTGGTTTGTGATATGCCTCTCCCAGCGTATCTGTTTTATACAACGAAGCATTCTTGTGTAGCAGCCGTCCAGTCTCTTCTCTAGACGACTGGTAAGCCTGACCCAGAAACGGGTGAGACCCGTTGGGTTCTGGGATTCTGGATCCCGGATCCAGGATCTGGGATCTGGGATCAGGAGCCGGGTCAATTCTGTCCCGTTTATTTTGTAGAGTGCAGAGGCGGGGTTCGAACCGGGGTCCCACAAAAAGGCAAGGAAGAAACCACTATAGGACAACCTGATCCCTTTCATTGACATTTTATAGCCTTTTTTTCGAAACCAAGGCTTTTGTATCAGCTCCCACTGAATTTTCCTCGGTCCGTTTGAATTCCCGTACCAAAAAGCCCAGGTTAAACAAAAAACCAGACGAAGCCCAAACCAGATATCGAAGCCGAAAAACGAAGTTTCAAAAAGGCTTATAATAAAATCGACTTTTAGGTCTATATAGTGCAATTCCAAAGAATGATCATTGCGCTTCGAGCATTATTACCCCGTGTCACTGGTGCATTTATTTCATTCCTTTTAAACCATCTCAGCTCCCTGGGGAGTATACAGCCTGTGCTGCCAAATACGTAGCGCACCAAGCTAAATCAACCCCAAGAATCAACTCTGCCCTTACAAGTACCCATTTACCCCTGGGTGACGAGAAGCAGTTATGGTTACTAAGTGCCTTGCTCGAGGACACAAGTGTCATGGCCGGGATTCGAACCCACCAGAGCTTCATTCCGATAAACTCAACCGCTCGGCCAAGATACGCCATAACAGTCACTACCAACCAGAGCATTAGTAAGTCGGCCAAAGTACAGGCGTCCTTCTTTGCACAAGTGAATACATTCAACAGTTTATGATTCAGCACAATAAATGCAATCAATTGTGCTACCCCGAACAAAAGTTTTTTAAGGGCAAACTTGTATCATCCAATTTTATTTAATTAGTGACACTTGGGATCTTCCTTAGAGAATCGTGGTCAGTGGAAATTGTACACAAAATCAAGGCTGTTGCACACAATAGTCGTGTACGTCAAGCTACGGCGCGACGTCGTGGACCGTGATGACCTCATCAAGGTCCTATACGTCCTGCCTCTTCCTGTTTGTGTGCTTAATCATGCTACAACATCCTTGAACCATTTCGTAAATTTAATTTTGCGTTTCGGAAATCAGGCTTTAAATTCTTCTTTAAAGGAAGTTCACGTTTTGTTCAAAAATAAGGATTCGTCAAGGATTTAATACTGCCAAAGTGTGTCATTATCTAGACCACCTCATTTTACGTCTTACGCGCACGTAAAAATGTATTTGCGAAGTAGTCCCTGCCGAAATCAGGCCGTTCCTGCCAAAACTCAAAACTGGTTGCTCATCAAAAAGATGAGACTAGCTAAGAGCTTTCAAATAACACCGAATGTGTTATATAGCCTATAAAGGCAAGTATAATGTTCAACATTATATCTATGTTGATACACCACACCCACATTGATGACTGATGGTTCGGTATTTCCTCACATTCAATGCCATTCAACAAACAATTTACATAATTTCTGCGAAGTGCGTGACAGCATTGACAGCATTGACCCACCATCCGTAGCTCCAGAACCATCAAGGTCCCGTAGACTGCACAACCACCAGCTTATAAACCAAACCGTTAGAACAGATACGTGCATGCAATCCTTTATACCCATCAGAACAGTTAAGACATGCAATAAACCTCCACAATGCACCATAGATACCCCAAAACCACAATCCCTTTTAAGAATTCAATTTAAATTCTTAAAACTTCATCTAAGTTCAAGTCCACCTCCCCAAGGGCCTCCTCATTAAACTTCCTCACGGAGTATTTAGGAGTAACCAAGTACCACGACTGCGCAAGTCTCGTGCGTATTCGAACTAAGTTGGTCCCAACCACATTGAGTTTTACGTAAATGCGCAGTTATGTTTCTTTAAACTACACCAGTTTATCGTAGTTTATGGCTGTACAATTTCGAGGATAAAGCACAAATGGAAGACCATTGCTTACATCGAGCACACAATTTGTATTTATTTATTTTTTTTGGGGGGGGGGTTTATTCCCGAAGAGATTTTTCACATTGGTGTACCCGGCAGCTTACTTCCAATTCATTATAACTTATTTTTATACAAAGATTTATGTCAAAGCAGAATGATTATGTTCTCAAATTTGGTATGAGTTTCGCCTTTACAATATTTCCCAAGAGAATGTTCGATGAAAAAGCTCGCTCCAGGGGTGGGCATGCTTTTGGGGTCAACACTGGGGCAGTTCGGCCACGTACACAGCGGGCCTAAAAGGTTTCAAAATGTCATTGCAAATTGCACATCAGTGGGACATAAGTGGAGCTATAAGGGCCAATGAAAACATTAAAGTTGTTTCTGGAAAAATATATCCCCTTTTTCCTAATTTGTTTCCTCATGTCTTTTATACTTTTTGAGGCTTTGCATGGTGAGGTATCAATATATATTCGGTTTGCGGTAACACCATGTGTATATCTACTAGCTGTGTAGATTTGGTCTTAGAGAACTAGGTCTTGCTTTTTATTCTACTGCCGCGGAGTAGATTTTGGAAATCGGGAGACTACTTAGTTCTGAAAAGAATTGTCCAGCTTATTAGCTACTACCTGGGCGGAGGGTAGGAAATCGGCCGGGACTACTACTTTAGCTTAATAGGGGACTTCTTGTTAGTAACAATTCACTGCCGCGGAGTTCTTAATTGGTCTCAACGTTTCGACTAGCTTGCTCTAGTCATTGTCATGTCTTTTCTTTCATTAGCGGTTGATCCAATATGCTGACACATTATTTTGCCCATAAACCGAAAGTACGGTGGCCAAGAGAGACCAAGTGTGTAAATTATACTACAGTTGCTAAAATCAAATACGATCGACATAAAGTAACATAAATAAGTCAGTTTGAATATGATTACCTGTAAATAATATATTTTCCAAGTTGATACCAGGACCAATTATTATATTCCAAAGTACTTTAAAATGCTTTTTGAATACTCATAATAGTCAGCAGGTGTGCGAACCTTGACACTTTTACCTATTGTTTGTAACAGGGGAAAACGTACAGCCACGTACATCTTTATTTTGATAATTGTTTGGGGTTAACAAAGAAACATTGCGTATGAACAGTTTTTTTAACCCCCCCCCCCCCAAGATCCAGGTTTATGTTTTTTTTAATGTTCTCGAAGGCTGATGGATAACGAGAGCTGTTTGGCTTCAATTCAAGTTTGAATTCAATACATTTAGTTCTTTTTCTTTTCTACAATTCATCAATATTTATTTCCATATTCATAAATCAAAATGTACAGCTTGATTAGTATAACTGAGACTGCATGCAGGAACAACAACCCATTACTGCAAAAACTTGTCGGCTGTAATATATTGTACAAAACAGGTAAAAAAAGAATTGCATTATATTTTACAAAACACAAGAAGATGGGCAAAGTATAATAATACAATTCATACAACAGCCAGAACAATTAAACACAAGATCGCACGCAAAGATCAAAATGAGACGGGGATAGAAAACCAAAATAGTTTATAGATTGTTGTTCTGTTTGTGTTTGGTGCCCGTTTTTGTAAAAACTTAGACAAAGATGGGAGTGATGTACTGTATCTACCAAACAGACCACTGATGTGTAGGTTTTCCCGGTCATTTTCCGCAAATCAGCGGCAACTTTAAACACCGTCTTATTCTACTTCGTGCAACACTTGAAGGCGCCCCAAAACTGTCATTCGATTTCACTTGTGTTTTTTTTTTCTTTCTTTTTTTCATTTTTTAAATTTTATTTTATGTTAACACGGACAGATCAAACAATAGACTGCTGTCAATAAACCAGACTTGACTTGGAACTGAAGTAGGTTTGAAAACATGAAAATGGGAAAAAGTTTATTTTCTAGAAAAACAAAACAAAACAAAAAAAACAACACCCAAAACCTATACACTTTATCCTTCAAGTCTACTGTGGTTTCTATAATTCAACTTTGAAGTGCACATAACTATGTTTTATAGGAAGCAGACATAACCCAAGGTCGGGCTTAGCAAAATATTTTTCTTTTTACTCTTCCACGACCTGATTAATTTTCGAGCAGTATTGAAGAGAACTCGATTTGTGACGCGCACGTGACAGTCCGAAGGTCGATTTAAAAGAAATGGAAATTATATAGGCCCATGCAACTCGATGTGGGTCTTTTATAAACAGTTTAACAGTGTAACAAAAGAATCGCATTTTTCAATAATATGATGGACCTTCACGTCGAGTCAAAATAGCACAATCACTCTTGCAAACTTTGATTAGTATTTGTTACGGAAGATAAGCGTTTAATGCACGCGGGTTTTATCCACTTTAGACTCCAACCACCCGCATCCACAAGGCCCTCGTTAAGTTACAACAGGTGTGCGGAGCTGTGTTTGGGAATTATGTAGCACCTTTGTAAGGGTATACAACGTGATGCGACGCAATCTGCTCCCAACCATGCCAGAAAACACCGGGGCAAACCATGTTTCTTTAATAGGTAGATTGCAATAACGTCACAAGCTTCCCACGATCCTCTCCGAATGCGCCATCTTGAAAAAGGCACAACAACGAAGTTGTAATGAAAGAGACTAAATGTTAAAATCATCAAAGATGGCGAACGATGGCCAATCAGAGATAATTGTGGGATATGTGACGTCATGTGCAATCCACCTACAGTGATATTAAAGTGTACTTGGTTTAAAACAATTTTTTTTTTACATGCATTACATGACACACACGGGCCCTACGGCTGTACGTCCCATCCGAAGGACGCAGATCAACGGGACGCAAGTGCCATGACCAGGAACCGAACCCCGGCACACCCTGACAACGCCAAAACTTGAATCAGGTGCAATAAAGACTGTTCCAACATTGATGATCCGCTAGAAACATGGCTCAGAGATATAGAACTTTGGTATTAAAGCTTATAGATAGATTGCACATGACGTCATTGACGGCCATCTTTGATGACAAACAATGGAAACGTGCACGCGTGTACGCTCTGCGTACGACTCTCAGCCAATGGTAGCCTTCCACGCGTGCACGTTTCATCAACGATGGCGGCCAATGCAAGGGATCTATCTTACAGGTAAAATCGACGAAGAAACAAGGCAAATGCAAAGCTTATGTGTCGTCCGAACTGGCGGCTACAGCTGCGGCTACGACTACTGCTAGGCATGTTGCCAAGGATACTTCATAACACGATGCCATAGCCGTAGCCATTGCCTCAAATTCGGACACGCCCTTGGTATACGCGCGGCACGCAGGAAGGGCCAATGAGCAACCTTCTTTTTACCTCTATCAGAGGGCGCCCTATACTTCAATGGCGTCACGGGCGGAAGGTCTTGTGACGATTTCCACTTTTAAAAAAACAAACCAACAAACATGATTGATGCCCGGAATGATTTTGTTCGCACTGAAACGAAACCATCAATCACCTCTCAGAGGTTTGTAACAATTGTACAACACTCCGTGGAATTAACAATGGTAAAATTCCCCCAAAACACTCAATTTGGGGAAGCCATTACTAAACACCTGTTCAAGTGGGAGGGGGCGTGACGTGGAGTCCATGGCGAAGGAAACTGTTTAATCATTATCAAGTGTGTTCATAAATCATCGATCGTGATTATTTGACGTGTTCACCGTGCCGTGTCAGGACCGCGGTCAGATTTTACACGCAAATTCCACGCACGTTTGACTTTAAAAGAACTGCGACTGCCCCGGTACATGCATTTCTTTTGAGAGGTACATTGCAATTATGACAATTTAAACTCGCATTTATTTACATACTAAATGAAGTGGTGCCAAACAAACAAAAAATACGCGAGGAACATAATGGATTGATTTTATTTATATATATATTTTTTTGGTCTTTCCGTTACACAATGTATTATTAATTTTTGGTGATGAAACCAAGGATGCCTCGTAATTGAACTTCAACACTGTAGCTCGCAAGGGAGGAAACTTGTAAACAAGGGTGCTTGCTATAATTATGCAATGTGAAGCAGAAACACAAGGGTAAACCCGGCCAAACTCTTCCACAACAAGTGTTCCTGGGTCTTCTATCGTGCACTAACAATCCTACACCGGAGACCTACGACTTGTAATTGGGTTTCCAATCTGAAGGACAAGGCAGTTATGGTGAAGTATCTTGATCGGGGGACACAAGTGCCACGACTGGGACTCGAACCCACACTCTGCAGATCAGAAACACCGGGGCTCGAGAGTCCTGGTGCCAATTTCATAGAGCTGCTTAAGCTCAAAAAGTAGCACAACAAAACAGTGCTTACCAGAATAAGGTTACCAACCAAAACACCATGCCACTTGTACAGTCTGTGACTGGTATCCTGCTTACTTTTCCTGAGCAGAGCACTTTAAGCATTGTTTTCTGCTTAGAGCGGCTCTGTGAAATTGAGCCCATCAGGGTAAGAAGAGACAATTCATCATCGTGCAGGAATTCAAAACTGTGACGTCACATGTTTACAAGAGAGCCACAGTGTCTAGACTTCCTGCAGGCGGGATTTGTCCACAGATCAATGGAAGAATATATAAACACCATATTTTATTGAGATTGGAGTCTGATTTTCTTCTTTTCTTTTTTGTAAAGTTTTTCTCGAGTTTGACTGTAATTTCAAAAGGAAACATTTCTCAGGTTGGTTGGTACTGGTATTGACTTTATCATCAGTGAGCTTATCTTTCTTATTCATCACAACATGGAAAGATTGTTTTTTTATTTTTCAGTGGACTTTCTGCAGAAATGGGGGAGAAGTTTCCAGCTCTGACACCCACCGTACGCAAGGCTCCTGGCCCTAAACTCCAACCGGGGTGTCGACCCACAGAGAAGAAAGGCCAGACACTATTGAAACCACCGAGCCAACCTGAATGCCTAACACAAAAATTGGAACCTATATTATCGATTTTTTCCCAACACAAAGAAACTGCCAACCCAGTTGGCATTGGCCTTAGTATGTTTGTTGAACTTAAATTGTTATGATTGATGTGTTGAAGGTAACAGAACATGCTATTGTATTTCGCAGACAGGGGGCGGGGATGATGAATTCGGAATGTGTTTGTCTAAAAGCATCCAACAGTTTGCTATTTTGATAACATAGTTATCTGTTAAGGTTATCCAATTTTTGCCGTAATGATATTTTTGTTATTTTACGAGGAAGCAAACATTGGGAAGCTATATCAATAACTGCTGTAATATTTTAGGAACGCTGGTCATTTTTGTGGATTAGGGTTGGAGAGTAATAGGTTTGGGGTTGGGGCTAGGGTTAGGATTGGGTTTAGGGTTGGAGATAGGGCTAGGGTTTGAGATAGGATTAGGGGTGGAGATAGGGGAATGGGATAGGGTTAAACGCTTACTGTGTTTTCACATAAACCATAAAATAAATCTGAAAATTAAGGACGAAATATGAGCATTATTTACAGTATCTTGTTAGCTGAATGGCACTATTGGAACACCGTTAAAATTCAGCGCGCACAGTTCCATACCCCACTATAGTACTGTTATAGGTTAACCTATTTGTACTATTAGCATTGCGTAAAGATCCAAGTCGAATTTCTATCGGTCGCGTTACTTCTACTTCCATGTTTTGTGAGAAAGGCTCCGAGCACAAAGCTTGTTTAGCCCCAAAGTCATTCATGTGAGACAATAATAATATTCATCGCACGAATGAGTCGGACACAAACTGGCGCTGCCTTCCCTGCCAACGACAACAATGTCACGGTGTTGGGGGAAAATAATATTGAGTTTGTAACTTTGGGTGCTCTCGCTCGATCCCGTTTCTCCCAGCGACCCATAAACCAGTCCATAGTCCGCCCATATTCTGTTCTGTAAAAGCAGTCATTATTTTAGTGTGTTTATCGTTGTTTTACCTAAAACGTGATTGACTTATTCTAATATTAAAAGAATTGGGCTGATATTTGGTACGGAAGCTTAAAGGCAAAGTATAACCGTTGGTTTTAGCAACCGTTTGATTGTTTTAATCCTATATATAAATGTTGATATAACAATAAAACTGACCCACGAAAATTTCATGGTCGCGTTTTTTTTAGATATAGGGCCTATATCGCCGAAAATCCGAAGCCGTCATGTCCACGCAAGAAGAATAATCCCCAATAGGAGTACACAATCTAAGAAACGTTTCTGACAGTAACGTTTCCCAGAACCAAATTTTGGGGGAAGAGAACAATCTTTTTTCCATAACCGCAGTACTTCGAAGAGAAATGTTTCCTCCAACTGCATTGTACTATCCAAAACTGCTGTATGCTTCTTATATCAAGTAAGTTTTTATTGTCATTAATTTTCAGAGTCATTACCAAACGTATACCGACCCTTTAAAGATACACCGCATTTTTCATTATTTTTCCGAGTCCAGGTATCGCAGAAACACCAGTTCCTTAAAATTACTACAAGTTGTAAAAGCACCTTGTACTGATGAACCTAGGAATGGATGTATACTTCATACAATCTAATAACCAAAATATAGAACCCAACATAAACTCATACATTTTAACAACCCAATAATCATAAAAGACGCTTTCTTCTTCTATGATTGGATTGTTGAAATGTTTCATCCGGCGTGTTTACACATTTTAACAACCCAACATAGAATGTTATACATCAGCAACCCACATAGAAGAGACCATTGTTAGACAAGTTAACAACCCAATATATATAACTATATATGACATAAAAAACAACACAATTTAGAGGACACCAAACCTTTTTACAACCCTTTTAATTTATTCAGACTGTGCTTCTTCCCCGCTACATTGTAGACGTTTTGGTGGTTTGAAGTTTATTTTATCGTTCATGTTTACTATAGTGCATGTTTTATTGGCTCAAACCTTTTCTCTACGATTGCCACAATTTTAGGTATTTGAATAATGTTTGTTATTGTAGTATTACGTTCTTGTGTTGTTAGCGTTTTGATAACTTTTAGATTGCATTTAAATCCAACCCTACTTTGTATTGTCCTGTGGTTGCAAATAAGATTAAAATAAATAAATACATAACCCAATATAGAAGATACGGGACTGTTCAAACTTTAAAGAATGGACAGAGTGGGTTGATAAAGCGCTATATATAAGGACTGCGTGTTGTTATGATTCGCCCCCCAAAAAATAAGCAAACAAATAAAAATAAGTAACGTTCCCATCAACAAAGGAGCAGCATTTTACCCAACAAAAGGGTTGATGGTAGCAAAAGAATCACGTGTTAGGCAACAGGCGAGAGATCATAATATTATTAACTTTAAAACTGGGTTGTTAAAATTGAACCATAGGTGTTGCCACATACAGAATACCGAAAAAAGAATCAAAATTTATTTACCATAGGGCCTATGGTGTTAAAACAGCACTCATTTCTGCCAGCACAAATACGTTGGTGTTATTTTAGCACCCTATGGTGTTAATATTGATTCTCTTTTTTTTTTGGTAGAATGTGACAAGGCCGATGGTGTCAACTATTTTAATATCGCAGTTTTTTGCTGTGGATTAGTCTACAGTGGTCCGATACGACCATCCGTCCCTTGTTGGCGTCCCACGGCGCCGTGGTTTCGTTCAGTGGAGTGTTTTGACCTAAATGCGGCATTCGCAATGTATGACTGTTCATATTTTTCCACCTTAACGGTAAAGACAGTCGTGGTGTGTAACTATCGAGAGAGAGCTAAAAGAAAACCCCCCCCCAAAAAAAAAAAAAAAAAAAAAAAAAAAAAAAAAAACAAACAATTGAGTTAGTTTCAAGTCTGGAAGTTAAGTGCTTAATATAAAGTTCATATCTGTGCCAATCCTCCAGAGAGATATTCCCGTCTGAAAGGCTGTCAATATCTTTTTCAGCTAACCAAACCACCGTTTTCGTATACACACTTCAATCGCAGCATTCGAATTAAGCCTGATACAAACTTTTAACAAACAATGTTTTTAAATGGGTCAGAATTGACCCATGACCCATGACCCAGGGCCCTTTTCTGCGTCAGGTTGACCCGGAAATGAGTTGCCCAATTACAGGTGTAGTTTCCGTTTGCATTTTAGTTTATAAACAAGACCCACATCAGCTATCTTGTTATGACTTTTACTATTTTTTTTATAGGATACTCTAATTTGGAAGTAATCACAACACTGTCCGCGAGTATCTAAAAACCAATAGTTTAAAAACCATTGACATTTCTACATAAAAGTTTATGAAATATACAATTCATATTCTGGTAATGTATAATCTTAAAAGTCCAGAATTCAACTTATAAATAAGGGGGGCAGGGGGGTGGACATCAACGGGCACCAGCCCCTGCTCCCATGCGCCTATAGTGACGACACATTGCTTTGTGCGGAAATAACCTGGAAACGGGATTCTTTTTTTAGCAGATTCCGAAGGAATACGCAACGGAAACAGAACTTTTTTTTCCATAAATAAACCTATTATCAAATCAGCGGGACCTTTGTGGGACCCTGCTGTAAAAATGACTAACTTCCGCTGGTGTCCCGGATGAACCCTGACCTTTTTAAATATGGATCACACTAATCATGACCGCGGGGGAAGGGAAACTTCAGGCTGAAGAAGGTTTTGTTTGTGGATGTTTTCTGTTCTTGTTGTTGTTTTGTTTTGGGATTGTCCCCCCCCCCCCACTTAAACAACTCTTCAACTCCTGTTTACACTAATCAAAAACTAATGTTTGTGGGTTTTGTTTGACAGTATATGCCCCAAGGGATTTGTAAACAAAGGCATTGGGGCGAAGCATTCAAACGGCTGGACATGCTGAACGAAGTTTCACAGACAAATAAAAAACAACGTCCTGTTTGTTTGCGCTGATATGAGGATCGACTACTATACAAAAATGAAAATGGTTTGGTAAACAATTAATTAGCTATTAATTAGTGATTAGGCATGTCTGGCTTAACAAAATGCCCCTGCAGTGTCCCCTTCCAATACAAAAGCATGACCCGCCCCACCACTGACAAACCCAATCCCCCCTGGGCCCCTCCCCCACTTAAAAGCAATGCCCCCCCCCAAAAAAAAAAAAGTCCTGGCTACGCCGCTGCACATTTCCATTTCGTTGAATTGTTACAGGGAAATAACCACAATGGAAACTGACTGGGTAAATGTTTGAATAATTTGGGGTTGAACAAAGACAAATTTACGGGACTTGAACCTGCGACCTCCGGACTTTTGTGCCGGCGCTCTACACTGCAAAAACTGGGGTGTTAAATTGATTCTTTCTGGTATCTATATGTGACAACACCAACATGGTGTTATTTATCCCCATTACTATATCGTTGGTGAAATTAACACCAAGAGAATCAATTTAACACCCCAGTTTTTGCAGTGTACCAACTGAGCTCTTCTATGGTTGGCGGTCTCCCTTTTTTGTCACTATCTTTGGTCAGTGTTATGGTGCCTAGTCATTACTTTGTGCAGCTATTTCAACACTGATTCAAAGGTCAATAGTTGGATGCATGATATCAAGGCAAATGCGACGTGAGACTGACACCTTTAAAGACTTTATAAAATTGATGGAAACCCGATTAAATTATTTGAAAATTATCATTTTAAAGACTTAACAAAAATAATGACAATCCGATTAAAGTATTTGAGAAATATCATTATGATAGTATATTATTGTGATGGTGATTAGCAGACCTATAAGCTATAGGAGTATAATGGTGAGTGATACACCCATACACGCGAGCGTTGGGACACACAACGTTATTTTCTCGCTTGATTGTGGTACGCGCGAAACCGGATCCAACCGGTACCAACCAGTCTAGACCGGTTCGCTCGGTGAACCGCTCGTAAAATGGACCAATCCCGAACGGCCACAAAAGATGACGCAATCAGTATGGAACGTGTACGTCACGGGCCCGCGGATTTGGGCGGGCATGGCGTTTTCGTCCAGAATAGTGCGTGTTTATTTTGTGCTTTGTTTTCGAGGTAGCCGTCAAAATGTTTCTCTGTTGCACTTTATTCGAGGTAATGAATTGTTCAATAAAGTTAAAGTGTATAGTCCAACAACAAAAACCACACATACAAACACGTAATTTACAACACTACAAACATACATTGCACAATTTTACAAATTCCTCATCCCCCTACACACACACACAAAATTAAATTTATGGTCAACATACAATTTATGATTGATCTGTAGGTCAAAAAGACCTTCACAAGTTTTCCTTCGAAGATTGAAGAAGAAAAAAAAAACCGCAATCTCCAACATTAAAACACATTGCATAATTTACAAGTTCCCCCAACACCACCAGAATATACGTGCATTGAGTGGATAGTCATTGAGTAGTTGTGTCACGTATGAGATGGGGTTTTTTCCATCTTTTTTTTTAGCATGAATTCTGTCTGATATCCGGGTTGATGTAAGAGTCAGAGAATGGTATCTAGTAAAAAAAATTTCCAAATCTGTTTGAGGGGTACTTGAACAACAAATGCTCCAGTGCGAATGGCACTCAAGGATTCCAAGCACGTGGAGCTTGGCAACAATTATTGAAAGAGATTCCCAAAAATGATATGTGCGTTTCTATTTGACTTGACTAGGTTAATAAAAGATGAGTGCCAAACCGAGCTCCTAAAATAGAACAAAATGCATGTATTACAATAACCAGTTCGTTTACTACTTATTAATCCAGCTGCTTTCATCATCCATCCGAACTATGGCAATTTATGTGGCTATTTTAGACTCTGACAAAATCTGCTCTCAGACGTTTGGACTCGTGTTTATGGTCAACTAAATTATGAAAAGGAGACTTCAAAACTTTGGAAAGAATTCAAATTAACAGTTACAAAACGCCTCAGGGAATGTTTAAATTATCGAAGTTGGTCAACGCCGTACAGCCTTGTTCGCTGCCGTAACGTATCATTGCTGCGATAGGCCCATGGTCTTAACCCGGCCCCTCCCCATTTTTGTTTGCTAACTGTTTGTTTCCTCATTTCTATAATTTGTATACCAGCTTGAGAAAGCAATTTTTGACTGTACTCTACTTCATTTTTATTTTGTTATTTATTTCATTTCATTTCATGAAAATCTGAATGCCACTTTGTTTTCACTCATCACTACCAAAAGCAATATCTCCTTTGAGTAAATAAGATTATATTGTTATATTTCATAATGAATGAAAACGTGCCAGTCGCTTACGGGATTTGTTTACCCATTTGATTTTGATCGCCAGTAAACATTTTATTTTATTATGATTCTATTACTTTATATTCGATTTTTAAAAATACTTATTTCATCACCTTGCTTTTTCTTCCCTTTTTAGCATTTGCTTTATTTTAAAAAAACATATGAAAGTTTTGCCGATAATCGTGTAACAAAAGTTGGAAAAGTTCAGCTTACCGTCTCGCAAGCTGAAGCGTCGAAATAATCACTGCATCGCATTCGGTGGACAAAGAGAGACCGAATAATTCCCGCCGTTTCATCGAACGTGATGTTCCTCTCCTCGGCAGAGAACTCCTCGTTCAGTTTCCCCAAAACTTCATCGAAGGGGTCCCCGAAGATAGAGCCCGTATGACCGTGCTCGTCGTGGGTAGATTCCTGGCCAGCTTCGAGCGCGTGGAGACGGCTAGACCCGCAGACTAACACCAGAAATATGCACACGGCACGAAAGTAATGGTCCCCACACGGTGCCATTTTGTTTATTGTATGTGCTGTGGAGGTACGGTCTACATACAAGTGTAGTGTGTGTAGTGTAGTAGCGAATAATGTGATGTTGTGCACACGGCTTGATCAAATCTTGATATGCTAATGTGTGTTCTCGTGCGTGCGTATTGACCTAATTGTATCCGTAGTGTGTGGCAACGCAGGGGGGCCGAGGGTGCTTGCACATGGTGCGTGTATTATGCAAATTTACCATTGTGATTAAGCAAATTTTAAGTCGAATGACTGTAAACCCTACTTCCTAATTCATATTCAAATGGCCACGTTGTCCCTTTGTGTTTGAATGCCACCAAACTCCTCACCACGTTTCCGTTGTACATTTCCATCAGCGGACACTAACTTTTCACTTTGCATAATGCGCACGGCACACTAAAGTGCTGGTAATGGGCTCGAGGATTAGGCCATAAACTCTGTGTTTGCATGGGGGTAATAATTGGAGGCAGTACCCATAGACTTTGATCAAGTCCTTGCTCTATGGATCAAGGAAGCATCTCCAAAAGACAGGTACAATAAAGGGGATCAAAATCGCCGGCAGGGTAGAGCAGTAGTGGGGCAGATAAGGGACAATTTCGGGCTCATAAAATACCTTTGATGATAATATACAGGCTTGGAATTAGAGACACTGTGGAAGTATTTGGCTATACACGCCGTCGCACAATAATGCTAGCCATATAATTCGGTTCAGCCTATTACCAGTTTTTTCGGTGTCAAGAACATGATTCAGAATCTTAGTCAATAACACACTGGACGTGCTGGGCCCGGAATTGTGGTCAGTGTGCCGGCGGAACTCACTACCTGCTTCTGCCATTGTAGCCCAATCAGCCCAGTCTTTCAAGTCCAGGATACATACTATCCTTACGAACATGCCCCCTGCTCACAATTTATGAACTCTAGCTGTAGTTTACTATTAGCTCCTTGTTCCCTTGAGTAAGGTCCCCCCCAAAAAAAACCCAAACCGGACCCCCGACAAAATGGGTCCATTCTCCCCACACGGTGAGGGACCCAATTCTCTGGAGCTAATAGCAGGTGCCAATTTCATAGAGCTGCTTAAGCAGAAAATATTGCTTAGCAGTTGTCTGCTAAGCAGAAATGAGCCGCATACCAGTCACAAACTGTACACGTGACATAGTAGTTTGGCTGGTAACCTTATTCTGGTAAGCAACAATGTTTGTGCTTAGCAAATTTGTGTGCTTAAGCAGCTCTATGAAATTGGGCCCAGGGCTTTTGGGGGTGCGGGAAAAGTTTGACTTCTGTTTGATGGACACAGAGGGCAGATACGGGATTAAAAGTAACACGTGGGGAATTTTTTTTTAAGTCCGTCTTTACCAATTCTCTGGCTAATTTGTTTTCGTCTGAATTCTTGTCAAGTGCTTGAGTCAGTAGAATTTGAAAACAGCTAAATCACCTATACCTCTTTTTGTGCCCCCCCCCCCCAAACAAAAAAAGAAAAAACAAACAATATAAGAGATTTATGGATTTACCTGGTAAGTTTACTGTCACCTAGAGTCACCAATAATCTCCCATCGGTTCTTTACATCATTATTATCCCTTTTGATCGGGCATACTCTTAGACCATTCCTCTAACTTTGTAAACTTTTTCGATATTTGTTTTCAAAATTGTTTTGACCCACCCACCCACCCCAAATTTCGATTTTTAAATATTGAATGGCTTCATAGTATAATCTATACATTGAAAAACAAAGTAATACCTCAAATGAACCAGACATTTTAGACCAAAGGTCTCCAACATCAGTAGTTTTCATTGGGGTGTTTTTTTCAGGCATAAACAAACAACTTTGTAGTTTAATCAGGAATTGAATTGACAATTTCGATTTTCAGTTATTTCTTGTGACCCACCAGTGACCCACAATTTCGAGAAGA